>JAGDQI010000241.1:0-23650 GCA_023653725.1 Bungarus multicinctus
CACGTCTCATCGGCCCTACCCGGACTCCTAGAGGTAATAGCCGGGCTGGCGGTTGAGACCCCAAGGCTTTTAGTCATGGGGGATTTCAACCTGCCATCGCTCGGTGAAACCTCGGGGTTGGTCCGGGAGTTCTTGGCTTCCATGACGGCCATGGACCTGACCCAGTTAGTTTCTGCCCCCACTCACGTGGGAGGTCACATGCTGGACCTGATTTTTGTCTCTGGGCAGTGGTTGAATGACTGTAATTGGGGGGACTTAGTTATTACACCCTTGTCATGGACAGATCATTCCCTCCTGAGGCTGGATTTCTGTTCCGCTACCCCCCACCGCAGGGAGGCGGAGCCACTTAGATGGTTCCGCCCCAGGCGCCTAATGGATCCGGATCGGTTCCAGAGGGAGCTTGGGCCATTTCCTGAATCTCTGGCTCTCAGCTCGCCTGGGGACCTGGTGGCCACCTGGGAGGGGTTGGCCGCCGGGGCCCTAGAGCGAGTTGTGCCTATGCGACCTCTGACTCGGCACAGATCCCATTTGGCTCCGTGGTATACGGAGGAGCTACGGGAGATGAAGTGCCGAAAAAGACGTCTTGAGGGCATTTGGAGGGCGAGCCGTTCTGAGTCTGACCGAACACAGGTGAGATCTCATATTAAGACTTACCTTGTGGCGATAGGGGCGGCGAAATCTTCGTATTTCTCCGCTCTTATTGCATCAGCAGAAAATCGGCCTGCCGCCCTGTTTAGAGTGACCCGCTCTCTACTGGAGCCGAGAGCGCGGGATGACCTCTTGCAGGGTAGAGCAGAGGAGTTTTCCCGATTTCTGCATGATAAAATCGCTCAGATTCGGGAAGGGCTCGACTCCAATTGGGTGGTCCCGGGGGAGGTGTCCGGGGCAGGTCTTGAGAGTGTTATCTGGGGGGAGTTCGATCCTGTGACCGCTGAGGGTGTGGACAGGTTGCTGGGGGGTCTGAATGCCACCACCTGTTTATTGGACCCGTGTCCTTCCTGGTTGGTTTCGGCTGCCAGGGAGACGACACGAGGCTGGCTCCAGGGGATTGTCAACGCTTCTTTGAGAGAGGGGGTGCTCCCTACCGCCCTGAAGGCGGCGGTGGTGCGCCCCCTCCTCAAGAAGCCTTCCCTGGACCCAGCTATTTTAAATAACTATCGTCCAGTCTCCAACCTTCCCTTGTCCCCTGTGGGGACTATGTCTAGGTGCCTGGAGGCCGTGCGGGACTGGATGGGCGGGAACAGGCTTCGGCTCAACCCATCCAAGACCGAGTGGCTGTGGTTCCCGGCGCCCCGATATAGCCGGCTGACACCTACGCTGGCTATTGGGGGGGAGGTTCTGCCCCCCACAGAGAGGGCTCGCAACCTGGGAGTCCTCCTGGATGTACGGCTGTCGTTTGACCATCACATCGCGGCCGTCTCCAGGGGGGCGTTTCATCAGATCCGTCGGATCTACCGGTTGCGGCCCTTCCTGGATCGGGACGCCCTGCGCACGGTCACTCAGGCCCTTGTCACCTCTCGCCTGGACTATTGTAATGCCCTCTACATGGGGCTCCCTGCGGGGAGCATCCGGAGACTCCAGTTGGTGCAAAATGCAGCCGCGAGGGTGATTATGGGGGCGTCGCGTAGCGCCCATGTGACGCCTCTCCTGCGCGAGCTGCATTGGTTGCCGATGGCTCTCCGGGTTCGCTTTAAGGTTCTAGTTTTGACCTTTAGGGCGACCCATGGCATGGGACCAGGTTACCTTCAGGATTGCATTCTACCAACGTTCTCCAACAGGCCGGTGCGTTCCCACAGGGAGGGACTGCTCCGGGTGCCGTCGGCCGCTATGTGTCGTCTGGCGGCGCCAAGGGGTAGGGCCTTCTCTGTGGGTGCCCCCGCCCTCTGGAATACTCTGCCACCGGAACTTCGTACCGGCACGGACCTGAGGGCCTTCAGGCGCGCGTTAAAGACCTGGCTCTTTGAGCAGGCCGGCCTGGGCTGAAAGAATGATTTTAAATTTTGATCTCCATTTTAATTTAAATTGGGTTTTAAGGGTGGGGGGGGTTTTTCTAATTGCAGCTAATTCTAATATTTAATTATTTTTTAACTTTTATATTTGTGGGGTTTTTAGATGAGCTGTTCACCGCCCTGAGTCCCTTGGGAGAAGGGCGGTATATAAATGTAATAAATAAATAAATAAATAAATAAATAAATAAATATCTTCTTAACTACCCGTCTCCTTCACAAAACATATCATAGCTGTGTAGAGTTGCCCCAAATAGCAAGATGGGTTGTATATAAATTAAATAAATAAAAAATAAATAAATGTAAACCATTCTTGGAAGCTCCATTAAAAAAGCAATGGAGACGTCATCTACAAGTTTGAACTTGAAGAACATAGCATAAAATAAACAGTCAGGTTAAGGCTTCAAAAACTATTCAGAACCAAGTATACAGTATGAGTGACAAGAAGATATTTCTTTTACTTACGGGAGGTCCAGCCAAACCTGGGAAACCTGCGCTGCCTGGAAAACCACGTTCTCCCTAGAGAAGACAGAAGGAAAACTGTCATTGAAGGCCTTCAGTGGCCCAATTTGGACATCTGCAAAATAGGGAAAGAATGTCACAATTTAAAAGCAAAATGATTGCCTATGTTCATATGGATGGATGGATGGAGGGATGGATAGATAGAAGACCATGCTCTATATTTATTATTTTTTGATAATCATCTTATCTAAGTTACATGAGGTAGAGGTTGGCAGCTCTGCTTACAAAATGCATCTCATGAACATGCCAATAGATCCCTATAGATATTAGCATTGGAGCAGAGAGAGGTAGTTTTTTGCTCAATGCTGAATTCTGGAGTTGGCAACCTGCAATCATATGAGATTTCCCCCAATTTTATCTTCCCTTTTTCCCTCTCCCTCTCCCTCTCCTTTTTTTCTTGTAGCTCCTGCTGTTCCTAAAATCACTTGATGAAGAAACTGGGTTGGTTTGCTCAGAAATGGGATCATTTCTTCCAAGTTTATTTTGGAGATAAACTGCTATACTTCACAAATAGCTGTCACATCCCAAAGTTATTTCCTTTTTTATTAGCTCTTTTCCAAAGCCACAGATACTATCCTGATAATTCCCAACATTCTATCTGTTGGCCAATTATGGGCAAACTCTACAAAGATTTTTCCATCCTGAGAAATCAGGAGTTTAGTAGCACCATTTCCAACTAACAAATGTTATTAAAAGACAAGATCTCATGAACTGCAGCTTAGTTCTTTGGAAGTGTAGTGGCTAGCCGCTAAAATTAAATCCTACATCAACTGAGTAAATCTATGCATTTAATGAATTGTGTTGAGCCCACAAAAGCTTTAATAAAATTTATGAATCAGAAAAGATGTTACTAGACTCCCAATTTTTGCCACAATAGATTAACATGGTCCACTTCCTATAATTCCTTGAGTGATACAAGCTCAAGAGCTTCTTCCCCATGGAACAAGATTAATTGCTGTGGTTGGTTGGGGGGACATAGGTTACTATTTAGAAACACAGTTTATTATTGATTTTGAAAGCGTGACAGACACAAAACAAAGCAGCACAAGGCATTAATTATGGGATCCTAGGAAAAAACGCAGCTAAAGTTAAAGAGCTAAAACAGGGGCTATAGCTATGTCCTGCATTCCAGACCCCTTTTTAAAAAAAGGAATTGAAGCATTGGCTATCCGTACCATACTTCAAAGCACTTGAGATAAATGGCAAATTTTGCTATTCAGTGTTCAACTTTCTCATGTACCCATGGATTACTTTCACTTTCCAGCTGTATTTGGACAGCAAAATCAAGGACAGAGAACATTCCTCCAGTTGCTACTCCTATGATTAGCCTCATCAGAGGATTTGAGCTCAAATGTCAAGCTGACATCTACTCCACTTATTTATTCAGCGCTGTTAGATCATCTTGGCAGTTGCTAAATGAAAAGAAGAATCAAGATATAACCTTGGAATTTAATTCCAAGGAAACCTAGCCAGAATTGTCAGTTCTCTCCCACCTCCCCCAGTTGTTTTTCCAAAAGGGAGTTGAAAACCAAAGTAGCCATAATTGCAAACCAATCTATTCATTTATACATTTATTCCATTGCTAGCTTGGAAATTATCACAATTATCAGGTACTTAACTACTGAATTTTACCAGTGTATCTTTGGAGATTGAAAGACCCCAAAAAGAGACATTGGTTGACCACATTTGACCTGCTGACTGCAAGTTGCCAATCACTCTATTAAGAGCCTGTTCTAGACAGAATTTCTTGTCTCCTCCAAAGCCTTCGCTTTGCAAATGAAGAGTTGAGAGTTGGATCCCCTGCAGTCATGCAGTCTCTGTAATTAGCAGAGTATTTCAGACACTGGTTGGTCACTCTCCATGTTCCGCATGTATTAAAGGAATGCTGCCCTCGATGTGGTCAGATCAGCCCCCATTAATTGGACAGCCGCATCTGGGAAGTTTTCTTGAGAGCAAGATAGGTTGGCCACTCCCTTCTTCTCAACCTAAACCTGGCATTTCCTGGTGGTCTCCCAACCCTGCTTAAATCCAACACTGCTTAAACTTTTCTAACTCAACCTGCTGCTGTATCCTATCCTGTCTGTGCAAATTGAGACTTTCTGGCTGAAAATGTCCTCATGGCATCATTTTACAAATCAGCCAATCCCAGCAACCAAACATTTAGGGCAAGTATTGTTAGCACACATGCAAAATTCCAAATTTGCACATTAACCCTCTTCTACTATGACCATAGAGCAGGGGTGTCAAACTCACATCATCATGGCAGCATCACGTGACGTATTGGGACTTTTCCCCCCTTTGCTAAATCGGTCGTGGGCATGGCCGGCATGTGATGAGTTTGACAGGCCTGCCGTAGAGTAATTGTCCCACACTAGTTAGGAAAATTGTATGCTTCCAAAGGACCCAATCCCACCTTTGTTCCATTGCATCCTGGGATACCTTGAAGTCCAGGAGGTCCATCCTGACCTGGTAGTCCCTGCGTACGGAAAGAAGAACATCAGATGTTGATTGTATTATGATGGTTGGTTGGTTGTTTTTAAAGACAACTATTTAGCCACCATGACTATAATACACTTTACTTACAGGAAGCCCTGGTGTTCCTGGAAAACCTGGTAAGCCTGGAGGACCCTAGGATGAAAAAAAAAATCATAGATCGAGTTAGATATTATCCAATATTTAGAGGAAAACAGCATTCTATTTTAAAGAAAGGCTCCAGAGCAGAGATTCTTTTGCTGGTCTGAGAGCAGATAGCAAGCGAGATGAGAATATTTCAGGGTTCATGGTTGAACTGTTGGGGTCCTAAGTGTTCTCTGAGCTTAGTGGTTTACTTGTGGATGTTTCATTACCCAACTAGGTAACCTCATCAGGGCTAGAAAGCAGTGGGGTTTCTGAAGAATGAGGAATGGGAAGAGGACGGTGGGATCCTTGGTGCTCTCTAACTTTGCAGTCATTTTTTTGCAGACATTTCAATACCCAACTAGGGAACAACATCAGTGCTAGAAGGGAGTGGGGTTTGCTTATAAGTCTTTACTATGTATGTATGTACAGTATGTAAGTGTGCATGCATGTAATATGTTTGTATGTCACTATCACAAAACAACCCTTGGTAACTCATATCTACTTTCTGCTTTATGCCAGAATTTTTTTTTAAAAAAATCACTTACTCGGATGCCTTTGGATCCTGTAGGCCCTGCAAATCCACTATCACCCTGCAAGGAGAAGATAAAGTGTGACCAATGGCAGGAAAAGATCTCTTGCTAGAAAAGCAGACATCCATGCGATATCTTCAACAAAGAAGGGCTTGCTCTGCCCACGCCTCACCTGAACATGAGGACATGTATTCTGCTGTGTCAGTTCTCATTGAGTCCAGCAGTTTGTTCTCACAATGTCAACCCAACTACCCAAGGAAGCCAATTAGTCTCCTGGATATGGGTGGTTGTCCCTTCAGGTTAGGTTTTGACTCCTGGCAACTGAATGGACATATCCATGCAAGTTTCTTAACATGATTTCAGATATACTGTAGCTTGACCTTGCTGAGGGCTGAAAGAAAGGGACTGGCTCACCAAGTTGGCTTCATGCCTAAGGATGAGATAAGAACTCACATCTCCCTGTTTCTAGTCTGGCACCTTAACCACCACATCAAACAGACTCTCATTGTGTTCAAGACAAACTTGATTCCTAGTGATTGCCTGCATGAGTTTCTGCAGATTTCTTGGCAAGACTTTTCACAAGTGATTGGCCATTGTTTCCTTCCTGGGCTGAAACAGGGGGAGTGACCCAAGGTCACCTAGCTAGTTTTCAGCCTAAGATGGGACTAGAATTCATGACCTCCCGGATTCTAGTCCAGCACCTTCCCCAGTAGACCAGACTGACTTTTGCTCTGAAAGAGAATGACTGGCTCACAGCCTCCCAGTTGGCTTTGGGCCTAAAGTGAGTAGAACATATACTCTCCCAGTTTCTAGCCTGGTGTCCTAATCGTTAGATCAGATGAGTCTTTCTTGATTCCTAGTGACTACGTAAATAAACCCTGAAATTTTCTTGGCCAGGTTTTTCAGAAGTGTTTTGCCCTTGTCTCCTTTCTAGGGTTGAGAGAGAATGACTGGCTCAAGGTCTTGGTGGTGCAGGCTGTTAATCATCTAGCACTTAGTGCAAGCTACCTGCAATTAGTGCAGGTTCGAATCCCACCAGGCTCAAGGTTGACTCAGCCTTCCATCCTCTCGGGGTAGGTAAATTGAGGACCCAAGATAGTTGGGGGCAATAAGCTGACTTTGTAAAATACCACTTGGGGGGCCCAAAATGCCCTAGTAATAAGCAGGCATATACAATGGAATGAAGGCTATTGCCGAGCACTTAGCATGGTGCTCTAAAGACTGTAAGCAGCCCTGAGTCTCCGGAGAAGGGCGGCATATAAATGTAATTAAAATAAATAAATAAATAAATAAATAAGGTCACCCAGTTGGCTTTGTGCCTAAAGTGAGACTCGGTCTCCCAATTTCTCACCTGGTGTCTTAACCACTACACCAAAACGGCTCCTCTAGTCACTTAACAGAAAGCAAAATAAACATCTGTAAACAGGTCGTCCAAGATGGCACCACTCTGATGACTATTGCATCCAAAATGGTTCCTTCCACTCACTCACCTTCTCGCCGCGAGATCCAGCTGGTCCTTCTGGGCCAGGGAAGCCAGGCAGACCGGGCTGGCCTGGCAATCCTGGGAAACCTCGATCGCCCTGGGGCCAAGAAAAGAGCCAGAATGAATGAGCTTGCTCTCTGCACACCATGGAATGGTAGCTGATTTTTTTTGTACAGTTTTTTTTATTAGCTTATAATATAAAATACAAAAACACAAAAGCAAAGAGTCTGAAACAAAAGGGAGGGAAAAGGGAAGAGAAAAGTGTAGAAAAGAGTGGCGGGAAAGGCACTGACTGCAGACTCCCTTTGGTGCAGTAGACTAGGATAGTAACATCAAACCTCAAGTTTTTACATTTACATACTTTTATAAACTAGCCATTTCTATAACAATAAATTTATCTAATCAATAAAACCCAAAATCAAAGTTTCATTTTTTTCCAGCCAAAGTACAAAGTCCACAAGCGGTTTCCAAGTAGAAACAAAAGTATGTTTTCTTTTCTTTGATCAAAACAGTCAATTTAGCCATCTCTGCTAACTCCATCAACTTTTGCAAGCCATCTGCCCATGGTGGGAATTGAAATTCCATTTCAGCTCCATTTTTGTGCATAAAGTAGTTTTGCTACAGTCAACATATATAACATCAAAGCTCCATTTCCCCTCCCAAATCTTTTTCCATTAAGCCCAATAGAAAAGTTTCTGGTTTTATCTTTATCTTTATTATATTTATATTCATCCCACTATTCTACTTTAATACAAAAAATTCTTAATTTTTCTGTATTGGAGTAGAATAGTGGGATGAATTGAAACAGTATCAGGGATTAATCTATGTGAAGTACCACCACCTCTGTCAAAGAAGCAAGAATTACAGTGATTGAAAAGATACATTTATATATCTATATGTATGTATGTATGTTTGTATGTATATGAGATACATTTTCTTAAATAAAAATAAAATAAATACATTTCATTAAGATGGATTAATGCAAGAATTAGGGCTAAAATATAAATTGAAAATTTGGGCACTGTGGCAGGAACTTCAACATCTCCTTTATTAGCAAGTTTTTTAAAGGAGAAGTCTCTAAAGATTTCTTCCTGGTTTTTGCAACTCAGAGTCAGCTGCCATTTAAGAAATAAATCTTTGACAAGATTTCCTCTCTGTTGATTGTTGTCCAAATAACCTTCTCTTCTTTCTCAGGCTCCTCACAATGCTTTTCCTTACCCTTACCATACAAAAGGCTGCAGCCAGGATCATAAATTACCGATTTGTCATTTTATTAAAGTCATTACCAACCACTTATAAATTCTTCTTCTCTTGGCTCTGGACTAAGATGCATAGGATGACATGGTCCTGTGATAATCAAGATATTAAAACTATTCTCAGCCACCTCATTTATCTTTAGATGCTTGTCTGGTTCGTTAGCATTCAAAGTTCAGCAAAATTTGAATGGTGATGCAATGGCCTGAATTTTTCTTTCCCTGGAAAGCTGCAATTCGGACCTCACTTCAGTCCAGCAGGAAACATGTAAAGGTTCTGCAATACAGAGGTAATCCTGGACTTATGACCACTATTGAACCTGATATTTTTGTTGCTGAGAGATTTGTTAAGTGAGTTTTGCCCCATTTTACAACCTTTCTTGTCGCAGTTGTTAGTAACTCAGTTGTTAAGTGAATCCGGCTTCCCCATCAACTTTGCTTGTCAGGTTGCAAAAGGTGTGATCACATGACATTGGGACACGGCAAGAGTTATAAATATGAGTCAGTTGCCAAGCATCTGAAGTGACCATGGAGATGCTGCAATGGTTGTTAAGTGTGAAAAATGATCATAAGTCACTTTTTTCAGAGCCATTGTAACTTTGAACAGTTACAACTTATAACAAATGGTTCTAAGTCAAGGACTGTCTGTATTATCCTATAGTCAATCACTTGGATACAGTTTAGAAAGAGAAAGCTCAGATAGATGGATAAGTAGGTAGTGTCATGCCCCTGTTGGAATCTGAGAGGGAGAGGTGCAACAGTCAACAGGGAATGGGAGTGTGGCGGAAACTGGGGAAGGGCGCAGGCCGGCTGGGCATTCAGAGGAAGACCCAGGCCCACCCCTTCTTCATCCTAGGGCACACAGGGAGGAACGGATAAGGGAGCAATGTGAGTTGCGTGGTTTACGGGGAAGGAAAGGGCCCTGATCCCCTTCATGGGCTATAGCTGGGAAGACTGTATAAAAGGGCAAATTCTGCATGGCAAAATTGCTGGAAGCAAAGAGTGAAATTATTCTGGTTTGTCAAGTCTTATCTTGAGTTCTGGCATCCTCCCAAGGGTGTGTATTTCGTTATCTTTTGACGTCTTCAATCCCTTATCCTGCCCTGTCTCGTTAATTGCTGCAGTGTGATTTGTGTTATTTTTTCTTTATAATTTATTTGTACTTTGAGTTTGGACAGAATTTCTTTCCTTTAAAAACTGTTCTTGGGAGAGTTTTTTCTCCAGCCAGTGATAATTGGACATTGAAGGCCACGTTGGAGGAATTAAAGGGACTTTACCTATTTTTGTGACTTTGTTGTTTTTGTGCCACGCCCCAGGTCATCACAGGTAGATACGAAGGGAGGGTGGGAGAGAAGGATAGAATTCTTTATTGACCAAGTGTGAATGGCCATACAAGGAATTTGGCTCCGGTGCATAAGCTCTCAATCCCAAAGGTGCTTTTGAGGAGTCAACTGGCCTTTCTTGTGTTTTCTTTTGAAGACATTTCACTTCTCATCCAAGAAGTAAAACGTCTTCAAAAGAAAAAACAAGGAAGTCCAGTTGCCTCCTCAAAAAGCATCCTTGGGACAACCATGACCTGGATGATTGCAAGTCTCTACAGACTATAAGGTCTCAGTATACCTACGAGCAACAACTGATCTTCTTGGAGTGTGATTGCTTGGTCTGATTAAGTGCCATCAAGACGGTGCCAACTCTTAATGACATGGGCACATTTCTCACATTTCTGGCTCAGCCTGGTCTTTTAGGGCTCTCAATGGTACACTCATTGCTGCTGCAATCAAGTCCATCCATCCAAGTCCAACTCTTCTGGGGGAAACAATGTCCTTACAAAATCCAGAAGGTTCTGTTTTTCCACAATTGTTATGCCAAGACAGCTGAGCTGGGGGTGGGCTGGCAGGTTTTCCAGAAGTTAATCTCCCCAAACCAGAAACAGATTGTGTCTTTTGGAGGCAGCCTACCCCCCGCTCACACTGATGTGTTTCATCCTGGAATGTTTGATTTTGTACTATCCTAATGGACTGGCTTGGTTTCCTTCTTTAGCTTTCTTTGCATGAGACTTGTGGTCACCAAGTACATCAGAATCCACCCTGGCTATCCGTCCATCTTTCCTGTCTCTGAAAAAGGCCCTGGGGTGCCTTTTTGGCAGGTTAAATGAAAACATGCGAAGCCATGAAGATGGACTGTGAAAAATAGGACATTCTCTCACTCTTTTCCTCCCTCCCACACACCCACACATATGTGCCTTGGTCATCTACTGTAACCAGTGAAAAACAACTTATTCTCGCTTTTAGAAGAATATCTATGAAAGATTTATTCATGGAAAGAATTTTGAAAGTAAGTTCTCTGTCATTAGCTTGATTGAGAACTATTGAGGGCAATGCAACATGTGTTATATTCTGTTTGTATCACACACTGAACAATGTGGATAGCAACACAGTTGTTTCCTGCTGATGGACAAAAAAGGGTCTGTTTTCAGTGAAGCACACCAGAAGCAAGATCAAAACTTATTTCCATGAACTGTGCCATCTGAAAGGGGGGGCGGAGGAATCCAAGAAACAGAGAGGTTCTATCGATTTCTCAAACTATGAATTATCTACAAGAATCTATTGGTTTGGGCAGTATATTCTCTAGGAGAATATACTATTATCTAGGAGAATATACTAGGAGAATATTCTAAGGAGCCTTGGTGGTGCAGGCTGTTAATCATCTAGCACTTAGTGCAAGCTGCCTGCAATTAGTGCAGGCTCGAATCCCACCGGGCTCAAAGTTGACGCAGCCTTCCATCCTCTCGGGGTAGGTAAATTGAGGACCCAAGATTGTTGGGGGCAATAAGCTGACTTTATAAAATTCCGCTTGGGGGGGCCAAAAGCCCTAGTAATAAGCAGGCATATACAATGGAATGAAGGCTATTGCCGAGCACTTAGCATGGTGCTCCATAGACTGTAAGCCGCCCTGAGTCTCCGGAGAAGGGCGGCATATAAATGTTGAAATAAAATAAATAAAATAAAATAAATAAATATTCTCTAGAGTACAGATAGGCTGAGAACATCGCATGGAGTCATATACATCAATGCTAGGAAGACAAGTTTTTTTTTTCTCAGCAGGAGATCAAAATGCTATTGCAGAGTGGTAGTTTGGCTTGCCAAGGTATCAACTCTGTTATAGGAGACACTTGTGCACTTTCCAATATGTGCCACAGGAGGGCGAGCTGGCTTCACACTAGAGAGAAAGTCAAGGGGCTTTTCCTGCAGCTTTGCCCAAAGCCCTCTCCTGTCCTAGAGCTGCCTCACAAGTGGGTGTTACAACCGGGAAGGTTCAGAGCCATCAGGAATCTGACTGCCTGCACAGAGCACTAACTCATCTCTCCACCAAAGCAGTACCTAGCTAGCTACTTGCACAGAACATGCTTTTGAGGAGTTAGGGGAACAAAAGCTGAGCCAGTGACAGAAGCACACCCTGTTACATAGAGAAAGGGTTCGAACTGCCAGAACTGAGATCATCTCCAGTGTCATTAAGCTACTAAGCCACTACCTTGTATGACATGGTTGGGATGTCTCCCAAGGAGAGAGGACTCGAAACATGAATTCACCTTTTCTAGTGTTTTGGACAAGGATAGTAAAGCAGGTGGCAGCTAAATGGCAAGGCCCAGAGCCTGGACCAATTTTAAAAAATTAAGGGGAGCAGGCTGTGATAATTAGAGAATGCTGGTCACAAGAGAATGTAACTGGCTCAAAGTCACATGGTGAACTTCTTTGGCTGAGAGTAAACTTAAAACTATATCTCTTGGACATCATTCCAGCACCTGAAACATCACATTCTGGAAGTTTTCTTTGAGATCCTACTTGGCTCAAGAATCTACATTCTGAGACTCCCACTGAATAGGACCTAAATTGGAGACACTGCAAAATAGCTTCTCACTCAGAATTCATTCATAGGACTACCTAATCCTTGCATGAAATAGAGAACTACTGAGGACACCAGCAAACGGCTGTAGGCAGTCCAAGATCTACGTGAATTAAAAGGCAACATTGGAGAAAGTACCTGAAATTCTTAATAAGAATTTGCCTTCCAAATTCAGGTTAAACCCCTCATTTTGGTTGGCTGTTCAAATCTCGCAACTCATTGCTTTAGACTTATAAAGATAAAAGAGTAAAAAGGCAGTGGGTATAATTCTCATATTCTGCTCCTAAGAGACCTACGACTTAAAAAGAAGACCCCCAATATCTTTCACAGAAGGTTCAAACAAGTCCAGACCTAAACCTGGAAGCTTGGATGAGACTATTTTATTATTTTTTTTAAAGGACAAGGAATCCAAGCAAATAAATTCCCTTGATTTTGGAAACCGTTGCAAGTTTGAACAGCACAGATAATTCTCAAGGGGAAATTATAACTGGCATCTTTTCAGAGACTCTGAATCATGAGCTATAATGGGATACTTTTATGGCGCATCAAGTACCAATTTTAAAAACAGATAACTTTTTTTTCCTTTGAGGGAAAAAATAATTAGATTTAAAGGGATCTGAATTTGGATCAAAATGAAGAAGGCAGAGCATTGGAAGATGATGTTTTTGGAAAAGGCAAACAATGGAATAACTGGTGCATTATTAAGATACAAATACAGGCAGTCTTCGACTCACCAGCATTTTTTTAGTGACCATTTGAAATTATGACAGTACTGAAAAACCTACAACCAGTCTTTGTCCTTACAACCATCACAGCATCCCCATCATCATGTGATCAGAATTTGGGTGCCTGGCAATTAGTCTGTCAGGCAGATAATTCTCTCTGAAGGCCATTGTTTGTTTTGGAATTAAAGAACCAAAAGACACCAGCAGGGCACACAAGTGTTAGATCTCCAGCAAGCAAAACCAGTGTGCACTTCTGACAACTTCTTGAAGAACTGGGATGCTGAGGACCTGGCTCAAGAGAGAACAATCTGTGCCTCAACAAGGAACACGAAGAATGAGCAATGCCCCATGTAACACAGAGGGCAACACTCCTTCCTGGAGAGCAGCTACAAGGATCTCCTCTTAGGAGGAATCTGGTTCAACAAGGTGCAAGATTGACAGGATACAAATGCCAAGCCCAAAGATCTTTTAGAAGACTCCTCCAGTGGAGAAAGCTGAGGTGCACGTTCTCGGGACACTTGCCAACACTTGTATGTGGCTGGAAAGCAGAGCAAACCAAAGTTATAGATAGCTTCTCTTTGCTTCTAGAAGCAAGCTGGACCTCTTTGAAATGGAGCAGCCCTTCAAAGACAGATATGGGCCTACTCTTACCAAACCTATACATACCAGAGGTGATATTCAGCAGGCTCTGACCAGTTCTGGAGAACCGGTAGTGGAAATTTTGAGTAATTCAGACAACCGGCAAATACCACCTCTGACTGGCCCCATCTATCAACCCGTCAACCCCATCTATCCTCTGCCTCCCATCGAATCCCAGCTGATCGGCTGGGTCATCTTTGGTTTCCCTGCACAGGAGAATGGAACTGGAAAGCAGGTTAGTGGGGTGGGGAGTGAATGGAGATTTTGCAGTATCCTTCCCCTGCCATGCCCACCAAGCCACGCCCACAGAACTGGTAGTAAAAAAAATTGAATCCCACCACTGGTACATACTTGTGAAAAAATTATATTCAGGTAGACAACTCCACAAAAAATTTTTTTTACCTACTATGTTAGTTTCATATTGTGGATGCTTATGTGTTTTTAGGGGGCAGGGAACTCAGTGGTGGAATTCAAATTTTTTTACTACTGGTTCTGTGGGCGTGGCTTGTGGGCGTGGCTTGTGGGCGTGACAGGGGAAGGATACTGTAAAACCTCCAGTCAAGAGGTGGTATTTGGCGGTTTTCTGAACTACTCAAAATTTCTGCTACCGGTTCTCCAGAACTGGTCAGAACCTGCTGAATTCCACTTCTCAGGAAACTTTGGCAGATGGGGGATTGTCATATGTGTGTGCATGTTGGATCTGGTCTCTGGGTGTTATGCGAATTTCGTTGTATGTGTATATATCTGTAATCATCTACGTACAATGACAATAAAGTATTATTATTATTATTATTATTATAACACTATCCACAGCAAATGAGATAACCATGCTGGGTTTTGTATCACAAATCACTAGTCAAACACTTCCCAAGTGTTTAGGACTGCATGATATAACGGCAGATTATGTGAGCAGATCCCAGTAAGGTGGCTTTCTGCAGCTGACCAATGGTGATCCTGTCAGCACCAATTGTTTTTAAGTGCTTGCCTAGGTCTTTAGGCACAGCACCCAGTGTGCCGATTACCACTGGAACTACCTGCACTGGTTTATGCCAGAGTGTCTGCACTTCGATTCTCAAGTCCTGATATCTGGTGACTTTTTCAAGTTGTTTCTCATCGATTCTGCTGTCACCAAGTATGGCAATGTCGACAATCCACATTTTTTCTTCTACACAATCGTGATATCTGGGGTATTGTGTTCCAAAACTTTGTCAAGTCTGTATTCGGAAGTCCCACAGTAGTTTTGCATACTCATTTTCGACCACTTTTTCAGGCTTATGATCCCACCAGTTCTTTGCTACAGGCAGATGGTAGTTGTGACACAACTTCCAATGGACCATCTGAGCGACTGTATTGTGATGTTGTTTGTAGTCAGTCTGAGCAATAGCTCAGTATGTGATCAATGGTTTCATCCGCTTCTTTGCAGAATCTGCATTTGGGGTCATCAGCAGATTTTTCTATTCTGGCTTTGATTACATTCGTTCTAATGGCTTGTTCTTGGGCTGCAAGAATCAGGCCTTCTGTTTCTTTCTTCGGCGTTCCATTGGTCAGCCATAACCAGGTCTTTTCCTTATCTACTTTTCCTTGGATCTTTTCAAGGAACTGTCCATGCAGTGCTTTGTTACACCAGCTGTCAGCCTGAGTTTGCATCGCTGTTTTTCTATATTGATTCTTGGTCTGCTGCACTTTGAGCAGCTTCCTCTTGTTTTGACCTCCATCAAAGCTGGTTTAACACTGTCTTTCATATAATCTACCAGAGCATGCTTCTCTTCTTCGACTGTCTGCTTCACTTGCAAAAGTCCTCTGACGCCTGCTTTTCTGGGCAAATATAGCCTGTCGATGTCACTATGTGGGTGCAGCACATAGTTGTTGTTGTTGTTGTTATTAATGGTGAATGGCATTTTTAGAATACAGGTAATCTTCGACTTACAATACTTCATTTAGTGACCATTCAAAGTGACAATGGCACTGAAAAAGGTGACTTGTGACCCTTTTTCACAGTTACGACCTTTGCGGCATCCCCAGGATCACATGATCAAAATTCAGATGCTTGGCAATTGATTCATACTTCTGACCACTGCTGTCTCCCAAGGTCAAGTGATCCCCTTTTGCGACCTTTTGACAAACAGAGTCAATGGGGGTGTCAGGAGAAGTAAAATGTTCACATATGGCTTTAAGCATAAACGGGATCCACGCACCCAACATTGTGGCACTAAGCACAGTACCTGCCTCAAATGCTATGCATAAAGCAGCTTCTTCAAAGCTGTAGGTAGAATTAAAGGGCAGAGGCTGTGTAAAGCCTTCATGTGGAGATTTAAAGAGTGGACCAGAGGTGGCATTCAGCAGTTTCTGACCAGTTCTGGAGAATCGGTAGGGGAAATATTGAGTAGTTCAGAGAACTGGCAAATACCATCTCTGACTGGCTCTGCCCAGGGGTGGCATTCAACTAGTGTTACTACCAGTTCAGTGAGTACGTTTTGCGCGCGTGTGTAAAAAACTTTAAGCTGTGCCACCCGGACAGGTGAAAAGCGCTGCGCGCAGGTGCGCAGAGTTGGAAAAGCCACTTTTTTTCCTGCTTTTTCAACCTCAGCTGTGCCACGCAAAGCAGCTGAGGTTGAAAAAGCAGGAAATAAAGGACAGGTAAGAGCCCAGGCAGGTGGTGGGCCAAACAGCAGCAAAGACAGAACCAGTTCGGTGTCTGCTGCTCTTCAGAGCTACCTGTTCTATAGAGCCAGGCAGAACCAGTAGCATCCCACCCCTGGCCCCGCCCCCATCTATTCCCTGCCTCCTGAGTCCCAGCTGATTGGCTGGGTCTTCTTTTGTTGCCCTGCACAGGAGAATGGAGCTGGAAAGTAGGTTAGTAGGGTGGGGAGGAAATGGGGATTTTGCAGTATCCTTCCCCTGCCACACCCACCAAGCCACGCCCACCAAGCCACACCACGCCCACCAAGCCACACCCACAGAACCAGTAATCATTTTTTTTTAATCCCACCACTGGTGTGGACTCTGCCCTGAATTGACTTTTGACAATTAAGTCAAATATGAATACGCCTTCCCAATCAATTTTAAAAACAAATAATATCAGATGGAGGATGTCAATTAGGCCAAAACTCATCCGCACATTTAGATAAAATGTGGCTTCTTACAAGCAGAACACCTTTTGGCAGTTAATTCCAGTTACGCATTGCTGTTTTTGTCACTTCTGGGATTCCCTCCGATAATGCATAACCTTATTTGCTTTCTCCAAATTTTTCAGTCCAAAATTGTGTCAGAACAGTAAATCCTTTAACGCCCCCTTATTTTTATCAGAAAACTTGGGGCTGTTGGCAATGCAACCTCATTTAACCTTTCTTCCTTGCCAGAAAAAGACAAACCCCTGGGCTTGGCACAGGTACATCTGCATGAACCTTCAACCTGAGCCAAGTCATGACCTCATTCGTTGAAGCACCTGGTAAGAAAAAGGTGCCCCTCCTAAGTAGTTCGGCCTGAAAACATGCTTCAAAAACAGAGCGTCCAAATTAAGCTGATGCTAAAACTGTAACAGCACCTCAAATTATAGAAGAAACTCAAACTTTTCAAGTCAGCTTGGAATTTCATATCCAAACAGCTAATTTTTGGAGGACTTTTAGTGAATTCACTTTAAAAACTGATTTCTCCAATTCGGTGATCTGGTTCACACACCATGATATGCCATGCTCTGTGTAATTATGATTTGCAGAATAAGCCATAAGCACTTTGTATATAATGCTAGGCTATCAATCATGGTCTTTAAACCATTGTGGTTGGTTTCTCCTTAACATTAAGCGAAAACTAAACCTATTTAGGAATTAGCATGGTGGGTGAAACAGATCACATGTGCCCATAAAGTTTATCTGTACCAACTTGGTACTAGAGCTATACATAATTTTAAAAAGTGTAATTCACAATGTGCTATGCAAGAACAGGCATGGAATGTGTAATGATGAACCCAAAAACCCCTAGAATGAAATAAAAATTAACTAAACAAAAATAAGAATA
Source organism: Bungarus multicinctus (assembly GCA_023653725.1). Taxonomy (NCBI): domain Eukaryota; kingdom Metazoa; phylum Chordata; class Lepidosauria; order Squamata; family Elapidae; genus Bungarus; species Bungarus multicinctus. Next base: position 17,695 of record JAGDQI010000241.1, read on the forward strand.
GCTGAAATTTCATGAGGTATCAGCAGTAAACAAATGGATTAAGACTGTCAAAGGATATGTGAGATTTTTTACTTGAGATTGTAGAAATCTTGGGATGAATTCAACAAGATGTTATGGGATGTGGAGGAAAGACCACACTCTAGCCAGCTATAAGACATTCCAAGCAATGGGAGAACCGTTGGTCACTGAGGGATGGTAAATACGTTGGTGTGTTTCGCCAAGGGTAGGAGTCTCCAAACTTGGCAACTTGTGGATTTCAACTACTGGCTGAGGAATTCTGGGAGCTGAAGTCCACAAGTGGTAAAGTTGCCAAGTTGGGAGATTCCTGGAGGAACATCTGCAAACATTCTGCCGGTGATCTCCAACAGACCTGTGCGTTCCCACAGGGAGGGCCTTCTCCGGGTGCCGTCAGCCTCTATGTGTCGTCTGGCGGCCCCCAGGAATAGGGCCTTCTCTGTGGGGGCCCCTGCCCTCTGGAATAGTCTGCCCCCAGAGATACGTACCAGCACGGACCTGAGAGCCTTCAGACGTGTGTTAAAAACCTGGCTCTTCGAGCAGGCTGGCCTGGGCTGATACAAGATTTTAACCGTCTCCCGTTTTAAATTGGATTCTAATTTGGGGTTTTTAAATATTTATGGGGGAGGGTGGACTTTTAATTATAACAGCCCAAAATTATTTAATTCATTTTAATTTTTGTATTATGTATCGGGGTAGAATCGGCTGTGCACCGCCCTGAGTCCTTCGGGAGAAGGCGGTATATAAGTGTTTGAATAAATAAATAAATAAAGCAGTTCTTCGGGTTGACTGTCTAGCGCTGTGGCCCCCAACCCTTTGGGCATCAGGGATTGGTCCTGTGGAAAGAGGTTTTTCTGTGGACGAGAGGCGATGTCATTTCATACGCTGCCTACATGGTGGGGCTTCGCATGTTTGCACGGCCCAGTTTCTGGCATGCCATTACACTTCCTTCCAGACTCACCTTGTCTCCTTTGTGTCCACTACAGTCACATTTAGTGCTTGAGGAACAGCCGTGGCACGCCTAGAAGGGAGAGAAAGAAGTTCAGTATGAAATATTAAGTGGTCCTTGGATAGGAAGAATTACTCCTCAAAAGTTAACAGGGAGCCACAACTGTGGACCGCTTCATTGTGGAACTAAGCATACTTTAAACATGGTAGGTGTACCAAACACACGAGCAAGCAGATAATTCTAATTATAATATGCAAAACAGAAAGTAAATTTCAATGATAACTGAGCAATGAAGCTCACTTAACTGTTTATATTAATAAAAGGAGGGGAAACATGTTAATTCGCTTATCAATGAGGAAAAGAGTTGGTTACTTCTGCTTTGTAGAGAGACAAAAATAGGCTTCTAAGTAAGTTGCTGGTTTTATCCTATTTACCTTATTTTTATTTTATCCTGAGCCTTAGTGATGCAGGCTGTTAATCATCTAGCACTTAGTGCAAGCTGCCTGCAATTAGTGCAGGTTCGAATCCCACCAGGCTCAAGGTTGACTCAGCCTTCCATCCTCTCGGGGTAGGTAAAATGAGGACCCAAGATTGTTGGGGGCAATAAGCTGACTTTGTAAAAATGCCGCTTGGGGGGGCCAAAAAGCCCTAGTAATAAGCAGGCATATACAATGGAATGAAGGCTATTGCCGAGCACTTAGCATGGTGCTCTAAAGACTGTAAGCCGCCCTGAGTCTCCGGAGAAGGGCGGCATATAAATGTAAATAAATAAATAAAATAAATAAATAAATAAAAATCAAGACCAAAATCTTCTGCCCTCCAGATTCTCAGTGTGGTTCCTTCCATGTTTCTAAACACTTCAGAAACTCCCTACTTTGATCATTCACCCTTCTGCTCTTTAATATCCTTGTTCTCCTCATCCTCAAAGACTTCAGCATCCCTTGGTGTAGCACAGTGATGGCTAACCCTTTTGTCGGTGCGTGCAAAAATGCGCGCGTGACCCATCATGCAATGCACCCATAATGCAATGTGTGCATGACCTCCCCCTGCCCCCTGCACATGCATGCATGACCCCCGTGCACCGTGTGCCTCTGCGCATGCGTGCACGACCTCCCCCGCATCCCACACCTCATCCCCCGTGCATGCACAGCAGACCTCCCAACGATCATCTGGCTGGCGGGAGGCATGCGCTCATGCGCAGTGGACCTGATCCAGGGCGATGGCTCGTGTGCTAGCAGAGATGACTCTGCATGCCATTTCTGGCACGCGTGCCATAGGTTCGCCATCACGGGTTGCGTACAACTATTACAACATGACAAGACAGCTGTGTTGTTCAAAGATGCCCAGAGCCCACACCCATTACCCCTACCCCTAACCATAATCCTGGCACTGCCAGCCATAACTCCCCTAGTGAAACCATCTTTTAACCATCTTCTTAAAGCCCCTCTTCTTCCCAAGATACTTAAGATATGCACCTCAAGGAGAGACAGATGCTATACATCAGGAGTGTCCAACCTTGGCATCTTACGGACTTTGGCTTCAACTATGGCTGGCTGGGGAATTCTGGGAATTGAAATCCATAGGTCTTAAAAGTTACCAAGCTTGGACATCCCTGCTATAAAAAATGTTCACACACAACTATAACAGAATTCTTGTCTTTCTGTTGTTCTTTCAGCCAGACTACAACCTAGCAGGCAATTTCCCAGGGCAAGAACTGATCCTGATCTTCAATCAAACATGTAGATAACACACACACACACACACACACATACACACACACACCTGTATGTTGCCTTTCATTTGGGATGATCTGTACAGATAGACCCTTGCAAGATAAGCTTCCTGGACAGGGAATTCTGGGTACCACAATCTAGCACAGTTGGAAGCACAAAAGTCTATGAAAGAAAGGTTGTGCAACTATATCCTATTCCTACTCAGGTAGGCCTCGACTTACAACCATCAATTTAGTGACTATTTGAACAGCATTGAAAGGAAGTGACTTACAACTGGTCCCCAAGCTTATAACCTGGTCCCAACTGTGATTGTAAGTCGAGAATTATCTGTACCTTCAAGAATCTGGGACTGCCTCTTCAGGTAAGTACTTGTGTGTAATAACTCGCAACCTTTTGAAGAATAAATTAATCAGACACACCCTTAAAATTAATTAAAACATTTCTCTTTGCAAATACCTGCACATGTTATAATTATCCAAAAGTCATTTTTTAGGAAGTCTTGAGTTGTAATACGATCTTATAATTGAATAAAATTTGTGACCAGGTTTTCTGTCTTCGCCAGCCCAACTCTTTTTTCTGTAAATATGGCCTTTGGAAAAGAGGTATGTAGCAAAATATTGTGCCATCACCTCTGAGTAGCAGATATATTAGCCAGCCATGCAAGTTGTGATTAGAGCAATTAAATAATTACCTATTTGGAGCAGACAGAATTGCTCAATAGTTGTTTCCTCTTGAGGAAATCGTTTATGTATCACATTTTATATCACTTGCCTTAGAAGCTTCTTAAAGCGCTGTCCAAATAGGACAATAAAAATAAGGACACTACGCACAAAGCTGCAAGATATTTATATTAATGAAATAGACATGGTTGCAATCTGATCTCTAGCCAATAGATGGCGCTTTCTACTCATAGTTACAAAGTAGTTTACTTACATCCAAAAATGTCCCAAATTCAGCATCCACGCCCCCTCCCTCCCCCCCGCAAGTTTGCCAAGAAGACAATTCACACAGAAACAATTCAGAGAGCACCAAGAACCCCAAAAGACAATTCAGAGAAGTCTCAGAAATATTGAGAGAAGGAGGAATTCACACCCTTCTCTTGTTTACTCCTGTCAATGTTTGCCACAAAGACTCACATCTGCATTCAAAGTTAATTCAAAATAGGTCAACAAATAAAATGCTAGACATTGGTTTAATTCTATTCCTAATTTAATATTTCTTGTTGCAGTTCCATATTGGTCTTCTAAATATTTGAAGAAGATTCAAAATACATAAAATAAAATATTGAGCACAGAAGGAAAAGCCTAACGCTGTTCAAAGAAAAATAAGGCTTAAATGAAATAACTTCAAAAGCCTCTTTTAACCAACCAGACTTTAAGAAGTAATGAAAAAGGCTCATAAAACAATGAAGCCATTTCAGTTAAGCACCAATTAACTAATGAAAAGATGCAGTGTATAAAATATATATAAATGAACAACAAACTAAACAAATGCATAGAATATATAAATACAGTTAGTCACGTAAAATGTTGAAGGTGGATTTCCCTTCAAAAATGGGGCTGAGTCCAAATTAAGATTTCACCCAAATAATGTTTTTTTAAAGAAAATCTTAGTTGATTAATTTTATGATATTTAAATTCAAATATACTCTGTACTGTTCTTGGAAATATTCTATCTTGAATTCACAGGATTATTTCTGAGCAAAAATGCAGATATTGATAACATGCTTAATTCACTATCCTGCAGAAATTCCTGAAATTCACATGTTGCACTGGAATTGGTTTATTCTATAAGCAAATTGCCAATGGCAGCCCACAAATACTGACCTTAGTAACACTTTGAGCCTGAACAAAGTTAATGGGTGATAGCCAGATTAAAGAAGAAGGAAAAAGAGGACATCATAAAATCAGTGCAGATACTAACCAAAGAGGTCCTTGCATTAAAAAAAATGTGAGAAGTCCTTTCCAATTTGCCAACTGATTTGCAAACCCATCTGCAAATTGCCAGCTGCTTTGGGAACTCATCTGCAAATTACTGCAAGTTTAAGCTAAGACCAGTAGTTATAGGCACCACATGTGGATTACCAAAAAACATTCCCCCAGGAAAGGGTTAAAAATTAACTTTTTAAATCAATCAGTCATTGTAGGTGAGTTGGATAACTGGCACTGAATTCCCTTCCCCCAATTCCTCTAACACCCAGCCCCAAGTCAGTGTGATATTCCTGCACTTCAGTGATGACATGGTTAAAAAGCGTGGCACGAACACCCAAGCCTTTTGCTATACAATCCATTTTTCTAGCCCTCTGTGGTCTCTCTAGTTGCTCACGCTCCTTCATTCTCAGGAGAAGACCCCAGAAAGCAACTCATCTCAGGAAACCAATTCTGATGGTGAACTTGGGACAACCAGGAAGTAAGAGAAATCGAGCTGAAAGGAACCTTGGAGGTCTATACCAGCTCCCTGTTCAAGCAGGACACAATTATCATTTTAGACTAGTGGCTTTCCAATCTCTTGTTAAAAACTTCCATTGATGAAGCACCCACAACTTCTGTTTCATTGTTCTCACTGTTTCTCCTGAATTGCTTCTCTCCTTAATCAGTTCCCATCCATTGTTTCTTGCCTTGCCTTCTAATCAATAGAAAAAGCTCAAAAAGGCCATTCTAAGAATTGATTGAAATTCTCTCACATCCTGAACACGTGCAGAGAAACAGAAACCCCTTCTGCAGGAAGATGCCTTGGAATGAAGGCTTTACGAAATACTTCTCCAAATCCTCCGTTAATCTATTTTCTTTGAAGCACCATACCTCTAATCACAAATACCACAGCTAAACCACCTTTTTCCAATTGGCACTGTCCACTAGAAAGGAGTTGCATTGACCTGGGGCCTGCAACCGTCCCAAACACTTTCCAGTTGCCAAGTGTTTGATTTTTGATCACAGGACCTGGGATGCTGAAAAATGGTCCCATAAGTCACTTTCTTCAGTGCTGTTATAATTTTCAGCACTCACTAAAATTGATAGTTGTAAATTGAGGGACTACCTGTAATTGCTCCTGGATTATGAAAACTATCAATCCCACACATAACCAAATTGAGAAATATTCTCAATCAGTGTATGAGCAGGGATGATGTGACCTAGTTGGGTAATGAACATTTGAGAATGAAACAGCAGCTTCAAGAGCACCAAGGACGTCTCATGTCAACCCTGAGCTACAATATTCTCCTTTATGAGACCTATTCCAGTCACAGGATTTCTACGCAGGC
>JAGDQI010000253.1:0-34807 GCA_023653725.1 Bungarus multicinctus
TCCACTTCCTCCACCAATCCCAGCATGGGGCTTGATTCAATATCCCTTCGCCCAATAACGATGCGCGCGATGGCAATAATGTTCAATGCTTCCCGCATTGCCGTCACGGCCAGACCATCAATCTTGTTTTTATCGCCGCAGCCGGTTTGCGGCCAGGCTGCCAGCGCAGCCTGCTCCGTGATACGAAATAGCGCCATGCCAGCGACATCATATCGCCGCCTCCCCTATATCAACGCCAAAGTGTGCCAAAAGGTATTTTTCTGCCTTTTCATTCCAGATACCGTGCGTCTCCTCCACCAGCAGCGCCAGTTCCTTGAATAATGGGTCCGTTTTCCCTTTCTCGGCAAAATCAGCAATGGCGGTGAGCGGCATGGTAACGCCGTTTATATATCAGCTTTTTACCGCCGGGGATCGCCGGTAAATTCAATACCGTTTCCGGAACTGCATCAAGGCCGCCAATGTGCGTCACCATAAACGACGGTTGCAGTTGGCCGGTTGCACTGAGCGCAATGGGCCTCTTTCATATCATCCGTTGAACCACCGGATGTCCCGACAACGTGAGTGCTGTTGTAGTGCACGTTATAAAAATTAAACGGCACTTTGAAGTTACTGTCCGTAGGGCCGGCAAAAAAATTCAGGCAACCATCTTCCGCGAGTAAATCATCAGCCATCTCAACAACTGCAGGCACTGCCGCATACACAAAGACATCATCAAAACCTGCGTCATGAGTTAACGCCCGCAGCATCGCTGTCGGAGAATCCATGCCAGTAGTATTCACATAGATGAGTTCAATCCCCTTTTCAGCCGCCAGCTCAACGGGCAACAATTTTTTAGCCTGCGCCAGTCGTGCTTCGTCAATGTCGACCACCACCACGCGTGACGGCTGAATACTCCGTTAATGGCATAATCTATTGCACCAATACCCATCGGCCCGGCGCAGGCCAGAAGCGCAAGGTTCCCCCCTGGCTTAATCCCATGCGATGCTCATAACGTAAGACGTGGTGTGAAAATTCGCCTTATACGCGCCAATAATGCAGCACATCGGTTCGGCCAATGAGGCGGCGGCAAAATAAGAGCCGTGATACGGTAAAACGCATCCCAGGTTAATCGCTACTTCCGGGATAATCATATATGTCGCATTGCCGCCAAAATATTCGTAGCTGTATCCTGCTGAATATCCACTTGGCAATCCCATCGCGGGTTGCAACACAAAACGCTGACCTTTCTTATATTTATCCGTCAGGTTTTTTCCCACCTCAACAATAATACCTGCACATTCATGTCCGGTAATCACCGGATGGTTTTCCAGATCGTCCGGTACGCGTTTATGATCGCTCCCCAATGCTGCCGCTTTCCAGGTGGACAAACAAACGCTATCGGATATTACGCTTACTAACAATTCATTATCTGTAATTGCAGGCAGTTCAAATTCGCGGATACGAATATCCTGCTTGCCATATATGGCAGCAACTTTCGTTTTCATATTTACTCCAAAAATAGAGGAAGGCTAGTTCGCAGTAATGCGTTTAAATAAATCATCCAACATTGGGTCACCAATATAGGTTCTTAATCAGCACTAATGGCTTTTCACTCACACGTTTAACACGACCTTCAAGACTGGCATGGGTGACAATAATATCGGCATCTTGCGGAACGTTTTCGATAGCATAATGCGTCACATTAATATTCAATCCCGCTTTCTCCAGACGCTTACGAAACGTGGTTGCCCCCATAGCACTGGAACCCATTCCCGCATCACAGACAAAGCGACGCGTTTAATGTTTTTTATAAGAAATTTCCCTTCCTGCTTCATTGCTTTAACGGCTCTGGCTGATTCAGCAAAGTCATCTTCACTTTCTGTTTCAACGTTCTTTTCCATTTCAGGATGACAGAGGTAATAACAAAAGTAACAACGGTTCCCGCGGTGACTCCTGCAATGGTCGCGAGGAAAGAACCTTTTGGCGTTAATGCCAGATAGGCGAATATGGATCCTGGGCTTGGCCCCGCCACTAACCCACCGTCCAGCAGGTGGAATACCCACGTCCCGGTCATTCCCCCGGCAATCATCGCGATCAGGGTCAGAGGCTTCATCAGCACATACGGGAAATACAGTTCATGAATCCCACCGAGGAAGTGGATAATCATGGCGCCTGGCGCAGACTTTTTACTCATCCCTTTGCCAAAGATAGCAAAGCCGAGTAACAAGCCTAATCCCGGCCCTGGGTTGGATGCCACCATGAAGAAAATCGATTTTCCCGTTTCAGAAGCTTGCTGCATCCCCAGCGGATAATACACCCCCTGATCGATGGCATTGTTCAGAAAGAGGATTTTGCCGGCTCATTGATTACGGACAGCAACGGCAGATAGCCCGCATGAACCAACGCTTCAATACACTCCTTCACAAAATTATTGGCAATGAGAACCGCCGGGCCGATAACTTCAAACCCCAGCAAGCATAAGAGCATTCCCGCAATACCAAGAGAGAAATTATTGATAACCATCTCGAAGCCTGCGGGAATGCGTTTTTCCAGCAGACGGTCAATATGCTTAATCACCCAACCGCCAAGCGGCCCCATCACCATTGCGCCAAGGAACATCGGGATATCCGCGCCCACAATAACGCCAATAGCACCAATGCCGCCCATTACCGCACCGCGTTTCCCGCCAACCAGATGCCCCCCTGTGGAGCCAATCATGACGGGCAGTAAATAGGTAATCATCGGACCGACAATTTTGGCGAAATGCTCATTCGGCATCCAACCGGTAGGAATAAATAATGCGGTAATAAAAACCCCAGGCAATAAACGCGCCGATGTTGGGAATGACCATTGCAGTCAAAAACCCACCAAAGCCTGGACTTTGGCACGAGCAGACTTGTTTTCCATAATAATGTCCTGAAAGGAAACCGTTAATTATGCTTGAGCGATAATATCCGCCAATTGTTTTCTGATTTAGCCGCTAACAAAGCGGTTAGTGCTTCCTCTTCACATAATAATTCGCTTAAGGCCTGAATAGCGCCAATGTGTGAATCAGCATTAGCCGCCGACAATCCGATTAATAATCTGATACCTTCATCGTCTTCGGCAAATTTTACTTCCTGTTTGAGAAGCGTTAATGACACTCCTGTTTTTAACGCGCCACACTCCGGTCGAGCGTGCGGCATGGCGACGCCTGGCGCTAAAATATAATAAGGACCATTGTTAGTCGTTGAGTCTTTAATGGCCTGAATATAATCCGAATTGACATAATGATTGGCAAGTAAGGATGACATAGAAAAATCAATTGCCTCCTGCCAGTTCTTTGCTGAATTTTTTATTGAGATAGATGATTCGGGAAAGTAATCAATCAGCCGCATACATTTTCCTTATTTTATTTTTAGGGTACGAGTTAGCGTTAAAAATAAAATACGCGCACGGCAAAATGAAATCAATCGAGGAGAAAACTACATACAGCGCAGAGTGTTTTTTAGTGAAGCCTTTAAAAACAATGAATTGATAAAAGAAATATAAAAATCAATAACAATTATGTGATGAAATCCACAAATACAAAACGCCACTAAATATCATATTTGTGATACGCACCCACATTCCTAGGTTGCGTTCGGTTAAATAAATTTACTTGCTTAAAAAAAACGGGCCGCCTGAGCGACCCGTTTTCATCTGCAATCGAATTACAGCAGTTCTTTTGCTTTCGCGACAACGTTGTCGACGGTGAAGCCAAACTCTTCAAACAGCAGTTCAGCTGGTGCAGACTCCCCAAAGGTAGTCATACCAACGATAGCGCCGTTCAGACCCACGTATTTGAACCAGTAGTCTGCGATACCCGCTTCCACTGCAACGCGTGCGGAAACAGCTTTCGGCAGTACGGACTCGCGATAAGCGGCATCCTGTTTGTCGAACGCGTCGGTAGACGGCATGGAAACCACGCGCGCTTTAACGCCTTCAGCGGTCAGTTTGTCCCAGGCAGCCACAGCCAGCTCAACTTCAGAACCGGTAGCGATGAAGATCAGTTCCGGCTGACCGGCGCAATCTTTCAGCACGTAACCACCGCGCGCAATGTTCGCCAGCTGCTCTTCGGTACGTTCCTGCTGTGCCAGGTTCTGGCGGGAGAGGATCAGCGCGGTCGGACCGTCCTGACGCTCTACACCGTATTTCCATGCAACGGCAGATTCAACCTGGTCACACGGACGCCAGGTGCTCATGTTCGGGGTCACACGCAGCGAAGCTACCTGCTCTACCGGCTGGTGAGTCGGGCCATCTTCGCCCAGGACCGATGGAGTCGTGGGTATAGACCATCACCTGACGCTGTTTCATCAGCGCAGCCATACGCACCGCGTTACGGGCATATTCCACAACATCAGGAAGGTGGAGGTGTACGGCAGGAAGCCACCGTGCAGGGAGATACCGTTAGCTATAGCGGTCATACCGAATTCACGTACACCGTAATGGATGTAGTTACCAGCAGTATCTTCGTTGATAGCTTTAGAACCAGACCATAGAGTCAGGTTACTTGGTGCCAGGTCAGCGGAGCCGCCGAGGAATTCAGGCAGCAGAGGACCAAACGCTTCAATCGCGTTCTGAGACGCTTTACGGCTGGCGATTTTCGCCGGGTTAGCCTGCAGCTTAGCAATGAACTCGTTCGCTTTTGCGTCGAAGTCAGACGGCATTTCACCTTGCATACGACGGGTGAATTCAGCGGCTTCCTGCGGGAAGGCTTTCGCATAAGCAGCGAACTTCTCGTTCCATGCAGCTTCTTTTGCCTGGCCTGCTTCTTTCGCATCCCACTGCGCGTAGATTTCAGACGGAATTTCAAACGGCGCGTATTTCCAGCCCAGCTGTTCGCGGGTCAGTGCGATTTCTGCATCGCCCAGCGGCGCACCGTGAGAGTCGTGGGTACCGGCTTTATTCGGGGAACCGAAACCGATGATGGTTTTGCACATCAGCAGGGGACGGTTTGTCGGTCACAGCACGAGCTTCTTCAACTGCACGTTTAATCGCGTCAGCATCGTGACCATCAACGCCACGAACCACATGCCAGCCGTAAGCTTCGAAACGCTTAGCGGTGTCATCGGTGAACCAGCCTTCAACGTGGCCATCGATAGAGATGCCGTTGTCATCGTAGAACGCGACCAGTTTACCCAGCTTCAGCGTACCGGCCAGGGAACATACCTCGTGAGAGATACCTTCCATCATGCAGCCGTCGCCCATGAACGCATAGGTGAAGTGGTCAACGATGTCGTGACCAGGACGGTTAAACTGCGCCGCCAGCGTTTTTTTCGGCGATAGCCATACCCACTGCATTCGCAATGCCCTGACCCAGAGGACCGGTAGTGGTTTCAACACCCGCGGTGTAACCCACTTCCGGGTGACCCGGAGTTTTGGAATGCAACTGACGGAAGTTCTGCAGCTCGGACATCGGCAGATCGTAGCCGGTGAGGTGCAACAGGCTGTAAATCAGCATGGAGCCGTGGCCGTTGGACAGCACAAAGCGGTCACGGTCAGCCCAGGACGGGTTAGTTGGGTTGTGGTTCAGGAAATCACGCCACAGGACTTCGGCAATGTCAGCCATACCCATCGGGGCACCCGGGTGACCGGATTTGGCTTTCTGTACTGCGTCCATGCTCAGCGCACGAATAGCATTGGCAAGCTCTTTACGTGAGGACATTTTGACTCCAGATCGGATAATGAAGGCTGAGCCCTTAACGACTTGACGACAGCGCGTTTTGGGCTACGCCGGAAAAAAGTGCCAACAATGTAACCCAAGCCGCGTGTCATGTACATGGAGCATCCTTTTACCGCTTCAGAAATCTCTGGATCATGCGCGCAAGTTGCGCAATCTTCTCGCCCACTGATTGTTCTTTTCTTTATACTTAGGCCGAGCGTCGGTTCACCTGCAAACGACGCATTTTTTAGAATAATCCTGACTTTGTGCGGAACAGAAAAAATGAAAATTCGCGCTTTACTGCTTGCTACGAGCATGGCGACGGCATTGACCGGCTGCCAGAACATGGACTCTAACGGACTGCTTTCTTCTGGCGCAGAGGCTTTTCAGGCTTATAGTCTGAGCGATACTCAGGTAAAAGCGCTGAGCGATCAGGCCTGTAAAGATATGGACAGCAAGGCTACCATCGCCCCTGCCAGCAGCGAGTACGCGACGCGTCTTGGCAAAATCGCCGCCGCGCTTGGCGACAACATTAACGGCCAGCCGGTGAACTACAAAGTCTATATGGCGAAAGATGTGAATGCCTTTGCCATGGCGAACGGTTGTATCCGCGTCTACAGCGGCCTGATGGATATGATGACCGATAACGAAGTCGAAGCGGTGATCGGCCACGAAATGGGCCACGTCGCGCTGGGTCACGTGAAAAAAGGCATGCAGGTCGCGCTGGGGACTAACGCCGTGCGAGCAGCGGCGGCTTCCGCTGGCGGCATTGTCGGCAGCCTGTCGCAGTCGCAATTGGGCGATCTTGGCGAGAAACTGGTGAACTCGCAGTTCTCCCAGCGTCAGGAATCCGAAGCGGATGATTACTCGTATGATTTGTTGCGCAAACGCGGGATCAATCCGGCAGGCCTGGCCACCAGTTTTGAGAAACTGGCAAAACTGGAAGCAGGACGCCAAAGCTCAATGTTTGACGATCACCCGGCATCCGCAGAACGTGCGCAACACATTCGCGATCGCATGAGCGCAGACGGGATCAAATAATCCCCGAACAGTGCCGGATGGCAGCGTGAACGCCTTATTCGGCCTACAAATTCAGCAAAAATGTAGGCCGGATTAGCGTCAGCAACATCCGGCAAAATAGTCCGAAATCCGTTATTCGCCTTTCTTCGCCGCCTGGATATACAGCATCTCCAGTGCCAGCGTAGCCGCCGCCAGCGCGGTGATCTCTGACTGATCATAGGCCGGAGCCACTTCCACCACATCCATCCCGACGATATTCAGATCTTTCAGACCACGTACCAGCTTGATCGCGCGATCGGAAGTCAGACCGCCGATCACTGGCGTACCGGTTCCTGGCGCAAACGCCGGATCGAGGCAGTCGATATCAAAGGTCAGATACACCGGCATATCACCAACAATCTGCTTAACCTGGGCGATGATGTCATCTACGCCGCGATCGTTCACCTGGCAAGCATCCAGCACGGTAAAGCCGTTATCTTTGTCAAACTCTGTACGAATACCGATCTGCACAGAGTGATTCGGATCGATCAGACCTTCGTTCGGCGCAGTGTAGAACATAGTGCCGTGGTCGAACTCACAGCCGTTAGCGTAGGTGTCGGTATGGGCATCAAAGTGTACCAGCGCCATTTTACCAAAGTGCTTAGCGTGCGCGCGCAGGAGCGGCAGCGTGACGAAGTGGTCGCCACCGAAGGAGAGCATACGCTTACCCGCAGAAAGCAACTTCTCAGCGTGCGCCTGCAGTTTTTCACTCATTTCACGGGCATCACCGAACGCATAAACCAGATCGCCGCAGTCCACCACGTTCAGGCGCTCGCGCATATCGAAGTTCCACGGGAAGCGGTTGTGTTCCCACGCCAGGTTAGTGGAAACCTGACGGATCGCCGCCGGACCATGACGACCGCCCGCGCGGCCAGACGTTGCCATATCAAACGGTACGCCGGTGATCACCCAGTCGGCGTCGCTGTCGTACGGCATGAAGTTCATCGGCAGACGCAAAAAACCAAAGGCGTTAGAAACCAGGGAGTTGTCGTATTGATGACCTAAGGTGCTCATGTACTGACCTCTTTTAAAATCGGTGAAAAAAAATCCCCTCCGCGTCGTTAAGCCCGACGAGGAAGGGATTGATTTACGTGACTACTTGTATAGGCGAATTATCGCCGTTAATTTGCTCAGGTTCAAGCGAACCCCAACAGCATTACTCGTCTTCGAGATAGGTATATCCGTACAGCCCTGCTTCGAACTCTTCGAGGAACTGCTGCTGCAGCTCGGTATCCAGATCGGTGTTTTTCACCTGGTCACGGAACTGCGTTAGCAGGGTGTTCGGATCCAACTGCACGTACTGCAGCATATCCGCCACGGTATCCCCTTCGTCAGACAGCTCAACTTCCACGCTGCCGTCAGGGAAGACAAACACGTCAACCGCTTCGGTATCACCAAACAGGTTGTGCATGTTGCCAAGGATCTCCTGGTACGCCCCCACCATAAAGAAGCCCAGCATCGGCGGGTTCTCCGGGTCGTATTCCGGCATCGGCATGGTGGTCGCAATGCCGTCACCATCAACATAGTGGTCGATAGCACCATCAGAGTCACAGGTGATATCCAGCAGCACCGCACGGCGCTCCGGAGCCTTGTTCAGCCCTTCCAGCGGCATCACCGGGAACAGTTGATCGATCCCCCACGCATCCGGCATCGACTGAAACAGCGAGAAGTTGACGTAAATCTTATCCGCCATACGCTCCTGCAGCTCGTCGATAATCGGACGGTGCGCGCGGTTGCTCGGGTCGAGTTGTTTTTGCACATCGTGGCACATGTTCAGATAGAGCTGTTCTGCCCACGCGCGTTCCTGCAGGGTAAAGGTGCCTGAAGAGTACCCAACGTGAATATCGTGCAGATCCATCTGGCTATCGTGCAGCCATTCACGCAGCGAACGCCGGGTTCCCGGCTCATGCATCTCTTGCCAGGTTTCCCACATGCTTTGCAGGGCACGCGGCGCATCGTCAGCCGGAGGCGTTGCTTCGGTGTGTTCGCTACGCTCAACGCCGATAATATTAGACACCAGCACGGTATGATGCGCGGTCACCGCGCGACCTGATTCGGTGATTACTGTCGGGTGCGGCAGACCGTGTTCTTCACAGGCGTCACCAATGGCCCAGATGATGTTGTTCGCGTATTCGTTCAGGCCATAGTTTACGGAGCAGTCAGACTGCGAACGGGTACCTTCGTAGTCCACGCCCAGGCCACCGCCCACGTCGAAACACTGGATATTTACGCCAAGCTTGTGCAGCTCAACGTAGAAACGCGCTGACTCCCGTACGCCAGTAGCGATATCACGAATGTTCGCCATCTGTGAGCCGAGGTGGAAGTGCAGCAACTGAATACTGTCCAGACGACCGCGCTCGCGCAGCATTTCTACCAGTTGCAGCACCTGGTTTGCCGCCAGGCCGAATTTCGATTTCTCTCCGCCGGAGGACTGCCATTTGCCGGACCCCTGCGACGCCAGACGCGCACGCACGCCCAGACGCGGAACAACATTCAGTCGTTCAGCTTCATCCAGCACGATAGCGATTTCAGACATCTTCTCGATGACCAGATAGATCTTATGGCCCATCTTCTCGCCAATCAGCGCCAGGCGGATGTATTCGCGGTCTTTATAGCCGTTACACACGATCACGCTACGGGTCATTCCGGCATGAGCCAGAACGGCCATCAGTTCAGCTTTGGAACCAGCTTCCAGCCCCAGCGGTTCGCCAGAGTGGATCAGCGATTCAATCACGCGACGGTGCTGGTTAACCTTGATCGGGTAAACGAGGAAATAGTCACCGTTGTAGCCGTAAGACTCACGGGCGCGCTTAAACGCGGCGTTAATCGAACGCAGACGGTGTTGCAGGATCTGCGGGAAGCAGAACAATGCAGGCAAACGCTGGCCCTGCGCTTCACGGGCTTTCACCAATTCAGCAAGGTCAACGCGCGCTTCTGGTACGTCGGGATCCGGGCACACGCTGATGTGGCCCAGTTCATTGACGTCATAGTAGTTATTACCCCACCAGGCAATATTGTAAGTACGCAGCATCTTGCTGGCTTCCTGGGAACTCATTGCAACCTCCTGCATGGAGCGTAGTACACCGTGTTCGCCTGCTGACGAAGGCGAACCCAAAGAAATGTCGTCAGACATAGCGAACCTCAAATTTTATTAACAAGTGTAAAACAGTTGACTACTATCGCAATCCGAAGACGCGATAACAACCCAAATACAGGCAGAATTTCCAGCAGATAGTGCTGACGCTCCGACTGTGCGACCGGTTTCTTTTTCATATCAATGTAAACACGTAACCGAACTTAATGCTGACGGTTCGGCGAAACCACGAGAAAACTCTTGTTTACCAAGAGCGCCCTTGTTCAGTTCTTAGTGACCGCTGCCGGCCCTGGAGTCCTGAGAAGCGCCGAGATGGGTATAACATCGGCAGGTATGCAAGATGCAGATTGCGGGGGACATATGTACACCAGAACGGTGTGACAGATTCAGCAGAATACAACGGTTCATTATCTCGTATCACCTCCACGGTTGCTCCTGACGGAACGAACCCACAAGCCAAAGCTAAAGTTTTAACCCGGCTGGAAGTGGCAACACGATGAAAACGTCGTGTGCTTTTGTATGAGCCGCGCGCGGCGTTTTATACCGAGAACAGAGCGAAAAAGCAAAAGATAAATACGCGCATTGCCAGCACCGTCAGGGAAAATTTCCAGTAACATTTTCAGTACAATGCGAGCTCAATCAAAAAAAGCTGGAAATCAGGCGCAGAACAGACTTAAAATAGCCGTCCAGATGTTAATCCATCTATACTGATTAACACTCAGACTGCCAGTGTCCGTCATCTGCAGACTCATGGTAGAATCTTCTACACATGGCTATTCCACTCGACAGTTTGAGCTAACCACATTCTCCTTAGGTGAAATTAAATATGGCAAAACACCTTTTTACGTCCGAGTCCGTATCAGAAGGGCATCCTGACAAAATCGCTGACCAAATCTCTGATGCCGTGCTGGATGCAATCCTGGAGCAGGATCCGAAAGCCCGCGTTGCCTGCGAGACCTACGTCAAAACCGGTATGGTTTTAGTTGGCGGTGAGATCACCACCAGCGCATGGGTTGATATCGAAGAGATCACCCGCAACACGGTTCGCGAAATTGGCTATGTGCATTCCGACATGGGCTTTGATGCCAACTCTTGTGCGGTACTGAGCGCGATTGGTAAACAGTCTCCGGACATCAACCAGGGGGTTGACCGTGCCGATCCGCTGGAACAGGGTGCAGGCGACCAGGGTCTGATGTTTGGTTATGCAACCAACGAAACCGACGTGCTGATGCCAGCCCCGATTACCTACGCTCACCGTCTGGTGCAGCGTCAGGCTGAAGTGCGTAAAAACGGTACCCTATCCTGGCTGCGCCCGGATGCAAAAAGCCAGGTGACCTTCCAGTATGACGACGGCAAAATCGTCGGTATTGATGCGGTTGTTCTGTCGACTCAGCACTCTGAAGATATCGACCAGAAATCGCTGCAAGAAGCCGTTATGGAAGAGATCATCAAGCCGGTACTGCCGACGGAATGGCTGACAGCTTCGACTAAGTTCTTCATCAACCCAACCGGTCGTTTCGTTATCGGTGGCCCAATGGGCGACTGCGGTCTGACGGGTCGTAAAATTATCGTTGATACCTACGGCGGCATGGCACGTCACGGCGGCGGCGCATTCTCTGGTAAAGATCCATCTAAAGTTGACCGTTCAGCTGCTTATGCAGCCCGCTACGTAGCGAAAAACATCGTTGCTGCTGGCCTGGCTGACCGCTGTGAGATTCAGGTTTCCTACGCAATCGGCGTGGCTGAACCGACCTCTATTATGGTGGAAACGTTCGGTACTGAAAAAGTGCCTTCAGAGCAGTTGACCCTGCTGGTACGTGAGTTCTTCGACCTGCGCCCGTATGGCCTGATCCAGATGCTGGATCTGCTGCACCCGATTTACAAAGAAACCGCTGCTTACGGTCACTTTGGTCGCGAACATTTCCCATGGGAAAAAACCGACAAAGCCGCCCTGCTGCGCGAAGCAGCTGGTCTGTAATCACGTCATATCATCACCAAATTAAATGAATCCGGCCTTTACGGCCGGTTTTTTTATGAATTACCCTCGTTATTTATATATATAAAACAACAAATCATTCTCATGACAACTACATTAAAAATCAAATATTGATATCAATGATTTAATATAATTGACTACTACAATATTTACCCACCCCGGTGAAAAACACAAAAAAAAGAAAGCCACTAATAATATCAATATATAAAATCAAAGGGTTATGAATCCCGCAAAAACATAAGTGCGAGTTATTTAATAAGTGATATTTTTATATCATATAAATACGATTAAAAGCATTGACCCAATGGTAGATAATTTATAGACTCAAGCAAAAGAAACAATATTATTATTTAAATGACGCATTGATGTGAAAATGAAAAAGCTGAACAGACATAAAGCACTCATTCTGGCGTTTGCGATATTACCGATTTTGTTTTGTGGCCGCGCGGCTGCCGATATAACAATCTACCCGATGTCTGCAATCGTCGATAGCAACGGGAGCGCTCAAATCAGCGCTTTCACAAACGCTGATAAAACGGAGTTTGTTAAGACACAGATTAAGAAAGTCAGTAATCCAGGTAGCGCCCAGGAATACGAAACCGCCATTAACCCGGCAGAGGGTAGCGGCCTTATGGTCGCGCCCGCAAAGTTCGCGCTATCACCGGGTGCCACGAAAATAATTCGTTTAGTGAATATGAAACCGGTACAAACTGAAACGATATATCGGGTTTATTTTGAAAACGTAAAAAACCTTGAGCAGGCAGCCGAACGAACTCAACAACAGGCGAGTCTGGGCGTGAATGTGATTTGGGGAGTGCTGGTTTATGTCCCTCCCGCAGAACCAAAAATAGATTTCACGTTTGACCATAAAAATTTGAAAATAACCAACACGGGTAACATACATCTTAAGATTTCCAGTGTGGGTTTTTGCCCCGATAAAAACACCAGCAAAGACTGCGTATGGAGCAAAGAGGTTAAAAAAGCCATTTATCCCGGACAGCAGAAGCAATTATCTGCCGAAGAATTTAACGGTAATAAGTATGCCGCGGTACGGATTAAATATACCAATTGGGTAGAAAAAACGTCTGCCGAAAAGGTGTTTGTTCAGTAGTAAATTATGTCCCGTTTATCGGTCTCATTTAAAAGCATATTGAAATGCACGTTCAACTTTAAGGATATCTTATGAAAACTTTCATCAAACCTTTGCTCCTCACTGTCGTTATGGGACTGTCAGCTAATGCTCTGGCAGTGCAAAAAGATATTACCGTAACCGCCAATGTGGATGCGACCCTGGATCTCACCACTGAGACCGGCGCGGTATTACCGTCTACCCTGCAAATGGGTTATATGCCTGGTACAGGATTAACGCCAGTGACTCAGCAGACTAAAATTTTTACCAATGATGTCGCAAAAGACATCAAAATTAGTCTGGCTGGGGAGGCAAAATTGCTGGATACCGTCGGTACAAATGCCGCGATTCCACTAACCGTGAAGTTTGGCGATACGGCGCTGACAACCACGCCTGCGACCCTGACGGCCACGACGCTGTTTCCGACGGGCGAAAGCACCAATGGCTCAATTATTCAGCCATTAATGATTAGCCAGACCACTCAGGCTCCGGTAGCGACGGGCAGTTACAGCGGTATTGTAAGTATTATCCTGACGCAAGCCGCACCATAAGCCGGTACCGTGGCTATATATCGACCTGCCAGCAGGTCGATATTTCCCTTTTTTAAATTGAGACAAGGATATGTCTTCAATCACATGGAAACTCTCATCGTGTTGCATAGCGGGGTATATTGCATTATGCAATCAGTTCGCTTTTGCACAAAGCCAGGTACCGGAAGGCTTTGAAGAATTAGTCACCGGTCAGGACACCTGGCTGGAAGTCAAATTTCTTGGCCAACCTTCGGGCCTATTTGAAGCCACCGTAACTTTTGATAGCGTTCGTTTTAAAGATCCACAAGCGCTCATCAAGGCGCTAAATTTTCAGCAAAAGCCCGGTTCACCACTCTACCAACAGGCATTACAGTTGCTATCTTCTCCGCTAGCACGTCATGGAAATCTGGCCTGTAGCAGTAACGCCAACGCGCCAGGCTGTGGTTATTTAACTACGGACACTCTGGCAATTATCTATGATGAAAATAACAACGTGGTCGATGTTTTTACCAATAAAGCGCTGTTACCCGAAGCGGATAAAAATGCCCTGTACCATACTCCGACCAGACAAACGGAAAACGCCTTTGTCCACCAGCAGTTGATCAACGTTTCATCCCTGGAGGATTCACAGAATTTGTCAGTCCAGGGTTCCGGGGCGTTGGGGATATTCAGTGACAGTTATATGGGGCTGGACTGGTCGCTTAATGCCTGGAAAGGCGAAAGCAGCAATAGCCAGACCGTAAACATCAATGATTTATACTACCGTCAGGGGCTTGGCATTCGTCACTACATGCAGATTGGGCGTATGGATGCCCGCGATCTTTCCAGCAATCTGGGCGGTAATATGAACTTTTCGCTCCTGCCGCTGGAAGCTATTGATGGTGTCCGCATTGGCAGTACGCTGAGCTATCTCAACGTCCAGGAGGCCAGCAAAGGCTCGCCGCTGCTCGTCCTGTTAGCCGCTAAATCGCGCGTCGACGCCTTTCGCGGCAACCAGTTACTGGGAACGTTTTATCTAAATAGCGGCTCAAACACCCTTGATACCTCGAATTTCCCGAGCGGCAGCTACGCTGTAACGCTGAATATTTATGAAAATAACCAGTTAACCCGCAGTGAAGTCCAGCCATTCACTAAAACGGGCCAACTGGAAGACGGGCATGTGCAGTGGTTTTTACAGTTTGGCGAAACAGCGGATAACACCGTGGCTTTCAGCACGAACCAAGAAAACGAAGCATCGCGGGATTCTGTCGTGCAAGCGGGTATTAAAGCCCCACTTTTCACTGAACTGTCGACAACAATCGGCGCAGCCAGCACCGCCGGAGAAAATTATGCCGAAGCAGGCCTGCAATGGAATCACGGGTTTCATGGCGCGATTATCGATGGCGTGCTGAGCACCGATACCCGCTACTTTACGGGTACTGAAGGATCTCGCGGGGATAAACAGCAGATTAGCTACAATGACGGCTTTTCGTTAAGCGTGTTTCGTGATAATGCGCAGGGCAAAAGTTGCAGCAAGGGCAATGCTGAAGCTAATACTTACGCCGATATCGGCTGCTATACCTCATTTAGCGCCACCCTCGCCGTACCGATTAAAAGCTGGTCAACATCATTAGGTTACACCTACAACAAAAACGACAGTTTCTATTCCAGCACAACGAATTATGACGCCCGACAACCCTTTGAGGAAAACCTTGTCAATAATACTCGCTCGCAGACCACTTCAAAAACGTGGCAGCTTAGCGTTAACAAAACCTTCAGCATTAACGATATATTGCTAACGACACGCTTTGGCGGCTATCGCCGCGAGAGCGACAATCATAGTGATAATGATAACGGTGTGTATATCGGGTTCAGTCTGACGCGCAACAGCGTGAAGAGCGCACAAATGCGTAGCAGTAACACGTCATTCAGCTCCGATTTTCGCCATAGCCAGTCAGGAAGCGAAGTCAGCTATAACGCCAGCCAGAACTGGAACTGGGGCAGCCAAAACGATCGCGAACTGGGTATTGATATCGGTGGAACCAATACCGATAGCACCAACGCCTCACTACACGGACGGCTAAATGGCCGCTATGGTGAAAGCAACCTCACCGTTTCCGACTATTATGACCGCGAACAAAGCAACCATCAGATGTCAATGTCCGGGAGTTACAACTCCTCGCTGGCGCTTTCCAGGTCCGGCATTTTTTGGGGCCCAGGCGGCAACGGTGTACCGGGCGGCGCAGTAGCGGTAAATGTAAAAAGTCGGGCAAATGATAGCGAAGAGTTGGCCGATAATGACGCGGAGGTGGACGTCGCCGTTGATGGCGGCGGTTATGCCACGCTTTCGCCAAACAGCAGAGCGCTGTTTCCCGTTACCGCTTTTACACAAAGTCGTGTGACGGTTAATGAAAGCCGCGAACTCAGCAAAGGCAGCCAGGCCAGCATTTCCTCCGGCGCAGGAAGCCAGCAGCTCTTTTTGTTACCCGGAAAAATGAAGCTCCGCGAAGTCACCGTAGAATCTCAGTACACTTTTGTCGGTCAGCTCGTCACACAAGACGGCAAACCATTAACGCCACAAGCCATGCTTAACGCGTCGATATTTAGCGGCGCGGATGACGGTGGTTTTAGCGCGGAATTAAACCATCTGGCAAAAAATTTATATGTGCAGAAAGGCAATACCCTTTATCGCTGCCCGGTTACGGTTCAGGCCACGCGCGATGTCGTACGCTATGTCGGTAAAACAGTTTGTACGGTAGAGAGTTGGCCTTTATTGCCAGCGGAAATACAGGAAGTCGCCGCCGCACGAAAACTGGCAGCCACAATGTTGACGGAAGGGAAATAAGCATGAAGCAGATCAATAATCTTTTTCTCAATAGCATCGTTGTTCTGATGTTACTGATGACCTCTGCCCGCGTTGTAAAGGCTGATATTTTACCCCCGTCACCACAAAATATTGCCATTTCAACAAGCTTTGACAAAGCCGCCTCCCCCGCCACCTTATTCATCTGGAATCATGCCTCCGGTGGGTACGATAGCGGCAATAAAGCCAGGTGGGGGCTGAACTACTGGACTTGTACTTCAGACAGCGATCCCGCGCCGGGTAAGTGTTCAACAAAAAAATACCAATCGGGATGGGACACGCACATCGCCCTGGAGTTTGTTGAACAGCGAAGCGGCGCCACACAGATCCTCAACCTTTACGCGGTACGCACTGGAGAATGGGTACCACCGGAAGGGTGCGGTGGCGATGGCGGAAAGTATGCGGATGAAAAACCCATGAACACTAGCGCGCAAAATAGCTGTTATTCGAAAACCTCTGGGGTATCACTTGTCATCAGGATAGACCCTGCCGAGTTAAAAAAAATTCCTGTGGGCGGCATATGGAAAGCTGGGCTAAAAATTATCCTGCATAATAGCAGTGATAGCGAAAGATATGACTGGCAGGCCGATATCACCCTGAATGTGACCGACAATAATAACCAAAAAATTTATTTACCCGAATTCGGCGAAGCCCAGCCGCAGATCGATTTAAATTTACGCCCGTTACCCGGTACAACGGCCAGCCAAAGTAAAATGCGCGGTACTGCGAATATCGATATGTGTTTATACGATGGCTACGGCGCCAATAGCAGCAGCTTTATACTTAATTTCCAGGATACCGGCCCCGAGGGCGACAGAAACAGCAACCTGTTTTCGGTTTACCGCGAGGGCGGAAATCCCCAGAATGCACAGGACCGGATTGATTACACACTTAGCCTGCGCTCCCCGGTCAGTAACGCCGATATAAATATCAACCGAGGCGAGGATGTCACGCTCAGCAATATAAATCAGGCTCAAATTCGCCAGGTGCATTTGCCCGGTATTCTGCAACCGGTCATTTGCGTTCCCGCACCGTTAAAGCTGCAAACGCCGGAATTCAATATCAGCAGTAAAGCTGCCGGACGCTATAGCGGAACCCTGCGCATCAATTTCACACCGCAACTTTGAGTGATAATCTGATGATATTCGTTAATCTGCGCCGGGCGTTATTGATCACAGGCTGTCTGCTCACCTGTGCGGAGGCGCAAGCCAATATTCAGGTGGAACCGATGACGGTGCGGCTCAACCCACGCTACACCGGGATGATTGCCGTCACATCAAAAAGTACTGACGCTCAGTTTATCCAGAGCAGAGTGGTGGAAATAGCCTATCCAGGCACAGCGCAAGAACAAGAAAACCCGACGAAGCCAGGGCAACTGAACAGTCTGGTGGTCACTCCGTCAAAGTTCGCGCTTCCGGCTGGCAATAGCCAACAAATACGACTCATCAACCTTACGTCACCGCAGCAGGAAAAAATCTACCGGGTCTGGTTTCAATCTATGACGCCAGAACAACTGCACTATCCGGAGACTGCCACGACCTGGGCCACCGATCTTGCCGTCACGCTGGCGTGGGGCGTGGTGGTGATGGTTCCGCCCGCCACCCCAACCCTTGCCGTCAGTTATCGTGCCGCAACAGGCGAGATAATCAATACCGGTAATCTGCATATTCATCTCCGCCGCATCGGGCTATGTCACGATACCGCCTGTCGCTGGAGCAGCGTGAAAAAAAACATCTATCCCGGACAATCCTGGAATCCCGCAATGGTTAAATTGACAGCCTCCACAACCGGTTATCTTTCCTTGGATTATGTGGATGATTACACCGGAGAACAGGGAACGCTGAAAATCGCCCTTAACTAATCCCATCGAAAAATGAAAGCGGTTACACCTTATATTGTTCAATAAAAAAGTTCATAGCATCACACAGCCCTGCTAAATGCCATTATGTTACATATTTTTTCAGTATCGTCTGAATTACGTACAATCACACATATTTCATTTTTTAAAAATGATTTACTTTCAATAAGATAATCAATAACCCACACAAATGTTAGTGTAACCGATTACACTAATGTGATGTGATTCGCATTTTTTTACCCCGTACTCACCTACCCTTAACATCAACAAAACGAGCTACCCAACGGAGGGCATCATGCCTGACAATAAAAAAACGGGGCATTCCAACAAAGCCATGACATTTTTTGTCTGCTTCCTGGCAGCCCTGGCTGGATTACTTTTTGGCCTGGATATTGGTGTTATTGCCGGTGCTTTACCTTTCATCACCGACGAGTTCCAAATTACCCCACACACTCAGGAATGGGTGGTGAGTTCCATGATGTTTGGTGCGGCAGTGGGCGCCGTCGGCAGCGGTTGGCTCTCCTTCAAGCTGGGGCGTAAAAAAAGCCTGATGATCGGCGCAATCCTGTTTGTTGCCGGTTCGCTGTTCTCCGCCGCAGCGCCAAACGTTGAAGTGCTGCTGGTTTCCCGCGTGCTGCTCGGCCTGGCAGTCGGCGTTGCGTCTTATACCGCACCGTTGTACCTGTCCGAAATCGCCCCGGAAAAAATTCGCGGCAGCATGATTTCTATGTATCAGTTAATGATCACCATCGGTATTTTAGGTGCGTATCTTTCCGATACGGCGTTTAGCTACAGCGGCGCATGGCGCTGGATGCTGGGCGTGATCATCATCCCTGCCTTGTTACTGCTGGTGGGCGTCATCTTCCTGCCGGACAGCCCGCGTTGGTTTGCGGCTAAACGTCGTTTTGTCGATGCCGAACGCGTTCTGTTGCGTCTGCGTGACACCAGTGCTGAAGCCAAACGCGAGCTGGATGAAATTCGTGAAAGCCTGCAGGTGAAGCAGAGCGGCTGGGCGCTGTTTAAAGAAAATAGCAACTTTCGCCGCGCGGTTTTCCTCGGCGTCCTGTTACAGGTGATGCAGCAGTTCACCGGGATGAACGTCATTATGTATTACGCGCCAAAAATCTTTGAGCTGGCGGGTTACACCAACACCACCGAACAGATGTGGGGGACCGTTATTGTCGGTCTGACCAACGTGCTGGCAACCTTTATCGCCATTGGCCTGGTTGACCGCTGGGGCCGTAAACCTACGCTGATCCTCGGCTTTATCGTCATGGCCGTCGGTATGGGCGTGCTGGGTACAATGATGCACGTAGGTATTCACTCGCCAGCCGCACAATACTTCGCAGTGCTGATGCTGCTAATGTTTATCGTTGGCTTTGCAATGAGCGCCGGTCCGCTGATTTGGGTACTGTGCTCTGAAATCCAGCCGTTGAAAGGCCGCGATTTCGGCATCACCTGTTCTACCGCAACTAACTGGATTGCCAACATGATTGTCGGCGCAACCTTCCTGACGATGCTGAACTCGCTGGGCAGCGCCAACACCTTCTGGGTTTATGGTGGCCTGAACGTACTGTTCATCTTCCTGACCCTGTGGCTGATCCCTGAAACTAAAAACGTCTCTCTGGAACACATTGAACGTAACCTGATGAAAGGTCGTAAACTGCGCGAAATTGGCGCACACGACTAATCACGTGAGGCTTTCTCCCAAGCGGGAGGGAGCCTTCCTCTTGCAGTCCCTTCCCTGTCGCACTATCCTCTGGCGTTATGAAAACCTCCCGTCTCCCGATCGCCATCCAGCAAGCCGTTATGCGCAGCCTGCGGGAAAAACTCGCTCAGGCCAATCTCAAGCTCGAACGCCAATACCCGGAACCAAAGCTGGTTTACCAACAGCGCGGAACCGCCGCGGGTACCGCGTGGCTACAAACCTACGAAATTCGTCTTAATCCAGTTCTGCTGATGGAGAATGTTGACGCGTTCGTTAACGAAGTGGTGCCCCATGAACTGGCGCATCTACTGGTGTGGAAACACTTTGGCCGCGTGCCGCCGCACGGGAAAGAGTGGAAATGGATGATGGAGAGCGTGCTGGGCGTACCAGCCCGGCGCACACATCACTTTGAACTGCAATCCGTGCAGCGTAAGACCTTTACTTACCGCTGCAAGTGTCAGGAACACCAACTGACCGTCCGCCGCCATAACCGCGTTGTACGCGGCGAAGCCACCTACCGCTGCGTCCACTGCGGCGAACCGCTGGTTGCCGAATAATCTTCAGAATTATCAGGAACTTTTCTGATCTAACTGATTGCATACAGGAATGACTTTCGCTACGTTGCGGGCTCGTTTTGACACGGAGTTCGTGATGTATCGTAATCTTTCTTTTGCTGCGGCCCTGTTTGCCGCTGCATTTTCAGGCTCGGTTTTAGCCGAAGGCATCAACAGTTTCTCTCAGGCAAAAGCAGCGGGCGTTAAAGTTAACGCCGATGCGCCAGGCGATTTCTATTGCGGATGTAAAATTAACTGGCAAGGCAAAAAAGGGGTCGTAGACCTCGAATCCTGCGGCTATAAAGTACGAAAAAACGAAATCCGCGCCAGTCGAATTGAATGGGAACACGTTGTCCCCGCCTGGCAATTTGGTCATCAGCGCCAGTGCTGGCAGGACGGAGGGCGTAAAAACTGCGCTAAAGATCCGGTCTATCGCAAAATGGAAAGCGATATGCATAACCTGCAGCCCGCAGTGGGTGAGGTCAATGGCGATCGAGCAAACTTTATGTACAGCCAGTGGAACGGTGGCGAAGGCCAATATGGACAATGCACCATGAAGGTTGACTTCAAAGAGAAAGTTGCCGAGCCGCCAGCCCGCGCCCGTGGTGCTATCGCGCGTACCTATTTTACATGCGCGACCAGTACGACCTGACGCTCTCCCGCCAGCAAACTCAGCTTTTTAATGCCTGGAATAAGCAGTATCCGGTCACCGACTGGGAGTGTGAGCGCGACGAACGCATTGCGAAGGTGCAGGGGAACCATAACCCCTATGTGCAACGCGCTTGCCAGGCGCAAAAGAGCTAACCTACACTAGCAGCCATATTTTTTAACCATGCCCTGGCCTTTTGCAGCCCGGGGCCATGACGCGGATGTTTAACTATGCGCATTCCTCGCATTTATCACCCTGAGCCACTCGCTTCCGGTAGCCAAATTTCACTGTGTGAAGATGCAGCCAACCATATCGGCCGCGTGCTGCGTATGGGGCCAGGCCAGGCGCTACAGCTGTTTGATGGCAGCAATCAGGTATTCGACGCCGAAATCACCCACGCCAGTAAGAAAAGCGTGGACGTGAAGGTGCTTAACGCTGAACTCGACGATCGAGAATCACCGCTGCACATCCACCTGGGCCAGGTGATGTCGCGGGGTGAAAAAATGGAATTTACTATCCAAAAATCGATCGAACTGGGTGTAAGCCTCATTACGCCACTTTTTTCTGAGCGCTGCGGCGTTAAACTGGACAGCGAACGTCTGAACAAGAAGCTCCAGCAGTGGCAGAAAATCGCCATTGCCGCCTGCGAACAGTGTGGTCGTAATCGGGTGCCTGAAATTCGCCCAGCGATGGATCTGGAAGCGTGGTGCGCCGAACAGGATGAAGGCCTGAAACTGAACCTGCATCCCCGTGCCAGCGCCAGCATCAATACGCTGCCGCTCCCGGTGGAACGCATCCGCTTGCTGATTGGCCCCGAAGGTGGGCTGTCGGCAGATGAAATTGCCATGACCGCACGGTATCAGTTTACTGATATTCTGTTAGGACTTCGCGTTCTGCGTACTGAGACAACTGCGCTCACCGCCATCACCGCGCTACAGGTGCGTTTTGGCGATCTGGGCTAACGGAGAAGAACAATGATCAAGCTCGGCATCGTGATGGATCCCATCGCAAGCATCAACATCAAGAAAGACTCCAGCTTCGCTATGCTGCTGGAAGCGCAACGTCGCGGTTACGAAATTCATTATATGGAAATGGCCGATCTCTATCTGATCAACGGTGAATCCCGCGCCCGTACGCGCACCCTGAGCGTAGAGCAGAACTACGACAAATGGTATGAGTTCAATAGCGAGCAGGATCTCCCGCTGGCAGATCTGGACGTCATTCTGATGCGTAAGGATCCGCCGTTTGATACCGAGTTCATCTACGCAACCTATATTTTGGAACGTGCAGAGGAGAAAGGGACGCTAATCGTCAACAAACCGCAGAGCCTGCGCGATTGTAACGAGAAGCTGTTCACCGCATGGTTTGCCGACCTGACGCCAGAAACGCTGGTCACGCGTAACAAAGCGCAGCTGAAAGCCTTCTGGCAAAAACACAACGACATTATTCTCAAACCGCTGGACGGTATGGGCGGCGCATCTATTTTCCGCGTGAAGGAAGGCGATCCGAACCTTGGCGTCATTGCCGAAACACTGACCGAGCACGGTACCCGTTATTGCATGGCGCAGAACTATCTGCCGGCAATTAAGACGGCGATAAACGCGTGCTGGTGGTCGATGGCGAACCCGTTCCGTACTGCCTGGCGCGTATTCCACAAGGCGGCGAAACCCGTGGCAACCTGGCGGCCGGCGGTCGTGGCGAGCCGCGTCCATTAACCGACAGCGACTGGGAAATTGCACGTCGCATTGGGCCAACGCTGAAAGCAAAAGGCTTGATTTTTGTCGGTCTGGATATCATTGGCGACCGTCTGACGGAAATTAACGTCACCAGCCCAACCTGTATTCGTGAAATTGAAGCGGAGTTCCCGGTTTCGATTACCGGTATGCTGATGGACGCCATCGAGGCACGTTTGCAGAAATAAATAAGTTGCCGGATGGCGATGCCTTCGCGTCTTATCCGGCCTACATTTGCACCCCGTAGGCCGGATAAGGCGAAGCCGCCATCCGGCAAAGCTATCTTCAGAGGGTGACATCTTCGCGCTTTGCCCACATACTGGGCTCTGTTGCTTTTTTGAACCAGGAAACAGAACCTCAGACAATGAATTTACAGCATCACTTTCTAATTGCCATGCCTGCTCTCCAGGATCCGATTTTCCGCCGTTCCGTGGTGTATATCTGTGAACACAATGAGAACGGAGCAATGGGGATTATCGTCAATAAACCTCTGGAAAATTTACAAATTGAAGGGATTCTGGAAAAGCTGAAGATTACTCCAGAAGCACGCGATCCTGCCATTCGTCTGGACAAAACCGGTGATGCTCGGCGGCCCGCTGGCGGAAGACCGTGGATTTATTCTACACACCCCGCCGTCACGCTTTGCCTCCAGTATTCGCATTTCAGATAACACTATCATCACTACCTCCCGCGATGTGCTTGAAACCCTGGGTACACAGGAGCAACCCTCTGAAGTGCTGGTTGCGCTGGGCTATTCATCATGGGAAAAAGGTCAACTGGAACAAGAGCTACTGGATAACGCCTGGCTCACGGCCCCCGCAGACCTCAACATCTTGTTTAAAACGCCGATTGCCGACCGCTGGCGCGATGCGGCGAAGCTTATCGGATAGATATTCAGACCATGCCTGGCGTGGCGGACACGCCTGATGAGCGGAACATTACTCTCTTTTGATTTTGGTACGAAAAGTATCGGCGTCGCGGTTGGTCAACGCATTACCGGTACGGCGAGACCCTTGCCCGCCATCAAAGCACAGGACGGTACGCCAGACTGGAGTTTGATTGAACGCCTGCTAAAAGAGTGGCAGCCGGACGAAATCATTGTCGGCCTGCCGCTCAACATGGATGGTACCGAACAACCTCTTACTGCGCGCGCGCGCAAATTCGCTAACCGCATTCACGGTCGCTTTGGCGTAACCGTAACGCTGCACGATGAACGTTTGAGCACCGTCGAAGCCCGCTCCGGCCTGTTTGAGCAAGGCGGATACCGGGCGTTGAATAAAGGCAAAGTAGACTCCGCTTCTGCCGTTATTATCCTTGAAAGCTATTTCGAGCAGGGCTACTAAAGTCGCCCCTGCGCCTGGCGCTGCTGCTGACTTTGTACAAACGTCTGCATACCTGTCTGCTGCCCGGTTTGAATCACACCGGGTAGCTGATGCGTTTTCCCTTCGCGGATCAAATTGCCCACGGCGGGCGTGTTGACGAGCAGCTCGAATAGCGCCACGCGTCCTCCCTGCTTATCTTCCTCCAGCTTTTGCGAAAGTACCGCCCGCAGGCTGTCTGCCAGTTGGTTACGCACCGGATCTTTTTCCTGTGCGGGAAAGGTGTCCACCAGTCGCGTGATAGCTTGCGCCGCCCCTCGCGTATGTAACGTTGCCAGCACCAGATGCCCGGTCTCCGCTGCCGTTAAGGCCAAACGAATAGTTTCCACGTCGCGCAGCTCGCCCAGCAAAATGACGTCAGGATCTTCGCGTAACGCGCCGCGCAAACCAGCTGCAAAAGAAGCGCAGTGTACGCCCACCTCCCGCTGTTGAATAAGACAGTGCTGGCTGGTATAGCGATATTCAATCGGATCTTCCAGCGTCAGAATATGCCCGGCAATATGCTGATTAAGGTACTCCACCATCGCCGCCAGAGTGGTTGATTTACCGCTTCCGGTGGCGCCAGTAACCAGAACTAATCCATTTTCACTGTGCAGCAGTTCAGGTATGGCCTCGGGAGTCTGGAGATCGTCTAAACGAGGACATTCAAGCGGTAGCAATCTTAGCGCCAGCGAGGTTCCCTGCTGATGAGCAAATGCGCTGGCGCGCAGACGCCAGGAGTTCGCTAACGTAAGGGCAAAATCAATCTGCCCCTGTTCCCGCCACTGTACCTGTTGTTGCTCACTGAGCCAGCACATCAGCAGATTCTCTACGTCAGGGGGAGTAAATGGTGCTATTTCGACTTTTCCACGTATGCGCCAGCGCGCAGGCCATGCATTGCACAGGTGTAGATCCGACACGTTATGCTTTACACTAAGGGCCACTATTTCTTCCATATTCATATGAACATCCTCGGAAAAATGAACGATATCGCGCATAACCTGGCACATGTCCGGGACAAAATCTCAGCCGCCGCGACGCGTTGCGGGCGGTCTTCAGAAGAAGTTATGTTGCTTGCAGTCAGCAAAACCAAACCTGCGAGCGCCATCGAAGAAGCCATGACCGCAGGGCAGCGCGCCTTCGGTGAAAACTATGTCCAGGAAGGGGTGGATAAGATCCGCTACTTTCAGGATAAAGGCGTTAGCGATCTGCAGTGGCACTTTATCGGCCCGCTGCAGTCGAACAAAAGTCGTCTGGTCGCTGAACATTTTGACTGGTGCCATACGATTGATCGTCTGCGTATCGCTGCCCGTCTGAGCGAACAGCGCCCGGCGGAACTGCCGCCGCTCAATGTGTTGATTCAGATTAATATCAGCGATGAGAACAGTAAGTCAGGTATTCCGCTTGCAGAGCTTGATGCACTGGCCGCTGAAGTTGCCGTGCTGCCACGCATTACCCTGCGTGGTCTGATGGCGATTCCGGCGCCAGAGTCAGATTATGTAAGGCAGTTTGAAGTTGCACAGCAAATGGCGGTAGCATTTGCCGGGTTGAAAACACGCTACCCACGTATCGACACGCTCTCACTGGGGATGTCTGATGATATGGATGCCGCCATTGCGGCGGGTAGCACGATGGTGCGCATCGGCACTGCCATTTTTGGTGCTCGTGATTACACTAAAAAATAAGGAAAACTAAGGAACACCATGAATACGTTGACCTTCCTGCTCTCAACGGTAATTGAGCTGTATACCATGGCGCTGCTGCTGCGCGTGTGGATGCAATGGTCTCGCTGCGATTTCTACAACCCGTTCTCGCAGTTTATTGTGAAAATCACTCAACCCATTATTGGGCCGTTACGCCGTATTATTCCCCCGATGGGGCCAATTGACAGCGCATCGGCATTAGTTGCGCTCGTTCTGAGCTTTATCAAGGCCATCGTGCTGTTTAAGGTGGTTACGTTCCAGCCGATCATCTGGATCGCCGCCGTGCTGATTGTCCTGAAGACCATCGGACTGCTGATTTTCTGGGTTCTGCTGGTGATGGCGATTATGAGCTGGGTCAGCCAGGGCCGCAGCCCTGTGGAGTACGTGCTGATTCAACTGGCAGATCCGCTGCTGCGTCCTATTCGTCGCTTACTTCCAGGCATGGGCGGGATCGATTTCTCGCCAATGATCCTGGTTCTGCTGCTATATGTCATTAACATGGGCATCGCAGAAGTATTACAGGCGACAGGTAACATGCTGCTGCCGGGGCTGTGGATGGCGCTATGAGTGCCGTTACCCCCTGCGAGAACGGTCTGGTTTTACGGCTCTACATTCAGCCTAAAGCCAGCCGTGACAGTATTGTAGGTTTACATGGCGACGAGCTAAAAGTCGCCATTACCGCCCCACCGGTTGATGGACAAGCCAATAGCCATCTGGTGAAGTTTCTCGGCAAACAGTTCCGCGTGGCTAAAAGCCAGGTCGTCATTGAGAAGGGCGAGCTTGGCCGTCACAAACAGGTTAAAATCATTCATCCGCAACAGATCCCGCCCGAAATTGCGGCGCTAACTGATTAGGTATCCCATGCAAAAAGTTGTCCTCGCGACCGGCAACGCCGGTAAAGTGCGTGAACTCGCCTCTCTTCTGAGTGATTTCGGTCTTGATGTTGTTGCCCAAACGGATCTGGGTGTTGATTCTGCAGAAGAGACCGGGCTGACGTTTATTGAGAACGCCATTCTGAAGGCACGTCATGCCGCGCAAATTACCGGTTTACCCGCCATTGCTGATGACTCCGGTCTGGCGGTAAATGCCCTTGGCGGCGCGCCGGGCATCTATTCAGCCCGCTATTCCGGCGAAGATGCAACCGATCAGCAGAACCTGGAAAAACTGCTCCACACCCTGCAGGATGTTCCTGATGACAAGCGCCAGGCACAATTCCACTGCGTGCTGGTATATATGCGCCATGCAGACGATCCAACACCTGTGGTTTGCCACGGACGCTGGCCGGGCGTTATTGCCCGTGAACCTGCCGGAAACGGTGGTTTTGGCTACGACCCAATCTTCTTTGTGCCGTCTGAAGGGAAAACCGCCGCCGAACTGACCCGCGAAGAAAAGAGCGCGATTTCTCACCGCGGACAAGCGCTGAAGCTGTTGCTGGATGCCCTGCGTAATGGTTAAGCTTCCGCCGCTAAGTCTTTACATTCACATCCCGTGGTGCGTGCAGAAATGTCCGTATTGCGACTTCAACTCGCATGCGCTAAAAGGCGAAGTCCCTCACGACGATTATGTGCAGCATCTGCTGAGCGATCTGGATTCTGAGGTGGCCCACGCCCAGGGCCGTGAAGTAAAGACGATTTTTATCGGTGGAGGTACGCCGAGCCTGCTGTCCGGCCCGGCAATGCAAACGCTGCTCGACGGCGTGCGCGCACGGCTGAATCTCGCCGCAGATGCAGAAATCACGATGGAGGCGAATCCCGGTACGGTAGAAGCCGCACGCTTTGTGGATTATCAACGCGCTGGCGTAAACCGTATCTCCATTGGTTTACAGAGCTTTAGCTCCGCCAAACTCGAACGTCTGGGACGTATTCACGGGCCGGAAGAAGCCAAACGTGCAGCGCACCTGGCGAGCGGTCTGGGACTACGCAGCTTTAACCTTGACCTGATGCATGGTTTACCGGATCAGACTC
Organism: Bungarus multicinctus; assembly: GCA_023653725.1. NCBI lineage: Eukaryota > Metazoa > Chordata > Lepidosauria > Squamata > Elapidae > Bungarus > Bungarus multicinctus. Next base: position 27,840 of record JAGDQI010000253.1, read on the forward strand.
TGGAAGAAGCGCTGGGCGATTTACAGCAGGCCATCGCCCTCAACCCACCGCATCTTTCATGGTATCAGTTAACCATCGAACCGAACACGCTGTTCGGGTCCCGACCGCCGGTATTACCGGACGATGACGCGCTGTGGGATATTTTTGAGCAGGGCCACCAGTTGCTGACCGCCGCAGGATATCAGCAATATGAAACCTCAGCCTACGCCAGACCGGGTTATCAGTGTCAGCACAACCTAAATTACTGGCGTTTTGGCGACTATCTAGGCATTGGATGCGGCGCGCACGGCAAAGTCACTTTCCCTAACGGTCGCATCCTGCGCACTACCAAAACGCGACATCCGCGCGGATATATGCAAGGACGTTATCTGGAAAGCCAGCGTGATGTCGCCGAGGCCGATAAGCCGTTTGAGTTCTTTATGAACCGTTTTCGGCTGCTGGAAGCCGCGCCTCGCGCGGAGTTTACGCAATATACCGGGCTTACCGAAGATGTTATTCGTCGCCAGATCGATGAGGCTATTGACCAGGGCTACCTGAGTGAATCCGATGAATACTGGCAGATTACCCAACACGGTAAGCTGTTTTTGAATTCGCTGCTGGAACTGTTTCTTACTGAGTAATCTCTGTGCGCCTGCCGACGCATTTCTTCCACAAATTCCTCTCAATATTGTACTCGAAAAAACCGAGTACAATACACGTCATTTATTGATAATAACCCTATTAATTGTTTTATGCGTTTTAAATAGCCTCTTCACCATCATAAATATATTGAACACAGCGCACAAAATAAGATCAAACTGCTGCCATACAAAAGGTATGTGATCTATATAGTGGATAGATGTCTGACAACTATATTAATTTATCATACAGAAAAGGGTGAACCATCATCAGATGTCAACCAATCACTGTACCTTAAAGCACGGAGCTTACTTATGAAAATCAAAACCTTTTCCCGCTCGCTAGTCTGTGCGTCCTTGTTGGCGCTACTTAGCACTGGCGCAAATGCTGCTGAAAAAGTGACTCTCAAACTGGCACACAACCTTGAACGCAGCCATGTGGTTCACCAGGCTTTCGAAGAAATGGCCAAAGAGGTAAAACAACTCTCCGACGGTAAAATGATTGTACGTATATATCCAGTAGTCAAATGGGTAATGCCCGTGAAACGATGGAGTTGTTACAAAATGGCGCGCTGGATATGACAAAAGGATCTGCCAGTGATTTAGAGTCATTTGATAATATTTATGCCATTTATAATTTACCTTTCTTATTTAAAGATCAAAACCATTTCAACAACGTTGTATTTGGTGAGGTCGGTAAAGAGATTATGGAATCCACAAAAGAAAAGGGATTCTTTGCGTTATCTGCTTACGTTGCCGGCACGCGTAGTTTTTATGCCAAAAAACCTATTACCAAACCAGATGATCTGAAAGGCCTGAAAGTCCGCGTTCAACCTAGCCCCACAACCATTAAGATGGTTGAGCTGATGGGCGGATCACCAACACCCATTTCCTTCGGTGAGGTTTATACCGCCATGCAACAAGGTGTAGTGGATGGCGCAGAGAATAACGTTCCATCCTGGGTACAAACACGTCATATCGAAATAGCTAAAGTCTTCTCCGAAGATGAGCACGCCTCTATTCCAGATTTTCTCGTTATCTCAACCAAAACATGGAATAAGCTGACCCCGGAACAACAACAGATCCTTCATCAAGCGGCTAAAAACTCCGAGGCTTATCAACAAAAGTTGTGGGATAAAATCGATGCTGATACCCGCGCTCAGGCAAAAGCGATGGGTGGCGAGATTATCAAAGTTGATAAAGCCCCTTTCCGCGCAGCTGTTCAACCGCTGTTTGATGACTTCAAAAAAGACCCAAAACATGCAGCTCTGCTGGCGAAGTTTGAGGACGCAGTACAATAACCGTTTGGGCCATTGATTGGCCCTGTTTCACCAGGAAACTCACCATGATATTTAACCGCCTTAAGCTTGCGGTAGACCGCGTCATTGCCGCATTCTCGGTCATCGTAATGATTGCGCTGGTAGTGTGCGTAGTCTGGCAAGTTTTTAGCCGCTACGTGCTCAATCAGCCCAGCACCTTAACTGACGAACTGGCGCGCTTCTTAATGATCTGGGTCGGATTATTAGGTGCAGCCTATACCGTAGGCGCCCAGCGCCACCTGTCCATCGATCTACTGTTCATGTCGATCAATAAACGTAAACAGGCGTTATTGAGCTTATTCATTAATCTGCTGATTTTTGGCTTTGCTGGTTCAGTCATCGTCACCGGCGGTATCAAGCTGATTAATAAAACGCTGGCAACGCTGCAAGTTTCTGCGGCCATGCAAATTCCAATGGGTTACGTGTATATCATCCTGCCGCTAAGCGGCGCAGTCATGATGTTCTATGCCCTGTGGTTTATTCACCAAAATGTTCAGCAACTGAAACAATCTTCGCAGGGAGTAATTTGATGGAAGGCTATATCGCACTAACCCTGTTTGGCTGCTTCTTTGTCCTGGTGTTCATTGGCGTACCTATTTCGTTCTCCATCGGTATCGCCACCGTAGCCTCAATGCTGCTGATGTTTCCTTGGGATGTTGCCGTTATCACTGTCTCTCAACGTCTGGCAAACGGATTAGATAATTTTGCCCTATTGGCGATCCCGTTTTTCATTTTCGCAGGTACGCTGATGAACAGCGGTGGGATCGCCATCCGGCTGATTAACCTGGCGCAGGTGATGGTTGGGCGAGTTCCCGGCTCACTTGGTCATGTCAACGTGCTGGCAAACATGATGTTTGGTTCGATATCCGGCTCTGCCGTTGCCGCTGCTGCTGCCGTTGGCGGTACACTTAACCCTATTCAAACAAAGCAAGGATACGACCCAACCTTCTCGACAGCCGTTAACGTTTCCTCCTGTATTACCGGGCTGTTAATTCCACCATCAAATGTGTTAATTGTGTTTTCTCTCACTGCTGGCGGTGTTTCAGTTGCTTCGTTATTTATGGCGGGTTATTTACCAGGGATCCTGATGGGGCTTTCAATCATGGTGGTATGCGCCATTATCGCTAAACGCCGTGGTTATCCCCTGTCGGAAAGACCAACCTGCGCACAGGCAGTAAAAGCACTTCTGGATGCGCTACCGAGTCTGTTACTGGTCATCATTGTGATGGGCGGTATTTTAGGTGGGATCTTTACCGCAACAGAAGCCTCAGCGATTGCGGTCGTCTACACCTTCATTCTCTCGGTGCTGATTTACCGGGAAGTAAAATGGCGTGATTTACCAAAGCTGATCCTGGAATCAGTCGTGATGACCTCTATCGTACTGTTACTGATCGGCTTCTCTGTCGGCATGTCCTGGGCGATGACCAATGCCGATATTCCCTACATGATCAGTGACACATTAATGGGTATTTCCGATAATCCACTGATCATCCTCCTGTTAATCAATATTGTACTACTGGTTGTTGGGATCTTTATGGATATGACACCGGCAGTCCTGATCTTTACCCCCATTTTCTTGCCAATCGCTCAAGAGTTAGGTATGGATCCGGTACATTTCGGTATCATGATGGTCGCCAACCTGTGCATTGGTCTGCTGACACCGCCAGTAGGAAGTGCATTGTTTGTAGGCTGTTCGATTTCTGGCGTGAAGATCCAGCAATTGATCAAACCCCTGCTGCCGTTTTACGCCGCATTGTTGGTCGCACTCATGATGATCATATACATTCCACAGATCTCTCTGTTTATTCCACAGATGCTGGGGTTGATGTAAATACGAAGAGTAACTGCCTCTGGAAAATGCCCCCACGCTAAGGTAGGGGCATTTTTTTATACCATTAATACTGATTAAACATTTCCTGGATCTGCTTAGGATCCTTGGTTTGGGTCAGCGCAAGCTGCAGCAGAACACGCGCTTTTTGCGGGTTCAGAGAGCCTGAAGCCACAAATCCGTATTTCGCATCATCAACTTCAGCATCCTGGGTGGTGGCGCCCGTTGGTACACGGGATGAACGCACCACAACGGTACCTTTGTGTGCGGCAGTTGCCAGCGTATCGAAAATGGTTTTATACAGGTTACCGTTACCTACACCCGCACTGACGATCCCGGCGTAACCCGCGTCTACCAATGCTTTGGCTGGCAGATCGGAGGCGTTAGCGTAGTTGTAAACAATCCCAACTTTTGGCAGCTCGGTCAGCTTAGATACATCGAACGGGGTGGATGTGGTGTGTTTACGCGCAGGCGTACGTTGGTAGTCAATTTTACCGTTATGGATATAACCCAGCGGACCATAGTTAACAGATTTGAAAGTAGCGACATCTGTGGTGTTAGTTTTGGTCACATCGCGACCATCCATAACGGTGTCGTTCATCACCACCAGCACACCACGGTTAGCAGAGGCTTTGTCTGCGGCGGTTACCACAGCGTTATACAGGTTGAACGGGCCATCAGCGCTCATACCCGTAGACGGACGCATTGCGCCGACCAGCACCACCGGTTTGTTGCACTTGACGGTGAGATCGAGGAAATAGGCGGTTTCTTCCATGGTATCCGTACCATGTGTTACCACGAAGCCGTCAGTTTTATCACACTCGGTATTAATCTTTTTCGCCAGCGTTAGCCAGACTTCATCATTCATATCCTGGGAGCCGATGTTCACCACCTGCTCGCCTTTCACAACCGCAATATCTTTCAACTGAGGTACGGCATCAACCAGATTTTCTACGCCAACCTTACCGGCCGTGTAGTTAGATTTTGTTGCGGAGTCACCGCCGCCGGCAATCGTCCCGCCGGTAGCTAAAATAGTGATGTTTGGCAGTGCAAGCGCCGCGCCGCTGAAACCCATAACCAGTGCGGCAAGTGCCGTTCTCTTGAAAAACTCCATGTTATTTCTCCAGTTACTTGAATTTGCAGCATTATGTCTATCTTACAGATGAATAATGTGACGCCATCCAATTAACCAGATTAATATCTCCATCAAATTGTTATTCTTAGAGATGGATATCAAAAAAACAGAAAAGTACAAAATAAAACGGCACAGAATGTTTCTGTGCCGTTAAAAAGAGGTGAAGATTATTTCAGAGTGCTAACCAGCGTTTTACGATCGTTTTCCAGCGTCACGACGCGGGCACAAACATCTTTGCCAAACTGCTGGAAGTCTTGTTCCTGATTCTTCCATTCGTTCTGAATGGAGGTTTGCAAACCTCCGAGGCTTCCGAGTACGCCCTGCAGCGGATTACCACCGCCTTTGAGCACGGCTTTCGCCCCCATCTCGTTGATGCTGTCCTGCAAAATACCGCCCATCGCCTGATTCACCAGCTGTTGTCCATCCGCGCGGACCTGATCAATCGCCTTATAATGGAAGGTCAGACCGTCAGTGCGATGCTCAATGATGCGGTTCATCTGCTCTTTCAATTGCGCATCCAGCTTGGTTAAGCGGCCACGCATGTTGCTGCTTTCGCCGACCTCTTTAGCGATGATTTTATCCAGCGCCACGCGACCTTTCTCCACGCGCACTCTGGCACCTTCGTCAATCCACGGCAGGCTGCTACGCAACGCCGCCTGATAATCTTTGGCCTGCTCACGCTGCGCGGCGTTCAGGTTGTACTGTTTACCGTTAAAGGTGACATCACCGGCCTGGGTAATGACCAGGTTGCCGTTCTCACCCTTCACCTGTACCGTTTGTGGACTCAAAATCACATCGTCACGCGGGGTGACGCTGCACTGATAATCTGCATGTGCGGCCATCGCCGTGAACGTTAGGACTGCCGCCAGCAGCGTTTTGCGCATCATATCTTTCCCTCAATACAAATTGGGCCGGCATATGCCGACCCTTTGCTACTTAGTCCCACCAAATATCGAAAGTTCGCTGGTGCGCACTTCTTCGAGTTTGTGCTCTTCCAGCCACTTACGCACGATAGCCTGATGTTCTTCGGTGCATTTGCCGATTTCCTGCAGACAGATCAGACCTTCCCAGGCCAGATAGCCGCTGCCGTCAAAGGCCAGCTTGTTCGGTTCGATAACTTCATTGATAAAATCATCAACGATCTGATCGACCTGCTCTCCAGATGTACCTTCCGGGAAACGCCATGCAACCGAAAATCCTACTTCCTGGAATTCGTCGATGTGCATTTTTTTACGCAGACGACGGCTACGGTTCTTTGCCATTATTTCACCCTCTCGAACATTAAGTCCCATACGCCATGGCCAAGACGATGACCACGTTGTTCAAATTTGGTTACCGGGCGCGATTGTGGGCGCGGTACATAATCGTTACTCTCTGACTGGTTTTTATACCCGTCAATCGAGGACATCACTTCAAGCATGTGCTCCGCATAGGCTTCCCAGTCCGTTGCCATGTGGAACACGCCGCCCAGCTTCAGCTTGCTTAAGATATGCTCAGCAAACGGTACCTGAACGATACGGCGTTTATTATGACGTGCTTTATGCCACGGGTCAGGGAAAAACAGCTGAACCATGGATAAAGAATTGTCAGGAATCATTTTATGCAGGACTTCGACGGCATCATGGCACATGACACGCAGGTTCTCGACGCCCTCTTCATGAGCTGAAGCCAGACACGCGCCTACGCCCGGTGAGTGAACCTCAATGCCGAGGAAATTTTGCTCGGGACGCGCTTTCGCCATCGCCACCAGCGAAGCCCCCATACCAAAACCAATTTCAAGCGTGACTGGCGCATCGCGACCAAACAGCGCAGCGAAATCCACAGGTTCTTCGCTGAACTCAACGCCCATCACCGGCCAGTAGTTTTCCAGCGCGTGTTCCTGCCCTTTCGTCAGTCGCCCCTGGCGACGAACAAAACTACGGATCCGGCGCAGAGGGCGGCCGTTTTCATCAAATTCCGGTGAAATGACGTCGTTCTTCATAAAAGTTTAGTCTGCTGTGTTTGAGTTTCTGAAAACGGGCATTATCCAAAGTTAGTTGCCGGATGCAAGTAAAGGAAGAAAGTGGAGC
>JAGDQI010000245.1:0-32211 GCA_023653725.1 Bungarus multicinctus
GTCAGTGCAATGCCAACAGTTCTCGCCGTTTCTCAGTTCTTTTATTGTTTTGTTGTTAGAAATGTGTGGTCAACTCATTATGATTAATCATAATATCCTATTGTCAGTGGATTTTAAGCTGGTTTGTACTTCATAACTGTGAACGTCCCCCCCCAATTAGATTGTTTGTAATGGTAACATCAGAGACGCATCGTTCATTTGTTACACATACAGTGAATTAAAAATATTCTTTTGAACTAAAAAAATTAGAAATACGTAATTTTCAAGTGGTGTGTGGAAATGTGCTTGAGTACAGGAGTGGGGTGGTGGGAATCTATGGTTTTTAGTTCTTTTTTAAGAAACCCACAGTATGCCAGGTGCTCTTTGGAGGGTACATCAGAGTGCCATGTAATTTTTTGAAGTACGCTGTAACTTTTTCCCTTCTTCTCTTGTCCTGCTGCCTTCTTGCCCTTAGATCCAGACGTCTAGACTCAAGAAATGAATCTGATGCGAGAACAGGTGGCAACATTGGGAGATGAGCTACAGCAGTGTCAAATGAGAAGGAGGCATTTGGCTGCCCAGCGAGGATGCCCTCAACCACAATTTGCAGGTGGCCAAGGCACTAGGTCGCTAGTGCTGCCCCCGCATCATGCTGCTGCTTACAAGGCCCATCCAGCTATTTACATATGCTGCATTTCCTTCCTCCTATCGCCCTTGAGCACACTATGCAAAATTCCCCATTTTTGAACCTTATATTGCTGGGAGAAAGAGACAAGCAGTAAATATTATAATGAGAGTCCAGAGGTATTATTCAGCAGTTCCGACATTTTCTGGAGAACGGAGCGGAATTTTTGAGTAGTTTGGAGAATTGGCAAATACCACCTGGCCCTGCGCCCATCCCCCCCATAATTCTTTGCCTACTGAGTCCCAGCTTCGTCTGGGTCCTTCTTTTGTTGTCCCTGCCTCAGGAGAACGGAGCTGGAAAGCCAGTAGTGGGTGTGGAGATGGGTTTTTGCAATAACTTCCTCCTTGCGTGGGAGGAATGGGAATTTTTCAGTATCTTCCCCTGAGTGGAGTAGGATGGCGATTTTACAGTATCCTTCCCTTGCCACAGAGCCACGCCCACCATCTACTCCCACATAGGTATCAAATTTTTGAATCCCACCACGATTAGAGGACTGTTTTGCTATCTCTTGTGCCCTTTTGCCATTAGCTCGATCCCTACCCAGGTCACTCATGCCTTAGTCACCTCCCATCTTACCTATTGCAAAGCGGTCTCATGGGGCTGCCCTGAAAAAAGCAGCCGGAAGCTCAATTGGTGCAAAATGCAGCGACCTGCATGGTTTTGTGCAGACCTCAGTCGGCACATGTATCACCTACCTACGGAGCTGCGTTTTTCCGATTTTGCTTCCAGATGCAATTCAGTTGCTGGTTATCACTTAAAGCCCTTCATGGGCTTGGGTCCAGTTTATCTGAGGAACGTCCTTGTCGGTCATATCTATCCAAGCCACCTACGTCGGTAGGCAAGTAATGTGTGAGTCGTCCCCTAAGGAAGAACATGCTGGAAGGATTAGAAGAAGGGCCTTCTCTGTGTGGCTTCCCCTCTCTGAACAGTCACCCCCCCCCAGAGATTAGACTGACCCCCCATTACATCTTTTCCAGAAGGCCCTGAAGATGTGGTTCTTGCCAGTGAACCCTGGAGAACCCAAGCAGGAATCCGAGTCCATAAATGGCTAGGATGAATGTATGTTGTCACGGGGTGGGGTGGGGTTATTATTTATTATTTTTCTTTTTATTTCTTTTTATTTCTTTTATATGGTGTTTCGATTTCCTTATAACGCCTTGATTTACCTGTGCAAGAGGTGCCAATATAAATTTTCTAAATAAATAAATTTCATTTTTTACACTCACCTTCGGATTGTTGGTCCCTTTACTGCTCTCTTTCTCCACTCTTGGGGCCTTTCCACTGCTACCTGAGTCGTCCCCCATTTTGGTGTGTTAGCAAAGTTCTTCCCAATATCCCACATGCTTTCAATTTCAGACGATTGGTTTTTTTTTATTTTAATTCTGAATCTTGTTTTAATTTGTCATGTGAAAGGAGGCTAGTCATTCCCTGACTATTCCCAAGCTGAAAAAATTTTCACTCTCACTTTCAAGGGTAGCCTAGGTGTAGACTTGCCGTGGAATGTTCACAGTACTTTATGCAGCGGTAACTATATCCTTTTGATAGTCCAACAATATGAAATTGGGCCATGGTTTTTTGTGTAGATCTTCTTGGTTTTTTTTTTTATTAGTGTAGTTTTTTGCTTCTTCAGAGGCAGTGTACAGCCTCTGCATAACTATGGTCTGCTACATAACAAGGCTGTCTTAGAAGATAGTATTTTTCATTACCTTCATCTATTATTGTAGGAGTCACTCCGGGCAATACTCGTCTTAATGGAAACAAGTTCAAGAACTTGTGCAGGAAAAAGAGAGATTTATTACAAGAGCTGGATAAGTACGAACGTTAATCCTAGAGTGGAGGTATATATTGTGATCATTCACACAACTTCCATCTTGACGTGTATACTACAAAGAATGCCATACCAAGGCCTTATCACCTGAGGCGAGTAGGTGTGGAGAGAAGGGAGGGGTGAATGACCCCCTTCTAAATGAAGGTACGCACTATGCTTCCTCCTGGAACCCAGGGCAAAAAAGTTTACATAGGGTAGAAAGATATCGGTTCTGCACTCCGAGAAGGTCAGCCATGTTGTTTTTGTGTACTATTTGCTTTTTTGCGTGTTTCGTACCTGCCACATACCCAACGCAATTCTGGATGGCTACATAAGACAATCGTACGTCAAACAAATCAATGCTGAATTAAAAATACATCGGATCAGATATACTAACACAACGTGTCTAGTCTTCCAACAACAATTACAAATGGCGCCCCTGTTGAAGCCGCAATGTATTTTAACTGCCTTCCTAAAGACATCATGACAGGCAACCAATACTCTCTAGGAAATTGGCTACCCACAAGTGAAAGTGTTATCACAGAGAACGCTGCTTCTTGTTGAGCCCTAGCTCATCAACCTTAGGAAGGTGTGGAGAGAAGGAGGTGAAACTGACCCTCCTTTCTCATAATGTGGGTAAAAGGCAGTCCTGGACATACCAGGGAGCCAAGCCACATAAGGGCTTTTGTATCTTACCAATTAGCCCCTTTTGAATTACCAAAAACATATTGGAAGCTTTCTGCATCGGTTTTTTCTAAACTGATTCCATTTGTCTTCAAGCACACTGCTTTTGGGGAAAAATCCTTAAATCAGGAGGTCAGATAAGAGTTTCTGAGTTTTCTACTCTGATGATTCAGTATTAGTTATGAGCAGACTCTCTAAAATTTGAAGCAAAATAGGAATATCAAAGACAAGGAGGAATGGGATGGGCAGGAGGAAGAGTAGGAGCTCGTTGAACTTGCAAGATATTAAAAGGCATCCCACTGGCTAGAAAGCTATTCCATTTTTACCTTGATTTCCTGACACTCTCCGAAAGCCCAAGACTTCTTAAATTTGTCATGCATACTATTAATACCAGAAATCAATTCTTTTTGTTTTTAGAGCCACGTATTTGTCCTCACAAATACAAACTATCTAAATAGTCGAATTTCTTTTATGCTTCTCAAGATAATCAGCACCTCCCGTACCATTTTTAATTAAACTAAGTTTCTTGGTGTATATTATTCCTGCACCCCCCTTTGTGAGGCTGGTCTTTATACACCAACTCGAAAAAAAGTATGGGGTCCTTGATATGTTCTTGCAGAATTTCACTACCTAATTAACATCATTAGGCTAAAGAAATTAGGTTTTTGCACCAAGGATCTCACAGTTCAGCCCTGAGCTACAAACATCTCTTGTATGAAACTAAGGCACAGTGGTCCTCAACTTACGACCACCATGGCGCCCAAAATTCATGCGCTAGTGAGACATTTATTATGAGTTTTGTCCCCATTTTACATCTTTCTTCCCCCGCTGTTAAATGAATCGCTGCTGTTGTTAGTTAGTAACATGGTTGTTAATGGGAATCTGATTTTCCCATTGACTTGCTTGGCATAAGGTGCAAAACGTGGTCACGTTGACCGCAGGACACTGCACTGTCATTAAGTATGAGCATTGCCAAGCATCGGAATTTTGATCACGTGACTATGTTGCAATGGTGTCCCTTAAGTGTGAAAAATAGCATAAGTAACTTTTTTACTTTTTTCAGCCTCGTAACTAGGCTGACCAAATGGACTTGTTGTATTCGAGGACTAGCTTTATACTCGGTTATACTCGCGGCAAAGAAGGTATGGATTTTTGTATCTGATCCTTATTCCTGTTTTATTGGAAGTTTGATGACCCAGTCGGTATACAAAAATAAACACAATCCAAAAAACCGCAACACTTTGCTTCCAGCTCCAAATAGCCTTGACTGAGACAAAACTCCCCCACAAGCAGTTACAAGAGGAGAAATGCTTGTTAAATTATAAGATAAAAAAACCAGCACAAACCAGGCAGATAGACTTGAAGATACCCACGATATCAGAAACACACACTGGAAGGACACCAAATCAGAGAGGAACAATAAACTAGAGATATTTCCATGCTTTGTTTCCACCTGCCCGTATGCATGTCGTCCTCTCTTATCCAGTTGTCACTAGCTGCGCCCCTGATAGGATCAAGGTCCTCTCCTCCCCAGTATACCACACTCTTCCCTTATCCTTTCCACCCTCATCCCTAGATGAGCAGGGATGGCCCTGGTCCTCCTCCTGACTGCCCATCCGCCTCCTGCCTTCCCCAGCCTTCTACACAACCTCCGGAGCCACCTTCCACTCCTGTCTCTTTTTCCGCCTCTCCTCAGAGTCAGTCTCCACCAGGCATGACAGAAGTGGGATTAGGGCTAGCTGTGCGTTTGCTTTCCAGACAGCATCGAACGCAGGCCATGCTAGATGAGAGGCCATTGAGCCGCAAGAAAGGGGCGCCAAGAAGAACTTGGGTACCTCCGCCTGCAGCATGAGAATAGATGCGAGCCTGTGAGGGCGCGCCTAGGACGAGAGCTGCGGTATCTGCATGAGCACAAGAACTGCATAGAGGACGAGCTGCGGGCCAGCTCAAGGAGGAGAAGTTATGAGTTTCAGGCCACCATGGGCCACATTCAAGGTTTAGGACCAGATATTTTATCTGCCTTTATACAGTAAGTTTGAGCATTTCAAGACACATCCTCTGAGGAGGAAGAACTCCTAACTTTATGAAAAGGAGCAAGCGCCGATTGTCTAAAATGCTGATCAGTAAAAATTCTAGGCTAGCTACTGTTTTTAGGGTATTAACATGCCGTTTAAATGGGGCCAGGAAATGAATCACTGATAAGGTTTGCTAAGAAGGATCACCACAGGGAGCTTTGGCTCTCACACGGAAATAGTGAAATTTGTTATGTTTGGGGCGGGGGTTTCCCCATGGGACAAAGGACACCTAGGTCAAACATAGTCACCAACCGGTGGTCCGCGAGAAAATTTTTGGTGGTCCACAGAGAAATGTCCCCCCCCCCCAAAGCAACCAATCCAGGCTGCAGGGAACACAAGGCTGCGCCGCCCACATGGCCCGCCACCCATTGGCCCCCACCCTTTGGTGGGGAGCGCAAACCGTTACCTTGAGTAGAGCTACGCGAGCTGAACTGTAAGGTAAGACCAACGGCAGGAGGGAAATCCGCTCTGCTCATCCATGGCAGGCCGGTGAAAGGCCAGTCGTGTGACTACTGCAGTTCGGGAACATGGTGACCGACTTTCCCACCAACGTCAGCAAGCCACCGTCAGTCCAAGTTCAAGAGTGTCCACAGGATTTAAAAATTTATGAGTTGGTGGTCCCTTTAGGTCCAAAAGGTTGGAGACCCCTGCTCTAGGTATCTTGAATTTCCTCTCCTTTTGGAATTGTCTGCATCCTTTCCTTCCTCTTCTTCATTAGCTCGTAGTCAAGACTGGAATCCTGCAACAAACTGTGGAAGAGCTACGGCTCCAGTATCCAATCCATGGATGGCACCAAGGGCTGGTTCGAACGGCGGCTTAAAGACGCAGAGGTACTGATTTGGAAGAAATGGAATAGGCATACCTTTCCAGTTGTAGAAATCCAGTTTTTTGTCTGTCTATTGATTCATCTTTTACATCTCAGTATTGGACGATAAATTATAAGTGGCATTCTGTGGATGGTCCAGTCAATTCACTTTCAAGCCTTTTATTGAGCCTCTGATTTTCTTCCCTCTTCCCCAGGATCGATAGAGAAGCACCAGCAGGAACACATGGAAGCCTTGAGATTTGTAAAGAGAGCATGCAGCTGATTTACAGTATTGGGGGCTGTGAATTATCTATTCCTCCCCATGAATGAGAAGACAGAGATTGATTGCCTGCCATGCTGTCGGCATAACACTGCAAATTCTCAGTTAAGAGGTTTTGTCTGCTTCTGCCATATGATTTTGCAGCCAACCGTTGATATAGGGGCTTATATGAAGAACAACTTGTTTTCGATCTACAGTGGAGTGACTATCAGGCCTAATGAATTTCTGGTCCCCTCTGGACATGGTTAACGTATGACATGGCTAGGGATCTGTAGCCCACAGTGTTGGTCTTCAGTTCCCAGCAGTTTCAGCAATGAGACTGAGGTGAGGATTCTTGGAATTGTAGTTCATAAATCCGGAGGGCAATAGTTCTCTACACATAACAATTCTAAAAATTATGCAATGGAACTTTTCTGAAATTCTCAAGAAGAACCTCTTTCATATATGATGAATGATGCTTTTTCTGAAATCTTTTTACACTAGTTTTTTTTTTAATCAAATGGATTCCTGACTGAATTTCCAAACTATAGTCAAAAATCAAATTAAAAGAGCATATTAAAAAAATGAAATGGTACATAAATGTCTGAGTTTTTTAAATAAAAGTTTTTTTGTTTTGGCGTCTGAGAGCACTGATTTAGATAGACTGGATTGCTGTAGGGAGAATGTTATCCTTGTCCTTGATATCAATCTTTCCTTGATTAAACAGTCACTGAGAGGAAAGCTGGAAAGGACAAACTGCTCAAGACTTTCACAGTAAACTCAGTACAAACACTTTGTCACTGAAACCCTTTTAAAATAGCAGGATGTGAGAATTTATCTGTTAATAGTATCTTCTATTCCAACCTGGCTGAGTTAGACTGCTCTGGGACTAGGCCTGAGCAAATGTCAGAAGGGTGAAGAAATGACCATATTTAAAGTAAGATTTCTACTGGAAAAATCTCCGGTAGCTGCCCTGATCATCCTTGGAAAAGCAAGATTGTCTAGGAAAAAAGTTGCTGCTCCCTGCTGTCTTCTTTTGTTCAAGCTTTTCAAATCAATACACAGTAACTATGTAAATGCACTTTTTCCAACTAGTTTTATTGTCGTCTTTCTCTTTAATTTAAAAGAGGTATTCCTAAGGCAACTGGTAACAAACGGTCAAGCGCTTTTGAAATAATATTACTGAGGAAGAATTTTAATCTACTTTTTATTGGGGTTTGATTTGTATGTTCTACAGGGAAATGGGTAGGCAGGTTAATATCAGTCTTCCTCAGGCATATTTAGTACTACAGTCCCCAGGATTCCCAGCCAGCACATAGCTTTTAATTCACCTATAATTTACCTTTGTAAACAGCTTAGAGCAAGGGTCTTCAACTTGGCAAGTTTAAGACTTGTGGACTTCAACTCCCAGAATTCCTGAGCTAACATGACTAGAGGAGGAATTCTGGGGGTTGAAGTCCATAAGTCTTAAAGCTGTCAAGTTTAAAGATCCCCTGGCTTAGAGAGAACTGTAAGTCCCTTAGATATAAGTCTAAGTGTTAATTGTTAAGTGTTATTATAACTTAAAGGGGTCTTTGGAGCTTACTTTAAATTTGAGTGTTATATTTGTGTAAACCGTGGTGATGATTCTCCTATCTACCAGTATCTCATCAGTCACTCTCTTTCACCAGAAAGAGAGGTCCTATTTGAGAAATTGAAATCTGTTCAGCTATTGTGAGTTTCCCCACGATGATCCATGGACTTCTCCACATGTTTATGGTGGCAAGGGGGGAAGATGGGAAGGGAAGATAACCAGGACTGTTTTAATAAAAATCATACCGTACTTACCAAACATCCATCAGAGTTCCTTAAAGAATCCCTGAAACTTCTTTGGATTATAAATGCAGGCTATTGGCCTGAAAATGTAGATTGAAATTTCCATGTCCATCAGCTCTAAGGTTTAACAGTTCTTGCTGTGGAACTGAATGGGGTATTTGCAGGTAATGTGCAGAGCAGCGGATCAGAGCCCTTGGAAAGGAGAATTATTGAGATGGGGTGCTATAGAAATTTGAATGAATGAATGAATGAATGAATGAATGAACGAGCAAGCAATATGTCAACCAGCCTTTCTCCTTCTCTACGCTTTTCTAGTTTTCTCCATGCTGCCACTTGGACTCCTTTTACGTGTTAGCTGTTTTTTTCTGTAGTGATGAAGAGTAGCTACACAGTAGATTTTAGCCAAGCAAGTTTGTGCTTTTCCACTGAAAATGTCCTTTCTCAGCCGCTGGCATTTCCATGTGAGAGGAATCTTATTCTACCTTTTAACTACCTTGCTCCTGTCCCTCCTGCTCCAATTGGGTTGTTCCTCTGCAGCTAAAAGACCAAGAGGTGGAGGCAACTAAGGAGAACTGCGAGAGATTGAAAAAGCCAGGAATGAGCACATGGACACAGTCAACCGGCTGAAGCAGGTGTGTATGCTCTGAGTCTGCCAGCTTCCTGCAGGAACCGGTGCTTGGCAGGACGCACTTCCTTCGGCCATCTGTTCCCTCACTTCCTGCCAGGACTTGCCCACCTGCTGAATTATATCTCCTCCTCCAGTGTGGTTGCAGTACACCGGCATGGGTAGACAGATGTGCTGCTGGCCCTCTCCGATTCATGTATTCAAACTAAGGTTTTTGCGGTAGTTCCTGGAGTGACAAGAACACAGGCTTCCAACAATGTCATTCCTGGTTTGCAGAGAAGGAAACTGATCCCCGCTACATCTGAGTGTAGAACAGCTCATCATATTCAAGAGAATGATTGAATCATAGAATGCAAGGATTGGAAGGAATCTTGGAGAGCATCTAAACCACCTTCCACCTAGTGCGGGAAATTCACTATTACAGTTGTGTGTAAAGCAGGAAAATATGGTGCAAAAGGAAAGAGGGGAAGAGGGAAAGAAACGTATTTTGACACTTGGCAAGCTTTCTTTTGAGTTGGGAGGATGGAAGCAAAGTCTGTACGGTTTTCCCTTTCTTTGTTTCTGGATGTGATCATATAGGGCTCTACTTGTTGGAAGAGCAAAAAAGCTGCTTTCTTGTAGCTAATGTAAGATCTCAGTGTGCTGGCCTTTAGTTCAATAATCCCAGTGCAATTATTCAGGAATCCCCTTATCCCAGTTTAGACAAAAGGATTGTTGTCAACCCTTCAAGATAGGACAGTTTAGGAAACAGATACCACAAGAACAGCAGAACTCTATTATTATGAACTAGAACAGAGGTCTCCAAGCTTGGCAACTTTAAGACTTGTGGATTTCAACTCCTAGAGTTCTGGGAGTTGAAGTCCACAAAGTCTTAAAAGTTGCCAAGTTTGGGGATCCCTGAACTAGAATAACAAAATCTTGAAAGGCCAATCATATTTCTCTTTTCCTTCTGTCTTATGCCTAGGAAAATCAAATTGGGGCAATCTTTAGTTTCTTTCTCCACCAGTCAAATTTATTACAGACCTAAAGCCAGATATAAACAAAACACCTGATGATAGATAAGATGATAGACAGACAGAGAGATAGATTGTCACTTTCAATGTACAGTAATTGGCATTCATTAAAATGAAATTTCATTGCACACAGCTCTCACATAACGTGATTAAATAAATAAATACAAAATTATGCATATACCCATATAATATGACATAGAGAAACAACACAGTCTAGTTTGGACGAGAAATAATACATTAGATAATTATTAATAATACAATAGAAACAATAGATTCTTTTATATATGTGTATAATAGAAGAACAATAAGTACAGGTAGTCTTCAACTTACAATAGTTCAGTTAGTGACCATTCAAAGTTATAACATCACTGGAAAAAATGACTTATGACCATTGCAACTTCCTCACGGTCACGTGATTAAAATGTTAGATGTTTGGCAAGTGGTTCATATTTATGATGTTTGTAGTGTCCTGGGGTCATGTGATCACCTTTTGTGACCTTCTGACAAACGAAGTCAATGGAGAAGCCAGATTCACTTAACAACCATGTTACTAACTTAACACCTGCAGTGATCACCCTAACAACTGTGGCACGAAAAGTCGTAAAATTGGGGCAAAAACTCTCTTAACAAATGTCTCACCAACAGAAATTTGGGCTCCATTGTGGTCGAGGACTAAAAATAAGAACAAAGATAGTAAAATAATCCAAATAAAATACTATTCCAAAGAAATAAGAAATTCCAACTAATAATGGCAAAGAGTATCATACAAACAGTAGTACATATTGAGAGAAGTTGTGAAGTTATAATTTTTCAGTCCTTGCCAAAAGAAGCAACGTTGTATAGAAATAAGGGGGTTTTTTTCTCTTGTTTTCTTGTTTTCCCAGATTAAGCTCCTGCTTTATTAGTTGCCCACACTTCTCAAAAGTCTTCTCTATGCTTTTCTACAATTTGAGATTGTATCCCTTTTGTGGTAGATGGGCCTAATTGTAAAATATAAACGGGCTAAGGGAAAGGAAAAATGAATTCCTAAATATGACCAGGATTGGAGATAAAACTAGGGGAAGCAGCTTTGGTGCATTTTTTCTTTCTTTCATAGTATGGCATTTTCAGAGTACTAGAAACGTTTGCTTCTATTCCACCCCTGGAATATGAAGAGTTCCCATCACTTGCAGCTCAGCGGTCCTACTTACAAAGAGGGGCCATTGTAAAGATGAAATGTATCATTTTGATTTATGAGGTGAACAGTCTTTGTCTCTTTGGCAGGAAGTGAAGGACACAGTAGATGGGCAACGGATCCTGGAGAAGAAAGGGAGTGCAGCAGTAAGTTGGAGGGATTCTACATGGAAATTGGTGGGGATATGAAGCATGTGTACATCACACTTGGCCTTGCTAGTTGAGCTATTGTGAGACTCAGCTTGCTGTCCTTTGCCTCTTTCTGTAACCTCTGAGGTGATTTATCACATTTTTGTGCCATCCTCTTTGTGAAACCTGAAGGAAATGTGAGGTTGAGAATGGCTGGCAGGCTTTAAGATAAAGCCTGCTAAATTCCAGGCTACCACCACAGTTAAAAAAGGAGGTTGGAAACATCAGGCCCTGTGAAGCTGGCAAACAAGAACCATTTGGTTTTCTGGAAAGATTTTTATTTTATTGTTACTAGGGTAATAGAACAAACACCTAACTGATGAAATCCCTTCACCTTAAACACATTAAATTGCAATGGAGCTATGACCACTCTGTTACTCCACTGAGCTATATTCATACCAGTCTGAGTTCTCCTCACTGTTGCCACTTATTTAAGTAACCAGAAAGAATAATGTGAGTTGCTTGAATAAAGATTATTCCAGAAGCTGGAGATGCTTCACTGAATGGATGGTATTCTCATGGTGTTGACGCAACTGGAAAACCTCTTCCTTCCATCAGTACATGCTACCCATTGCAGATTGCTAAATCATGCAGATGTCTAGCCAGTGCTCAATTCCAAAGTCTTCAAAACTGCCCTTGTTGTATTTTCTGGCCTTAATTGCAGTGTTGTGATTCCAAGATTTCTCGGAATGTACAGAAATTAAAATGACACCTCCACAAGTCTTTATCTTTTTGGGTAGAACAGGTAATGGTAGCCCAACACTAATGAAAGAGAAGTACAGGTAGACCTTAGTGAGCACTCATTCAGTGATCGTTCAGAGTTACAGTGGCACTGAATAAGGGGGTCTTACGGCTGTTCCTCAAAGTTCTTTGTAGTGCCCCCATGATCACGTACATTGGCAGTTGATGCGCAATTAATGTCTTGCAGTCACATGATTGCTATTTGTGATCTTCACTGCTGGCTTCCAACAAACAAAGTCAGTGGGGAATCTGGCAGGAAATCACAAGACACAGTCATGTGATATTGCGTTTAATGACTGTGCACAATTCACTTAATGACTGCAACTGGCACTGCCAGAACTACTATTATAAGTTGGCATGATCACATGATTTTGCACTTTATGACCGTGTTCCTGGTCCCAATTATGTTAGCTAACTGAGGCCTTCCTATAGTATGCATGTGCTGAATAGCAGGCTTCTTTGCTTATCTTGTGCAAAATTGGGGGTGAGACAGCCAGTGTGGGACTAAGCATCAGTGAATCCAGCCTTGATTTCCTCCATATCTCTCTCTTCCTCATGAACAGCTGAAGGACCTCAAAAGACAGCTTCATCTAGAAAGGAAGCGAGCAGATAAACTTCAGGAGCGCCTGCAAGAGATCTTGACCAACAGCAAGAGCAGGACAGGTAAGGGGTGACCCTCATGGCTGCAGAGGGGAGTGGGGACAATGACTTTGTGATATAGGAGTTTGGGTTTCCCCCACCCTCTCCACTATTATCATGCCCCTGTCGGAGTCTGACTCTGAGGAGGAAGTCAAACAGCTGACAGAGAGTGGTGGTGTGGCTCTGTTGGCTGTGGTGACTAGGGAAGGGCAAAGTCCTTCTGGACAGAGCAGGGGAGAGGTAGAACAAGGGAGAGGGAATTCAGAGGAAGACCCAGGCCCACCTCCTCTTCATCCTAGGGCACACAGGGAGGAACGGAGAAGAGAGCAACATGGGTTGCATGGCTTACAAGGGAGGAAAAGGCCCTGATTCCCTTCATTAGGGAACACAGTTTATAAAAAAGGCAAGCTGCGTGCGGCAAACTGTTGGGAGCAAACGTGACTTTATCTTGCATTGCCGTGGCTTATTTGTGTTCCTTGCGTCTTCCCAACCATGTTGCTGTGCTTTCAAGTCTGAAGTTCTTGCTCCTGCCCTTCCAAACTAATTACTTCACTTTGGCTTGTTTGGACTTTAAGTTACAGTTTGTGTTTATCCTGTTTTGGACTGAATGTTCTGCAGTCAGTCTGTTCCTGGGAGAGTTTTTCTCCAGCCAGAAGGTAACCTGGAT
The DNA here is from genome assembly GCA_023653725.1 of Bungarus multicinctus. NCBI lineage: Eukaryota > Metazoa > Chordata > Lepidosauria > Squamata > Elapidae > Bungarus > Bungarus multicinctus. Next base: position 13,157 of record JAGDQI010000245.1, read on the forward strand.
ATTAGGGGCAAAGTTGGAGATAATAAAAGGACTCTTACTGATTATCTGACTGAGTTGTTTTTGTGCCACACCCGGGTCATTACAACTATATACAGTAATTCAGCCAGTAGCCCAGCCTTGAAAGTTACTGTAGCCATTAATTCTCAAATGCAAAGCTGCTTCTAATTCTGAATTTCGGTATTGGAAAGTATATTTGTGTCTGAGTAACTTAACCCCTTGTCTAGAATCTCTTTAGTACTGAGTAGCTTTAGTGGGTTTACATTTTGCTCATTTAAGTAATATTCCTACTTTAAGTCACTTCGTCTTCAAAACAAAACTCAATGACCTTAAAACCATTTCCTTTGTTTCAACAGATGACTAATTCAGCATGTTTTTTTTTTCTAAATGTATTTTGGGAATTTTAGAAATTTGCTTTGAAAGACACATTTACACATAAATCTCTGTTGGAGTTCAGGCTTTTGTGGTGAAGGCAGCCAAGTGCCAGCTTTTTCTCTACCTTTGCTCCCTGTGGAGAAAGAGCAGGCACAGTGATCCATCTGCAGCTGCTATGAGTTACTTTTGCAATGGTTTGCCAATTAAATGGCTTGTATATGCAAAAATCTGAGCTCTACGTGGGCAGAATAGGAAAGGTTGATTGGATAATATTCTGTAATGCTATCTGGGATTCATTTTGGTTTCTAGACTCTAAGGCAGGGATGTCAAACTCAAGGCCCGTAGGCCGGATCCAGCCCACAGGGTACTTAGATCTGGCCTGTGGGGCTGCCCTGAGAACAGCGAAGGACCGATCCATGGTGCCTCTGCCAGTGAAAACAGAGTTTGAGAGGGCCATTTGTGGCCCTCCCAGGCTCCATTTTCAGCCGCGATGGCCTCTGGCTGCCCTTTGCCAAACTCCATTCTCACTGGCAGAGGACAGCAGGAGGCTGTTGTGGCTGAAAATGGAGCTCGGGAGCCTGTTTTTACTGGCAGAGTGCTCGGGCCACCACAGACAACCCCGACACGAGTGATGGCCATGCCCACCCAGGCCCCTGAGGTCAAACACAACCTTGATGCAGCCTCCAAAGAAATCGACTTGGACACCCCTGTTCTAAGGGAAGGATATAGGATGGGCTGTGGCATGAGATCCACCACTTGTGGGGTGAACTCCAGCTCTACTAGTTGAATTCAGAAGGTGGTCCGCCCCTCACTAGGAGAAGGGTGCCTTAGTGTATTTCTTGTAAAGAAGCCTTTTTTGGGATCCAAGCATTGGACAGCTTCCACTACATCTCCACATCTCCAATCTTCCCTGTTGTAGGAAGGGTGTAGAGGAGGCATCAGCTGCAGAATTCAAGAGAACTAGATTATCTTGACCTCTTTTTTTTACTCTGGATTCAGGCCTGGAAACAGAATGGAAAATGTAACAGGTTACACTGATGAATGGCTTTTGTTGGCTTTGTTAGCTAAGGAGAAGTGCATCCTTCCTGATTCCTTTAGCATGTAGTACCAATGAACCATGATATACTTCTGAGTTATCTGCAAGGACTGGAGGAGGGAGGCACTGTATGGTGTTCCTGCTCTTTTCTGGGTGGGTGTTTCCAATCAGTAGAGAAAGAGAGGCTGGTCAGCTGGTTGCTTCCTTGTTCGGTGCAGATCTGAATGGGATAAAACAAACAGAATTCTGGCACATCAGAAGGCTATTTATTTATTGTTAAACTCTTATTAGCTCCTATTATTATTCTGGGTTGTGAAGAAGCAGATCCATGGCTTGCAAGTTTTCCTGGATTCTTAGCTACTGTTAGACTAGACCTGCAGTTAGAAGCTACGATCAAGGGAACCTTTGTCCAGTTTCAGCTGATGTACAGGTTGTGGCCCTGGAGTGGGAGAGTTTGGTGAAGGTAACTCACACCCTCATCAACTAGAAATTAGACTACTGCAATGGTTTTTACCTAGGGCCACCTACAAAGGCTAGCTGGGAAATGAAATTGGTGCAAAATGCAGCTGACTGTTTATTAGTATGTGTAAGCCATCATATCCATGTGAAGGTCTTCTTGCAGGTCCTGCATTGGCTTCCAATATGTTTTTAGGTGTAATTCAAAAGGGCTAATTGTAAGCTACAAAAGCCCTTATGTGGCTTGGCTCCGTGGTATGTCCAGGACTGCCTTTTACTCTCATTCTGAGAAAGGAGGGTCAGTTCCCTCCCCCCTCTCTCCACACCTCCACTCTCAGGTTGATGAGCTAGGGCTCACCAAGAAGCAGAGTTTCTCTGTGATAATACTTTCACTGTGGAGTAGCCATTTCCTAGAGATGTATTTAGTGCCTGCCCTGATGTCCTTTAGGAAGGCGGTTAAAAACACTGCGGTTTCATACAGGGCTCTATTTGTAATTGCTGTTGGAAGACTAGACACCGTTGAGTTAGTATTATCTGATCTGGTGTATGTTTTAATTCAGCATTGATTCTGTTTTGACTGTTCCGATTGCTCTTATGTAAGCCATCAAGAATTGCTTTGGGTTGTGGCAGTACAGAAACATCGCAAAAAAGCAAATAAGTACACAAACACATGGCCTGACCTTCTCGGAGAGCAGAACGCTATGCTTCCTACCCTATTGTAAACTTTTTTTGCCCTGGGTTCCTGGAGAAGCATAGTGCGTACATACAACTATGACCACGTAATGAGGGGAGTAGGCACATATGTACCTTTTGTTTTGAATCTCATGAGCACTTTCAAAATGTGCCATAGGTACAGGAACCAAGAATAGGTTAAGATTTTTGCAAGCTAATATAAAATGAAAAACTGGTTCATGCGGGCAATAAATTAACTGTTACATTTCAACAGGTAAAGCATGTAGCTATTCCACCTTGGTTTTTAGATAACTCCTTTGATTTGAGTCTAGAGATTGATTCAAACTGGGGTAAGATGGTGTAGAAAAGGAGCAAGCAGACCTCAAGTTCACTAGGTCAAATCCGTGGATCAAAGGCTATCTATGAAATAATCTCATGGATACATCCTTACACGTTGAATTTTTTTTTTTAAAAAAAAAAAACCCAGCCTAGGAATATGTGATCCGTATCCGGAGTCAGATTCATGAATCTTTTCATGCAAAAATCATTTTCTGATTTTTCCATAAGGGCTTTTTCCAACAACGTTGAGAAGGTAATTGTTTTGTTTGGCAGGTAAAAGGGAAAAATCCTGACAGATCTCCTCAAAGCATTGAAAAGTCTACCAGATATTCTGATTTGTCCTCTGACCACCTGTAGCTTTGAGCTTCCCTGAAAGCATGTCCAAGTTTGTAGATTTCTATCAGCATCTGTTATGACATCGCTTTTAAGACGTAAATTCAATCCTGGGAACAAATGAAATATTTGAAGCAAAATACAGGCCTATTTCCAGAACTTGCATTGGCAGCAGTTTTGAGAACTCCTGGATCAGCATTGTCACGAACATAAGCTGTGTTCCAGGAGGGAGAAATGATGCAGTCTCCAATTGCCAGACACCACAGGAATAGGAAGCCAGCTGTCCAGCTTGTATAGCTGTCAGTCAGACACCTGGCTGTCCCAGCTGTGTGTGGCCTGGAGGGAAGGGAACCAGGCGAGTTGAAATTGCTCCCAGGGAGGTAAGCATTAAAACGTTAGGTCAGCTCAGCAAGTCTTCTGGGAAGAGAGAGAATGCTGGAAAGGGCCATTATTGTATTGTGTTGCATTCTTTTGAATGGGGAAAGAGGACATGACAGGTTTGGATTGCAGCAGAGCCGGGCTGCCTAGTCAGGAGAGCAGATGAAGTAGAATGGACGAAAGTGGGGAAGACACTATTTCTTTAGGGTAGCCCTTTATTTGGGCATCTCTGCCCACTGGTAATATATGAATGACATGGTTAGATTTCAGAACTAGGAGAATCCACCTCAGTGAAGTGTATTGAGAACTTCGGAGAGAGTTCCATCAGATGTGGCCCAGAAGCCATGTTTCTTGACTGCCTTTGCCAGTGGACAAATTGAGGATTTTTAAATCACAACCTGCTAAATTGCTGTCTGGTACCCAGAAAGTCTAGTCATTTCCCTCTTGCTTAAACTTGTGTCTTCTGCACTGCATGTACAAAGCCACTTCCATGAATGGAGTTATTTATGTGCACTAGGGCCCTCTTGCTGTTGCTGAACTATACGTCCTTTGATCTTTGCTATTTACCATGCTTATTGATCCTGCTGCTTATACATCTGAAACAGCTGGAGGAACATTGGTGTTAATCTTGTCATTGGGTCTTCTCCTTAATCACAACCATGCCTTGACTCGGAAAGATGGTAAAAATATTTGCAGCACACATTGATCTTGGAACTATGAAATATGATTTTTATAGGCACAACCAATCCATTCTAAACTGCTCTGCCCTCAGCTTTATAAAAGGGGTTGCTATATATAATTCTCCCTCTTTAAAGTAAAGTAAAGGTTGAAGCAAACAATTTTCCTGAACCCTAGGCAACCTACAAACTAACGGTGTTTTTTGCTGTTTTCCCTCTAGGGCTCCTAATACAAGAAATATTTTCTTAATTTTCTGAGTTTCCTCTTGGTTGTTTTTGTGTGGTGCGCCTGCACAAAGCAGAAAATGTTTTTCCTCCTCCGCAATTTTCCAGCATAAAATTGACTTTTTCTCTCTTTCTTCCTTTGGCAAAGTAACAGTGACCTCCAGCTTAGTCTATTGCTAAAAGAAAAGATTAGGCTGTGGAGAAAGACAGGCCTTTGCAGCCTCAATAACCAAGAATGGTACATGAATGAACAAGTAGTTTAAGGCCTGGGTCAGAGAATTAGGAAGATGCCTATGGTTCAGGTTGCCAGTCCCTTATTTTTGTGACTGAATTAAAAACGAACCATCCAGGCTGAGCAGCTGCTGTGTTTGCTGTAGGATCTTTCACTTCCTACGCACCCAGCACTCTCCTTTTGAAAGCTCTTGAAGTTGTGTTGGATGGTTGGACAACTGCTAAAAATCCCATTTCTGGCATCAGAGGATGGTCTAAAAAACACAAGGTGCAGAGAATTTCTGAAAGAATGCAGTATCAACCTGATCGGTGGTCTAGATGGAAAGTCACAGTGCCCTTCATTGTAATAGGATATTTGTCTCTGCAGGCAGATGTAGCCAGTGTGGAAAAGAATAAATACCTTTTCCATCCCCAACCTAGCCTTTCTTCTTAATTGAGGCATGGGAGAAGAAAACGGATTTCTGTTTGCGGAAATGCTATCAAATTTAGACTCTGCTGCCTGCGCTCTGCTCTTCTTTCCCTTGGGATGGTTTTCTTTTTTTTTGTACTTATCAAAGTTTGGGAGAATGTATACAACATGTTACAATGGAAACAGGAGCCAAAAGCAGAGAGGAACTACAAAGATGGCGATCGGTTTCTGTTGAATGTCTAGGATGGGATTCAAGGGAGGCCGATGTTCTGACTATCCTTAAATGGTTGTCATTCTTGTTAAGGAGTGACCTTAGAAGAACTCACTGAAAGAATTGGGTAGCAAGTAGTGGACAAACTCTTTGCCCATCAGGGAAGATGACTTTCAGAATAAGGATGATATCCTGGCATAAGAAAGTTCCTATTTGAGATATGGATTCATGGCTATTCATTGAATACAATATGGATTCATGGCTATTCATTGAATAACTTAGTTCTCCTGGGTGGGAGCATGTGGGGCGTTCCCACAAAGTGAGGCCTTTAAGAGAAGCTATTATATTCCTCCTTACACTGTAAAAAAATCCACCTTACCTAAAGCCATCTCAAGAAAAGGGTGGTAAAAGGATAGAATTGGATCAGGGCCATCATAACTCTCATTCTTTATCACTGTAAAGAGTAATCAGGATCTGCTGCTGAGTTCTGTTTCTGCTCTTGTCTTTCTGGTGCTGTATGTGCTTGTGTGCCTTTATTTCTACAAAGGGACAATACAGGCTGGGGCTGATGGGAGCTGGCAGCCAAGACACTTAGAAAGCACTCGTTTGAAGAGTCTCTAAGTCAAGAAGACTAAAACAGAATAGGTAGCAAGGATTGCAGATTTTCCCCTTGCAGATCTCCTTAGTAGCCTGTTTTAACCTTGCTTATCGTAAATCCCTTTTGAAAGCTTGGTCTTCATTTTCTGCTAAAACCATCCCTTTGAAAAGCAAAAGAAAGCTCGCTCAGTTGTTTCAGTGGATTGGTGATGCACCAGATGGTCTGTATTGGAAGCCACATTCTGCAATCTGTTTTTTTTAAAAAGTGTCCCTTGCCTTTTCGGTTTATATATGTGTGCAATTTTCCGAGGTGGATTCATATTCTCAGTTTTTTTCCTGATTTCAAACTTGACAGTAATTTTTCTCCTTTTTATCTGCATAGCAGTCTTGTATGATGGATAAGATGGGTTACACTATGACATAGCAGGTTGGTTTGCTCAATACATGCCTTCTACTATGTGCTAGTGTCCCACACATGCCATCTGCCTTCTCTGAAGAAGATTGGAGAAGGAAGTTTGCCATCTCCTTAACCACAGTAGGTTATGATGAAGCCTGACACCCAAATGCAGGATGCATGCTGGTTACTGTCACTACACAGCACATGGTCCACCCATGATTTGTGACAATTTGGTTTATGGTTTTGAAGAATGGTGGAAATTAGCTCTCCCCTGCAGTGGAATAGCACAGTTAGTCAGAGGCTGACAATCTGCTACATTAAAGCTTGTAGGCTCACCCAAGTATTTTAACAGGTATCTTTACTTTTTTAAAATCAGAATTTTGATAGGCAAAAGCCAAGTAACAGCTGCCAACTTTATTTGGGTTTTCAGATATATCTCTGGGCCCACAGAGGTCTCAGATGTTTTTTTTTATAGAAAACAAAAATAATATTGGTGGCTTGGTTCAGGATAGTTAGACAACTTGGCCAGACAAAGCTAAACTGGGGGCTCTCAAGTCAAGAACAGAGAGTCCATGTGATGCAGTAGCAAAAAGGTTGAACTAAGAGTATAGAGGTCTGGGTTGTATTCCACTCTCCACCATGGACGATAACTGAGTGATTTTGAGTCATCCATTCTCTCTTAGGCTATTGAACCGCACAGATGCTGTTCTGAGGAAAAATAGGAAGAGGAACTGCCATTCAAGAGCTGTCTTGAGCTCCTGAATGAAAGGCAAATGCAAATCTAATTAACAAATAAGGATTCTGAGAGGAGAAAGGAAGTGGTAAATCTCACTCGTTTGCTGTCTGGTTAGTTGTCTTGTGATGGGCTATGTATGCTATGGCAGTCTCCTTTTGAATGCATAACTACCACCCTGTCTTGGCAGTTGTTTTATGAAAGAGTATGCGGCATCTCAAATTTCAAAGGTATCTATGGGACACTCCCAAGCTACCCCATTTATCAATGGATTGAAAAGGCTGTTGGTAATGGGCAGAGACTGAAGACACCAGACTGTTAACTGTTTTATGTTGAAGAGGTGGCTAATGGCTATGTATGGACCTCAGGATAAATTTAATATCCCATCCAGGTCCATTTACGTCTCTCTGCTTCTGTATTTTCCTGAACAGTGAACTACACTTAACTTTGGTTTCCTAATCAATGGATTGATTCTTCCTGCTTTCAGGTAAATCATACATAAGATTAATCACAAAGTGCCCATTTCAGGCAATGTGACAACCATAATTAGTCTAAAAGAAAAGTGGAAGCTATTGAATTTCTCCTCAGAACTTTCCCAGTTGAAGAGAGGAGAAGCACATAAATCTAATCAGGAAGGAGGCTCATTTCCCATCTAAGACCTCCTGATATCTTCTGAGTATGTTGGATTGTAACCTCCAGAATTATCCACTATGAGAATTTTGGGGTTTGTTGTCTCATATATCTGTAAGGTTTTGTAAACCAGAGTTTATTGTGAAGTCCTGAGGCAGGTAGCTCAAAATTATCCAGAGCCCCCCATAACTAAATGGAAATCTTAGGAGGAACAACAGTTGGATGGAAAAAACCTGCTCAGCTAATGGCTACTAATCAATTGCTTTCGAATTCTAGTGATTTTTTAAAAAGGTGGGGTAAACTAGATGCAGGTCAGGTTGGTTTTAACTCTATTCGGATCATGGTTGTACACTGTAATACATTAGTATGTTAAGGATCCCTCATTTTAAAATAGTCTCACTCATTTCATCATACATTTCATCCCTGCATGATGGTACATCATATGATGGTACCAGGGGTGGGATTCAACCGGTGTTACTACCAGTTCGGTGACTACATGCGCTGCGCAAAGCAGCTGAGGTTGAACAAGCAGGAAATAAAGGACAAGTAAGATCCCGGGCAGGCAGGTGGGCCAAACAGCAGCAAACACAGAACCGGTTCGGTGTCTGCTGCTCTTCAGAGCTACCGGCTCTATAGATTCGGGCAGAACTGGTAGAAACCCACCCTGGATGGGACATGATCATCTCTTTTTTTGTTGATCTGTTCATCTAAATGTACCAGACTAACAATTTTTTTAAAAAAAATTATAAAGAGGGGAGTTTCCAAATGAGACTGTCTGGTTTACTTTGTTTTGTTTCATTGTTTTATTTTATTTTTTATTTTTCACTTTACTTTGTACTTTATTTTACGTTACTTTCAAAAAAAGAAGTGAAAACCGAAAGCTTAAAAGTAGAACATTCAACACATACACAAGCTGAGACTGGAAACAAAGAATCTGCTGTGTTCATACAAAAAGTAATTTGGGCCTTGCGGTCAAAACTTCTAAAACATGTTACATTACCATTATTGCACAAAAAACATAAAAATGAGTACAGCACTATATTGTAGGAATAATATTCTTTAATGTAAATAATAAAAATGATATATATATATACTTCATATATATATATATATGAAGTTTTTTCTAGTCATTTTAAATGAGTTTTTCTAAACCAAGACAGTGATGGGGCTTTAAAGATTTGTCTTAAAATATATTGGGGAAAATATATTTTTATTGTATTAGAAAAAATGATAGCTATGGTGTTAAAAGTAAAATAAAGGGTTACAAAGTTGGTTTATTTGATTAGGATTAAAATATAGATGTTATTTCTAATCCATGCTGAATTTGTGAATGACTTTCTGAGAGGAAAAAGAGAAAATGATAAATAAATTTACAGCACACTTCAAATAATGTGCTCTTCAGAGATTAAAGATTAAGATTCTTAATAAGTTGTTTCTGTTGTTTCTTACTAGATTTTTTTACTAGATCTGAATGTTGATAGATAAAAGACATGAGAAAAAGACTTTTATTGTATTTTTTGAGACAATAAGTTACGTTAAAAGGAAAGTAAATATGAAACTGATTTATCTGATTAAGATTAAAACATAAGCTGTTATTTCTAGTAATTCTGAATGGACTTTTGCTGATTAGGACGGAATGAGAAGACTAGTTTAAATTTTAATAAAAATTATTATTAAAAAAGAGTCAAAGTTGGATGTTGCCTTCCTGAAAAAGCAAAATTAAGTTTTGCCATAGAGTATCTAGAATGAAATTAATTTTCTTGAAGATGCTACTATCTGCATATGTTTTCTCTCCTGGTCAAATGGTCTAATAAGTCATTGCAGCTCCTTTCATGGACATCTTCTAGCATTCTCTTTGCCTTCCAGGGATCGAGGATCTTGTCCTGGCAGACATCAGTTCCCCCAGTCGGACTCAGACAGGAGACAGTAGCAGCATCTCATCCTTCAGCTATCGTGAAATTATGAAGGAGGGATCCGTGGCTGGTAGTAACAAGGTGAGGGATCCAGAGGTAGAAATCAGAAGCCTGACTTTCTAAGCCAGAATTCTCCAACCTTGGCAACTTTAAGACTTGTGGACTTCAACTCTCAGAATTCCTCAGCCAGCTGGCTAAGAAATTCTGGGAGTTGAAGTCCACAAGTCTTAAAATTGCCAAGGTTGGAGACCCTGTTCTAGGCCAAAGAAACCAGGGCTCTTGAATGATGTAGCTTTGCTTCGTGTGGGGATGAGTCTCATTCCCATAAAAGAATTTTCTGTTTCCCAACAGAAAATAACAGCATTTCCTGAAATGGCCCTTTCTGTCTAGTTCTTTCCTTTTCTCCATGAAGGGCAAGTGAGTTTTTTTCTCCACTCATTCTTGCTCTGCATCATTTCTTGCATCAGTGAAGCATGAGGTTGCAATTCACCCAAGCAAGTTTCATTTGAAGCTGCAGTATTTATTTATTTATTTATTTATTTAATCATACTTTTATACCGCTCCCTCTCCCAAAAAGGGACTCGGGGCGGTGTACAGCCTACTAAAAAACATACACTAAATACAGAATAAATACTATTAAAAATAAATTAAATAATTTAATCCGGCTGTCAATTTTAAGTTAAAAATTAAAAATTAAAACTAATAAAACCCCAATTAAGAATTAATGTTAAAACTAGAAAATATAGTTACTGGGCCAGGCCGGCCTGTTCGAAAAGCAGGGTTTTCACTGCACGCCGGAAGGTCAGAATATCCGTCATAGCCCGTATCTCCGGGGGGAGATCATTCCATAGGGAGGGAGCTCCCACAGAGAAAGCCCGAACTCTCGGGGCCGCCAGCCGACAACAGTCAGGCGGCGGTACCCCAAGTAGGGCCACCCTGTGGGAGCGTACTGGGCGGCGGGAGGTTGTTGATGGCAGCAGGCGGTCCCGTAAGTACCCAGGTCCCGAGCCATGGAGCGCTTTAAATACCATCAGTACCACCTTGAATCGAATCCGGTAGGCCACAGGAAGCCAGTGCAGCCTGCGGAGAAGTGGTGTTACGTGGGCGCCTCGAGGGGCGCCCACGATCACCCGCGCGGCTGCATTCTGGACTAACTGCAACCTCCGGAGACTCTTCAAGGGGAGCCCCATGTAGAGAGCGTTGCAATAATCCAAGCGGGAGATAACGAGGGCGGAAGTGACTGTGCGAAGTGCGCCCAGATCCAGAAAGGGCCGCAACTGGTAAATCAGACGAATCTGATAAAAAGCCCCCCTGGCGACGGCTGCAATATGTTCTTCCAAAGACAGCCGTACATCCAGGAGGACACCCAAGTTGCGCGCCCTTTCCACGGGGGTCAGAACCTCTCCCCCCACGGCCAGCGAAGGAGTAAGCTGGCTGTATCTGGGCGCAGGAAACCACAGCCACTCGGTTTTGGCCGGGTTGAGACGAAGCCTGTTACGACCCATCCAACCCCGCACGGCCTCCAGGCACCGGGCCATCACTTCGACGGCTTCGTTGGGGTGGCCCGGGGTGGAGATGTACAGCTGAGTATCATCAGCGTACTGATGGAACTCCACCCCAAAGCCACGGATGATCTCACCCAGCGGCTTTACATAAATGTTAAACAGCAGGGGCGAGAGCACCGACCCCTGAGGCACCCCACAAAGCAGGGGCCTTGGGGACGATCTCTGCCCCCCCGTTAACACAAATTGCGAGCGGTCGGAGAGGAAGGAGGAGAACCACCGTAATACGGTGCCTCCAACCCCCAACCCCTCCAACCGCTGCAATAAGATACTGTGGTCGACAGTATCAAAAGCCGCTGAGAGATCTAACAGGACCAGGACAGAGGAACAACCTCTGTCCCGAGCCCTCCAGAGATCATCAACCAACGCGACCAACGCCGTCTCCGTGCTGTGCCCGGGCCTGAAGCCCGATTGGAGGGGGTCAAGATAACTCGCTTCATCCAGGAATCGGGGAAACTGACGGGCCACCACACTCTCTACAACCTTCGCAACAAAGCGAAGGTTGGAGACGGGACGATAATTTAATAACAATGCTGGGTCCAGGGACGGTTTCTTGAGGAGGGGCCGCACCACCGCCTCCTTCAAGGCGGTAGGTAGAAGCCCCTCTCTCAAGGAAGCGTTTATAATACCCTGGAACCAGCCTCGTGTCACCTCCCGAGTGGCCAAAACCAGCCAGGAGGGGCACGGGTCCAACAAACAGGTGGTGGCATTCAGTCCCCCCAACACCCTGTCCACGTCTTCTACAGTAACAGGGTCGAACTCAACCCAACTGGCCTCACCGATATCCACCCCCACCCCCCCGCCCGGAGATGCCCAGTTGGAGTCCAGCTCGTCCCGAATCTGAGCGATTTTATCCTGCAGAAAACTAGAAAACTCCTCAGCCCGTCCCTGTAAGGGATCCTCCCGCGCTTCCCTCTCTAAAAGGGAGCGGGTCACCCTAAACAGGGCGGCTGGGCGGTTTTCCGCGGACGCAATAAGGGTGGAGAGGTAAATCCTCCTCGCCACCTTCATCGCCACTAAATACGTCTTAATATAAGATCGTAGAAGTGTTCGGTCAGACTCAGAACAGCTAGCCCTCCAACTGCTCTCTAGGCGTCTTTTCCGGCGCTTCATCTCCCTTAGCTCCTCAGAAAACCAAGGAGCCATTTGGGATCGGCACCGGGTCAGAGGCCGCAAGGGCACGACCCGGTCAAGGGCCCCAGCAGCCACCCTATCCCAGGCGGCAACCAAGTCCTCAACCGAGTCGTGTGTGTGAGCTTCGGGAAATGGCCCAAGCTCCATCAGGAACCTATCCGGGTCCATCAGGCGCCTGGGGCGGTACCATTTTAATGGCCCCGCCTCCCTGCGGTCAGGGGGTGCGGAACGGAAGTCGAGCTTCAGGAGCGAGTGATCCGACCATGACAGGGGTTCTACAACTATATCCCCTATACCCAGATCACTCTGCCACTGATCAGAGACGAAAACCAAATCCAAGGTGTGACCTCCCACGTGAGTAGGGTCCCGAATTAACTGGGTCAGGCCCATGGCCGTCATGGAAGCCATGAACTCTTGGGCAATCCCCGAGGTACCACCAGCAGATGGCAGGTTGAAATCCCCCATGACCATAAGCCTGGGGGTCCCAACCGCCACGCCAGCTATAACCTCGAGGAGCTCAAGCAGGGCCGCTGCCGCATAGCAGGGAGCCAGGTATGCGACCAGCAAGCCCACCTGAACCTTGGAACCGAACTTCACAAAAAGGAGCTCACACCCGGTCGTCTGAGACACAGTGGCTTCCCTCGGACACAGATCCTCCTTAATAACCACCGCAACCCCCCCTCCCCTCCCCTGGGCCCTCGGCCGATGAAAAACCCGAAACCCGGCTGGACACATCTCCACCAGGGGGACTCCTCCCTCCTGGCCCAGCCAGGTCTCGGTAACTCCCACCAGGTCCGCACCCCCCTCACAAATCAGATCATGGACGAGGGGGGCTTTATTAACAACGGACCTGGCGTTACATAACATCAGCCGAAGGTATTAGGGTTGCAGTCCCTAATAGTATTAGGGTTGCAGTCCCTAATAGTATTGAAGCTGCAGTATTAGAGTTGTAGTTTTGGGGGGATTTTTTTTCTCTCTTTTATTCTTTTCTTTTTCTAGGATCCCAAGGTCAGCCAGCTGCAGCCAGATGGGAAATGCTGGCACGAGTGGACAAACACAGCCTAAATATTTAAGGAATAGGATGGTTTGAGAATATCCTTGCTTCAGGAGTTTGTGACCCCTATCGGAATAACAAACTCACCTGTTTTTCAAATCTGTTCCTGTATAGTCTAAATTTAATGCTTTCACAGATGTTTAGAGTAATTCACATATGTTGTTTGATTACTGATACTCATAATTTGTATTGTCTGCCAAAACCTGGTACCAAACATCACTAACAGTAAATCAAAACACAACTTTACTGAAACATTATGTCAGTGCAAGGAAGTTAATGAAGCCTGAATTAAAAAAAAAAGCAGGAAGGAGGCTGATGGAAGGATTCCTAGTTCCCAACCCATGCTTGATTCATTTTGTTAATCTGGCTGTATCGTGAATCAGGAACTAAACGTGTGTAGCAAATATATGGAATTAATATTTTTTAAACATAGTGGAGGAATACTAAGATTGCAAATAGATTTGGAAGCTGGGAAATCTTGGCCCTTTATAATTAAAGTTACATTAACAGTTAAGAGCAATAGGTTAAATTATAATAGCCTATCTTTAAACATTTTCTAAAACCTTACAAAGTAAAATCAACCAAAGAATAACTAAAACAATAAGAGGAAATAAAATCTGTGAAAATATTAAAAACGTCAACAGGAGTCACACATTATTAAAAGCCTTGGGAGCATAAAAATATTTTTGTCTGTCAGCGCAGATAAAATTATGAAGATGGCCCCACCCCCCTTGTACCTACAAGTGAGGGAGGGCATTCCAGGAGCTACCACTGAAAAGGCCAAATAGCCTTCGTTGCACCATAGGGTGGAAGGGCAGCCAGAACCGCCTCTCCAAGAAAGAATGTTAGAGTTCAAATAGAAATAGGTGCGGTGAAGAGTTCCTTCGGAGAATGCAGATCCAAGGGTGAAGCCCTTGATAGATTAACTTGGGAGCAGAAACTAATTGGAAGCCACTCCATAAAGTACAAGCATGGTATGTTCATATTGCCCAGTTTCACTCAGTAATCTTCTACCAGCATTTTCTTCTAATTGAAATGTCTCAAATGTCATTAAGGGCAACCCAATGTATAATGCATTGCCCTAATTAAATGAGAAGTTACCAGGGCATGGATTCCTGTGATGAGAGTGTCTTTTTCAGATTGAACCATAGTGAGAGAAAGATGCTTCAGTCCAGAAACTCTCCAAAGCTGTGACCCTGATACTTTTAAGACGAGGGCAACTCCATTCAGAATAGGTACAACTTTATTCACCGGACAGGCAAAACATCTCTTGTCTTCTGGATTGAATTTTGGATTATTGGTAATGACACAGTCCATTACCACAACAGTGGTTCCACTACCTCACCTACATCCAATTTATTTCACTGACTGGAACCAATATAACTTTTGAGTCCCCCATGCGCGTACTAGTGAATTTATTTTTTGTTCTCATCTGGAAAAATTAGACAAATGATGTTCAATGATGTTTTCCCAAAGGTGTGCATAACCATGAGGAAAATGTACTGTATGTCCTTATCTCTTTAGCTTTAAGATCGCAACCTTTTTCAATTGGCAGCTTCCAGACATGATAAATTACAACTTCCATAATTCCCGGTTACTTTGCCACTTGAGGAACTGCTTTCAAATGCTTTAAATGGAAAAAGATAGTTGGTAGTAAGAGCCAGGTGTACAGTTTCATGTGTAGTACTATAAAATATTTTTATATACAGCACAGATGTTTATGATTGTATAAAGAGGAAACACGAGATAAATGATTTGCCTGGTTGGTTGGAAATCGGGTTCTTCTGCAAATGTACTGAATTGTGCCTGTACTAAAGGCCTGAATGTCAGAAGTGATACACCTGCCTTTTATCTTTTCTACCTGCAGTCAACCACAGGAAGCCCACAGTCACAGTCGCAACCTCCACGGCCAGCCGACCTTTCAGATGAGGAGATCTCAGAACTGTTCCAGCGGCTGGCTGAAGTTCAGCAGGAGAAGTGGCTACTGGAGGAGAAGGTATAAAATCACTTGGGTTTTAGGTTTGGATTTTGTGAGACCCTGGGCTATTCAATATTTTTTGGACTTCCCACAGTATAGACCCTCTAGTTTGGAAGCAGGCATACAGTGGCCTTGGCCTGCCTTCCCAAGGGCCCATCTAGGAGTCCACCAACTTTGCTTCTAATCCTGATAGTGTTGTCTGACCTTGACTTTTGGGTTTGTGGCTGGGGAGCTGATTCTGAAGACAGATACCAATTCTGAACTTTTGGGGGAATCAGCCAGAAACAGGGATAAACTCCGGGAGGTCTGAGATAAAGAGAGCAGGTTGGAAAAACAGATCGGTCTGCCACATTTAAGAGACATTGCTTGAAGCTAGATGATTCCCAGGTTTAAGAATAGCATTGGCCTTGTAGGAAGCAGGCTTGGCAGTAACAAATAATGTAATCTTTCTTGGTTAGGTGAAGCACCTTGAAGTCAGTAGTGCCTCCATGGCTGAGGACCTATGCCGGAAGAGTGCCATTATTGAGACTATGTGATGGACAGCCGCATTGGTGAGAACTGTAGTCTTCAGGAGGAAGCAACCAGAAAGTTGAGGTTGCAGGAAAAAAACGGGGAGTGGAGGCTGAAAGCAGAGGTGATGTTGCCTGTCTAATATCAGTCTGGCTGAGCTTCGGTGAAGGTTTTCTTGTTCCATTTTTGGATTGCATCTTATGATGTGAAATGGGAGCTTTGCATCTCACAGCTGTCTGTGGTGTATTTTCTAAAAATGGTTAAGATTCCCAAGAAATTAGAAAATGAATGTTAGCAGAATTAAACTGTAAGGAAGAAAGAGTCCGCATCCAAGGGATTAAATGGACCAAGCATAGTTCTACTCTATCTCTTGGGCACAGAACTGATGTAATATTAGATAAAAACATAAAAATACTGAAATTCAAAATAAAAATGCAGGATCATCAAGAATACCTCATCCCTCCACTTTCTCTCCAGTTGATTAAGCAAGAATCTGGTAGGTTTGCATTCAAAAAGATTATGACTGCAGAGGAAAAAAAAAATCTGGAATTGAGTGTATAATGTTGGATAAATCTGGGTGGGGGAAAAAGGACCTTGGAGAGCAACCTTAACTGAAAAAGATTTCTAGAATCAGTGCTTGAGTACTAGTACCAGAAAAGAGTCCATGCCCAATGATTTTTATTTCTGAGTAATCCAGGAGAATTGGAAAGAAACCTGTAGACTCGAGAAGACAATAAACGATTCAGATTGTTTAATTCATCTGATGTTGCTTCCACACCAGACCTGGCCCACAAAAGGGATTCCCCCCCCCCCCCGGTGTCTTAATGTGTACTTGATGATGCCAAGTGGTTAGGGACCTTTTTTTTTTGCATCAGTGACAAGGTCTGCAATGTCTGCTATCGAAGCATGTTAGTTCATCATCAAAGATCCAGACAAAAGGGAAGAGGAAAGGAGCTGCTCCCACTCAACCATCCTGCAGTATAAAGGGAAAAGCACACTCAGGTGTTTTAACACTTCCCTTGTTCGTTTGTTTGCATGGCCTGGCTGTGTAGCTTGATGTCCCACTTGGTGGTTCCAAGACATATATTTAGCTAAGTCTTTAACCCATTATTTCCTTCTTCATGAAGCTCTTAAGTTTTCAAAGCATTTGATGATGGGGAAAAGAAGCTGCTTGCGAGAAAGGGGACGTATCCTACTCATCTGTATGCTAGGATTCAGAGGGGTTTAGAACCCACAGGTTTTATATGTTTTTTAAATGGCAAACTTGGAAGCGTAGTAGTCCGTTCTGCAGGGTTTTTGAAGCTTAGAACTTCCCTAGGAAATGACGTCCAGTAATTTCGTCCTTCATACAACAGCTCTTTTGTTCCACAATCTTTTGGAAAGTGAGTGATGAAATTCTGCAAGTTGATCACTGGGCCAGATTGCCTGGATTCCCTTAGATGAATAGGGCTGGATAAATCTGCTTAATTTCTGCTGCCCTCTCATATCACAGGCTTCTTTGAAAAAATATTCTCGTTTGGCATTCAAATATGTAGCTCAGATTGGCGTGTGGTTGATATTATAGTGCAAGAGCAAATGTTGCCCACATACTGTGTAGAGAATGTTTAGGGAGGCCACTCTCTCAAAGCGTTCTGCTGGGTTGAATAAGCTCTTTCTGATAGTTGTGTGGTGTTATTGATGTAGAGACCTCTATCGGTTCTTGTGATGTGTTTTTCAGGATATGGGATTTTGGTTTCTGAAGCATTTTGGGTTGGTGTTACTTTCATTTATGATTCTGGTGAGGCCGGATGAGAAAAGTACACGTTTTGGAATGAGTGTCACATGTCTAATGTAGGTTCTGCATTCATATGGAAACCTCATGTAGACATAAATCACCCGTTTGTATGCAGACACCTTGATTTATTGGGAAGCAGCTCCATAGAGGAATCTATCTCTCTTTTTACAAAGCTGCAGGTATTTCCCAGACTTCATTTGCTTCTCTTCCATCTAGTCCCTGCTCCAGTTTTCCTTTCTGGAGCACTACGGTTTAAACAGATGTAAGGGTGATCAATGATTTTGAATGATCATCGGGAAACAGTGGGCACTTTGATCTTCAATAGATGCTTGGCTTTCAATAGATCTCTGCTATTGTGAGAGACTGACAAGCCCCATTTCCTAACCAAAGTAAATCCATCCTGCTGAATAGTCCTCCTTCCTTTTCTTAACCTGTCAATTCTGTGCTGTCGCTCAAATCACACAAACCTTGCGGGCAGGATTAGAAGCTGCTTTTCACTCCTTTTTTTTTATTCCAAGTCAAAGCAAATACTCTCAATTCATTAAAATTTAACTTTCAGTGTCAGTCCATATGCCGCATACTTGGGTGGGTACAATTACAACATATTTGATCTGAAATCAATGGTACTGCTCCATGAGATCTATTTTATTAACAAAATAGGGATTTTACAGGTTCCAGAAACTGAAGAATTCAGGATTAGCGGCCACAAATGCTTCGGCATCAAGTTGGTAGAGGAGGAGCACTTAAGCTGTTTGCAAGGTTAAGAGGGTGCCATTTTAGACTATTTTTCTCCTGTCAAGAATGAACTGCCAGGGATGTGTTTGTGTGTGGCAGGGGAAAGAGAAGGGGGAGTGCTTCACTAGGCATAGTTTTTAGAGTTTGCGGTTAGTGTTGTGCTCCGAAGGAAACTCTTTCCTGCCCAAGAATGACCCATGAAAATGGATAATGAAGTCAGCAGCCAACGTTTGAAAAATGTGAGATTCCACAAATCATTCAGGAAATATTGGGAAAATGAGGGCCAAACCCAGAACGTGCTGTTCTGATTAGTTGCTTTTCAAACGTGCTTCCCCCTTGCTGGCATGTGCCCCTGCCGTTAGCCCCAGCAAGGACACTTGTCTGTTGCCTCTGCCGGCCCCTCCTCTACCAGGCTCGCCCGCCCTTAGAGCACCTCTGCCACGTGGAGTTGCTGCTGTTAAGCTGGTGGATCAGAACAACTGCAACGAGCACGGACAGGTTGCAAGGGGTGGGGGTGGGGGTGGGATCATAAGAAGAAGGGGAGTGTTAGGAAAAAGTCTGCACGCTCAGGGCAAGAGCTGTGCAGCCACATCATCAAGTGATGGGTGGGGAGAGGGCATTCCTTTGGGCACGTGTTTTGTACATCCACATGAATGCTATGGCACGAAGCAGAAGTCAGTATAAATAGGTGTGCAGGGT
>JAGDQI010000246.1:0-19526 GCA_023653725.1 Bungarus multicinctus
CCAACCTTATTTAGAATATGACAATATTCAAAGTTATTTAAAAAGTGATGATTTAGATACATTTCCTTCCCTCTACAGCTAAAGAATGATCAGATTCTTCTTAAATATTTTTCTCTGAAGGATATTAATCTATGTATAAAAATAAGTACAGTTTAAAAAATATATTAAACAGATTTTCTAGAAGGCAGGCATCTATATTTCTCCTCTGCCTTCTGGGGCAAGGGAAATAGAAGGATTACACAGTATATTTAAAAGATACCATATATGTAGGCCTGCTGTACACCATTTATAGGGTAGGGTAGGCTACAGATTGTGAATTTAAATTGTGTTCTTCCCATCCATAGTATATTAATTTTTTTTTGTTATTATTATTTACATATATACACACATATACATGCACACACACATATAAATCAGTTGTTACTTCCACAACACTGAGGTATGAAAAAAGCATTATGCTCTATATCTCATTAAAAAAAAATGAATAGACTGCTGAAGATCAGGGCACACCTTCCAGTTACATAAAATAACAATTAAAAAATGAAAAGTGGTTGAAATCTTGCAAGGCTGGCCAATCTTGTGAGATTTACAGTAGACTCAGCTAATATCTTATTTGAGAATATCAGCAAGCGGAAAATAAATTAACATTCTTGTAAGATGCCTCATAAAGTGACATTACTAAAATATCAAAAGATTCAGCAATACTGTGAGAGTTTAGGCCATTTGGGAGCTAAGTTACAGGAACTTCTAATATCTTGTGAAAAGAAATAATTATATTTCATAATCTCAATCTGCATTAGGGAAAAGCCAACTGCAGAGTTTAACCCTTTCAAAATGCCAAATTAAATTGAAATATTGTACTATTTTCTTTCAAAAATAATGGTAGAGTATGGCTCAAAGGCACTCCAAAAATATTCTTGTGGATTTTTTTTCCCCAGTAGCGCCTTTCAAAATGTACCTTAAGAGATGCATCTCTCTACATATCACCAAGGATAATTCTAAATTGTGAACAAATAAAAAAATACTTGTATGAAAGTACTTCTCGCTCACAGAACAGGGAAATTTTATTAGCTGATATTTTACCTTGGTCCTGCATCTCCCATGTTCAGCTATAAAACAAAGGGTTTCATTTCTAGGTGTCCTTCATACAAAATTGGCTCCCAGTTACAGCAGCCATTTGTCAATGGCTAAAGAGCCTGAGGCTAGAAGTAGACATTTACTTAAAGGACCTTCAGAGTCTTTTAAAGAGACCGCTGGGACCCGCCAACTGACCAGCGTGTGACATCCACCCTAACTCCCTCCTCTGTCGCCCTTCGCTTCTTGCTGTGCTATTTCTTTTAATTGAGTCAGCTCAGTGTGGGCTGTTCCAAATCACTTTAACCTAAACATGCCCCCGGACTGAAGCTCCTAATGACCTTCCCTTGGCCCTAAACACATATGGCTGAGACAATGCAAACATCATTTGGAAGATGAGTAAATTCAATAACTCAATTACCACTGTACCAAAGTTACATCTATCAATGCTTGACCACAGGAACATGGATTTTTAGCTCCCTGCCTTTCCGTGGCTAAGCATTTGGGCAAGAGCAACTAATCAATTTAGAAATGATTAAACAGAAATTTGTAACACTTGGCATTATTAAACCTTCAATCTTCATTATGGCCTGTTAACAATTACATCATGCCAATCCAAAATAAATTAGCAGAATCTGGCAACCTTTTTGACATCATACATACTGGAGAAGGGGGAGAAAATTTATTACAGAATCTTGCAGGTTTACTAGCTTATACTACCATACCATACCGGTGTTCTATGGGATGGAAGATTTATCCTGGATAAGGCATATGCTTTGAAAAGGAGCACATCTTTTTTTTAAAAAAAAAAGTTTGCCTCTATCTCAAGACTCAGGACATATAGCCATTACCAACAAATCATAGGTAAAAAAAATAGTCAACTCTAACCACAAAACATTATCAGGGACAAAATGCACCAGCCACTATTTATGTCAACCTCTTCTCCAAAGGTCTAGCAAAAGAAGATCATCACCTGCTTGGCAGAAGGACATTACTCAAGGCTGGGGAAGCCATCAAAATATTTCTTCCATGGTCCTGTCCCTTAACTATCTAGGACAGGGCTGTCAAACTCATGGCCCACGGACAGAATGTGTCATTCGCTGGCCATGCCTGGTTTAGTGAAGGGGGGGAAATGACGATACGTCACGTGATGTGCCATGATAATATGACGATACGTCACGTGATGTGCCATGATAATATGAGTTTGACACCCCTGATCTAGGGACAGAGAATCAAAAGCATAATATTCCTGATAGAAATATTTTACTCAAGAGTTTGGGTTGGTCCTACAGAAATGAAAGATCTGTATCATAAATATAGGAGTCAGTAGAACTGGTTTGGGCCATTCCCAGGAAAGTAGAGTATGCTTATTTATATGATTAAGTTTTCTTAAAACGGGAGAAGGGAGTAAAGGAACACTCTGAGGAAGTAAGGTGCTCAGTTTCCAGGTTTAGTCAGGAATATAAAAACTGGTTAAAAATAGCATAGAAAAATTCCAGCAGTAGAGAATTACGCACGGGGAATATGATCTGATCTAGGTCTCTTGTAAAGGGTGACGGGGAGGACACTAAGACCCTATCTCAGTGTTAAGATATTCTACAATTACATTTAAGAAAAAGAATAAACATAGTATATAGTATTTTTGTAAAAAATGGTTCATGTGATTGACATGGATGGAAACAGGGCCAATAAAGAATGTGTATGGGTGTGTGTATGGGTGTGTTTGGGCATGAAAAGTAAATCCTAAAATAATCTCACATTCTAATTGTTTTTGTTCTCTTTAAATGCAGCTACTTAGAGAGGGATTGTTTAGAGATACATATTAATGTACTGTGGAAACAAGGCTTCATGTTTGTAATTTTAAGTAACACAGTAGCATACATTTCCAGTAACAAAAGGGAAACCTATCTTGATCATATAAAAGGCAATACTATTAAAAGCTAGGTTTTAAAGTCAAATGCATCATGATATGGCTGTTTCGCTGATTTGTATATCTACTTTATTTACATTTAAAGCAAATGCAATATTCTGTCTGCTGTAAGATTAAATCCAATATACTACTTGGGCTTTCTTTCTTTCTTTCTTTCTTTCTTTCTTTCTTTCTTTCTTTCTTTCTTTCTTTCTTTCTTTCTTTCTTTCTTTCCTTCCTTCCTTCCTTTCCCTCCCTCCCTCCCTTTCTTTTCCTTCCCTTTTGCCTGTTTTTGAAAATGATTACAATGCTGGACTTTGGAGATTCCTATTCAAATACCTACTCTGGAGTGCAATTCATTTGGTGACAGGAACAATCACTATTAGCCTATGCTCCTTCACAGGTTTGTAATGAAAATAAAATTGGAGTGAGAAAGACTGTGAATGCCACCAGGAGGTCCTAAAGGAAAAATGAATATAAATCTTTCAAATATTTAATAATAAAAGGCTCATCTTTTGTTTTGGATGTGAATTTGAAATATACAGTGGGAACAGGATGGAAAACATAGTCAAAACATTACACTACCTTGCTTTAGGACCTATTTTTATAACCTTCAACTATTAACTGAAAGGCTTCCGGTTTTCAAGATGGCGGACGGCTGCTTTCGCCGGAGTTTCCTCCGACCCGGGTGGTCTTCGTTGCGAGCCCCCATGCCCCCTGGGCCCCCTCGCCGGTGGCAGAGGTGGGGGAAGGCCAGGGGAGACCGGCGGTTTCTAGCAGGAGCTGGTTGGGAACTTGTCGGAGCCATGGGGCCGGAGAGAACGATGGCGTTGGTGCGGCGGCCGCGGCGGCCTCGGCGGCCTCGGAGCGACCTCGGAGGCTTCGGTTTCGACTTCCGAGGTTTCCGGGGCTTTGGAGGCCTCGACCTGGCTGTAGGGGTCTCGGAGCAGTCTGTGGGCGGCTTCGGTGGCCGCGAGGGTGATGGTGTCGGTGCGGAGCGGCCCTGGCGGACTCACGGCGGACTCACGGAGCGGCCCTGGCGGACTCACGGGGTCGGATCCAGCGCAACCAACGCGGAGTTCCGCCGCCGCTCTCTTCGGTCTGGACGGCCTCAGCTATGGCCCCCCTTGTCCCCTGGGCCCCCCCGCCGGTGGCAGAGGCGGAGGAGGATCGGGGAAGACCAGTTGGGTCATCTAAAAACTGGCTGGGGGTCGGCTGGAGCCGCAGGACCGGTGTGGAGGGCGGCGTGGTTACGACGGCCCCGGCGGTTCCGGGCTGATTCTGGAGGCCTCGAAGGCCTTCTCCGGTGGTCGTCGGAGCGAGGCGGCTGCGGACGGGCGCTCGGCGGTGATGGACGGGTGCTCGGCGGCGGCGGCCCCTCCCGGCGGCAGGCGGAGTGGAGAGGCTGTGGACGGATGTTCGGCGGCGGCGGCAGTGGCAGCTGCGGCCTCCGGACTTGCTGTGACGGCGCTCCTTGTGTTCGGTGTGCTGGTGGCCTTGGTGTGGGCTCGGCGGCCTTGTTCGGGCCGCGGCGGTCGTGGGAGGTCCCTGTTGGTTCAGATAGGGGCCTGCTGTGGTCAGGGCGGCCCTGGGACGGTCCTGAGGCACCCTTGATGGCCTCGAAGATGGCGTGGAGGCTGGGAGACACACGGAGGGGCTCGGCTGAAAAGTGGTGGTGCCGATGCCCCCGTGGGCCGCTTGGATGGAGCTATGGTATCCCTCCCTTTCTTGGGGCCCCCACCGGTGGCAGAGGTGGTGGGCCTGGGGGAGGGTCTGGCTCTGCCTGTGACTCTTCTCCCCCCGAGGGTCCCACCGGTGGCAGAGGTGGGACGACCGGGGAGAGGCGGCATATACCCCAGCCTGACTGGACTTCAACATCCGCGGCCAGAGGACAACAGAGACTACAGACGCTCCGGGACTGCAGAGATGAGGCGGCCGGGTCCACGGATGTACCCGAGGGCAGAGCTGTGGGCCCTGAGGGATGTCCCCCTCTCCCTTAGGTGGCCTTCGAAGCTCTCTAAGACCTTCCGTAATGATGGATCCTGGGATCCGGAGCGATGGTGGGACCGAGGAAACCGGGGAAAGCATTCTAATCCAGGGGTTGTCAAATTTTTTAAGGGGTTTTTTAAGGGGGAAAGATCCAGGGCGGGTGGGGGAGACAGCCCGCACGGAATTGGGGGCAGCCGGGCCGGCTTGCGGCCTGGGGGGCCTCGGGGGTTCCCGTGTCGGGGGGGCAGACAGAGGGTGGGCAGCCGGGGGCCAATTTTATTAGCACGGTGACTGGGAGAGGTAGGTATGCCGGGGGTAGAGGGCCATATCCGGTCAGGGGATCGCGCTCCCGATGTTTACAAGCGGTAGCGCGCTCCGACCCTCCTTACCCATCCTGTAGTCCTGGTTGTCCAGAATCTCAGGCCCTGAATGCCCGACTGCTGTTGTGCAATGCCAGGTCCGTGATTAATAAGGCCCCCCTGATCTCTGAGTTGGTTCAGGAGGAGGCCGCGGACCTGGTAGGTGTCACCGAAACCTGGTTGGGCCCAGAGGGAGGTGTCCCTCTGGTTGAGATGTGCCCACCAGGTTTCCTTGCATTTCACCAGCCTAGGGCTCAGGGAAGGGGTGGTGGGGTGGCGGTGCTTATAAAGGAAGTCCTTTGTCCTAGGGAGGCCACTGTCCCTCAGACGGCTGGCTGTGAATCTCTTTTTGTGAAGTGGGGGCAAGGGGTTCAGATGGGCCTTTTGTTGACGTACCTGGCTCCCTGCCACGTCTCATCAGCCCTGCCCGGACTCCTAGAGGTGATAGCCGGGCTGGCGGTTGAGACCCCCAGGCTCTTGGTCATGGGGGATTTCAACCTGCCATCGCTCGGTGAAACCTCTGGGTTGGTCCGGGAGTTCTTGGCTTCCATGACGGCCATGGACCTGACCCAGTTAGTTTCTGCTCCCACTCACATAGGAGGACACATGCTGGACCTGATTTTTGTCTCTGGGCAGTGGTTGAATGACTGTAAGTGTGGGGACTTAGTTATTACTCCCTTGTCATGGACAGATCATTTCCTCCTTAGACTGGACTTCTGTTCCGCCACCCCCCACCGCAGGGAGGCGGAGCCACTTAGATGGTTCCGCCCCAGGCGCCTAATGGACCCGGAGCGGTTCCAGAGGGAGCTTGGGCCATTTCCTGAATCTCTGGCTCTCAGCTCGCCTGGAGACCTGGTGGCCACCTGGGATGGGTTGGCCGCCGGGGCTCTAGACCGAGTTGTGCCTCTGCGACCTCTGACCCGGCACAGATCCCATTTGGCTCCGTGGTTTACGGAGGAGCTACGGGAGATGAAGTGCCGGAAAAGACGTCTAGAGGGCATTTGGAGGGCGACTCGTTCTGAATCTGACCGAACACAGGTAAGATCTCATATTAAGACTTACCTTGTGGCGATAGGGGCGGCAAAATCTTCGTATTTCTCCGCCCTTATTGCGTCGGCAGGAAATCGGCCTGCCGCCCTGTTTAGAGTGACCCGCTCTCTGCTTGAACCGAGAGCGCGGGATGACCTCTTGCAGGGTAGAGCAGAGGAGTTTTCTCGATTCCTGCATGATAAAATCGTTCAGATTCGGGAGGGTCTTAACTCCAATTGGATGGTCCCGGGGGAGGTGTCCGGGGCAGGTCTTGTGAATGTTATCTGGGGAGAGTTCGATCCTGTGACCGCCGAGGGTGTGGACAGGTTGCTGGGGAGTCTGAATGCCACCACCTGTTTATTGGACCCGTGCCCTTCCTGGCTGGTTTCGGCCGCCAGGGAGACGACACGAGGCTGGCTCCAGGGGATTATCAACGCTTCTCTGAGAGAGGGGTCGCTTCCTACCGCCCTGAAGACGGCGGTAGTGCGGCCCCTCCTCAAGAAGCCTTCCCTGGATCCAGCTGTTTTAAATAACTTTCGTCCAGTCTCCAACCTGCCCTTTGTGGCGAAGGTTGTTGAGAGTGTGGTGGCACGTCAGCTTCCTCAGTACCTGGAGGAAACAACTTACCTCGATCCGTTCCAATCGGGCTTCAGGCCTGGGCATAGTACTGAGACGGCATTGGTCGCGTTGGTCGATGATCTCTGGAGGGCTCGTGACAGAGGGTTCTCCTCTGTCCTGGTCCTATTAGATCTCTCGGCGGCTTTCGATACTATCGACCATAGTATCCTATTGCGACGGTTGGAGGGGTTGGGAATTGGGGGAGCCGTCCTTCGATGGTTCTCCTCCTTCCTCTCCGACCGTTCGCAATTGGTGTTGGCGGGAGGGGAGAGGTCCACCTCTAGGCCCCTGGTTTGTGGGGTGCCTCAGGGGTCGGTTCTCTCCCCTCTTTTGTTCAACATCTATATGAAACCGCTGGGCGAGATCATCCGTGGTCTTGGGGTGAAGTGTCATCTCTATGCAGATGATACCCAGTTATACATCTCCACCCCGGACCACCCCAACGATGCTGTGGGGGCTATGTCCAGGTGCCTGGAGGCCGTGCGGGATTGGATGGGCGGGAACAGGCTCCGGCTCAACCCATCCAAGACCGAGTGGCTGTGGTTTCCGGCGTCCCGATATAGCCAGTTGACTCCGTCGCTGGCTATTGGGGGGGAAATTTTGCCCCCCACAGAGAGGGCTCGCAATCTGGGAGTCCTCCTGGATGTGCGGCTGTCGCTTGAACACCATGTCGCGGCCGTCTCCAGGGGGGCATTTCATCAGATCCGTCGGATCTACCAGTTGCGGCCCTTTCTGGATCGGGACGCCTTGCGCACGGTCACTCAGGCCCTGGTCACCTCTCGCCTGGACTATTGTAATGCCCTCTACATGGGGCTCCCTGCGGGGAGCATCCGGAGACTCCAACTGGTGCAGAATGCGGCCGCGCGAGCTGCATTGGCTGCCAGTGGCTTTCCGGGTTCGCTTTAAGGTTCTGGTTCTGACCTTTAGGGCGATCCATGGCATTGGACCAGGTTACCTACAGGACCGCATCCTACCGGTGATCTCCAGCAGACCAGTGCGAGCACACAGGGAAGGCCTTCTCCGGGTTCCGTCGGCTACCATGTGCCGCCTGGCGGTCCCAAGGGGTAGGGCCTTCTCTGTGGCGGCCCCTGCCCTCTGGAATACTCTGCCACCGGAACTGCGTACCGTCATGGACCTGAGGTCCTTCAGGCGCGCGCTGAAGACCTGGCTTTTCGAGCAGGCCGGCCTGGGCTGAGAGAGGGTTTTAATGTGTCTCCATTAATTTTAATTAGGGGGTTTTAAGGGGGTGGGGTGGGCTTTTTATTCGGCCTAATCTAATTTAATCTTTTTCTTAACTTTTGTATTGTTGGGGTTTTTAGATTGGCTGTACACCGCCCTGAGTCCCTAGGGAGAAGGGCGGTATAAAAGTTAAATAAATAAATAAATAAAATAAATAAATAAAATAGACGCTAGAGAACTATGAGCTTTACAGTCAGATCTTGTTGAATCAGTTCATGTAGTATTTGGATGACATGATAAAATGGAGATTGTCCTTGTTTTGTTTGAGAACTTCACTTATTTAGATATAATACTAAATTTCATTCCAATTATTTATCACAAATAAATTTACATATAATTGTACAAATTTCTATCATACCCTTTTATTTGACTTTTTATTCCTTTCTTGTCCATCTTCCAGCCAACTGTACTACAAGTTCCAAATTTCACAGTACTCCTCTTTGTGCACATTTTAATTTATGATCATAAATTTTTTTTTGGGGGGGGATGTTTTCGCATTTCCAATTTTAGGCAATGTTAATGGGCTTAACGTCACAAAGTTTCTTTGAACTGAAACCCTCATTTGATCTTTGAATTGTATGATTAATACATAGTCATAGTTATCCCTAAATATAGAGCATCTGTTAATTGTTTTAATACACTTGGACTCCATACAATTACCGCAGAGGTGGTATTCAGCAGGTTCTGATTAATTCTGGAGAACTGGTAGAGGAAATTTTGAGTAGTTCAGAGAACCGGCAAATACCACCTCTGACTGGCCCACCCCCATCTATTCTCTGCCTCCCGAGTCCCAGCTGATTGGCTGGGTCTTCTTTTGTTGCCCTGCACAATAGAACAGAGCTGGAAAGCAGGTTAGTAGGGTGGGGTAGGAATGGAGATTTTACAATATCCTTCCCCTGCCATGCCCACCAAGACATGCCATGCCCACCAAGACACGCCCACAGAACCGGTAGTAAAATTTTTTTGAATCTCACTACTGATTTACTGTACTTTCAAGCATTTATACAATTAGAAAGTCATTGTGGCAATCATGCCTATGATGGCTTAGTAATCATGTAGTTCCTGAATGATAACAACTGAATTCTGAAAAGAACAGTACTACTTTGCAAATTTTTCAAAAGTCTTCCTGTAGTCTTTGTGGGCAGCTTTATCTTCCTAATAATAATAATACTGGTTTTGCTTCCAAATTAATTATAAAAACCTTAAGATCAGATAAAGGCAACAAACATGCCTCATTTCTTATCAGCTCACAAGATAGTAGTCTCTTATGAGGACTATGTTATCAAGCAACACAGCTAATGTTAGAAATAACTTTATCATGCTATGGGAAAAAGCCAGCAATCATTGAACTGATCAGTTCCAGTTTAATGGACAAGCCAGTTACCTGAGTTCAGTTTTCCACTATTCCCTATTGTGGGCAGATTGCAATCAATTTTATAAGGATGTAAAATCTTGGCAACATGGATCTCAATGAAGATTCATGTAGAACAACTTTACAAGATGTATTTCAGCAAGCAGAATAATGGCAGCCAAGTGATACATCCAGTGCCACAGAGAGATTATAAGGGAAGAAATGCATTCTGTGCCCATAAATGTCTAAATGTTTATGGAGCACAGAAAAATTTATTCATATAGTTTTCTGTCCAAATTCAATAGAGCAATTCTGTTCTATTTCATGTAGTATCCACCCCTCCTTCCTTCTGGACATTTGTTGCTACTAAAGCTGTGAGGAAAGCAATAGTTTATCATCTGGATGCATCTGTGCACAGAGATTAGAACAAGCACAACCTCCTCAACTTAGTGCTGTCTAGATGTGATGGACCCATAATTCCAAACAGCATATTTGAAGCCTCTAAATTCGTGGGAGCTGCTATAATAATCCAGAATCATTTTTGTAATTATTTATACCAGAATGAATGCACACACTCACACAGAGGAAGGGAAGGAGAGAGAGAAATAATGATCTTTAGCTAAATCTCCATCTTCTCCCAAAAAAGTTCTTACAGAAATATTTATCTAGAAGCTACCGAATACATTAGAACAGCCTGTGTAAATTCATTTTTCACTATTTGCATACTATACAATATTCATGCATAATGATTATTACATAATGTACTACACAGGGAAAAAACCTGTCACGTTAGTTGGTTATTTATTTTTCTACTACAACTTCTATGATGCCTGATATTGTTTTTTCTTATCTAAATCCACAGACAAGGTCAGGACCTCCACCGTGTCTCTTGTTAGACCTGGGATAGACATGTATAGCTGCACTCTTCACATTTTGATGACACCATATACTAGCTGATGACCTCTATAGCACCGCTCAATGGTGTATCCATACCTTGACTAAGGACTGGTTATTCACTCCCCAGTCTTACAAAGAGTTTAGAATGCCATAATAAATGGTATAGAAATCTGCCAAAGTATAGAACTACAGTACATTCCACTAATTGGGTCCCATCACAGATTATCTGTCAGGACAATTAATGCTGCTTCCATCTTGTCTGTATCCAGTCAGTTCCAATATGACAACATCACAGTTATCCATTCCTAACTACAGGTAGTCCTCGACTTACAACAGTTCATTTAGTGACCATTCAAAGTTACAATGGCACAGAAAAAAGTGACTTATGATCATTTTCCACACAAATGACCATTGCAGCATCCCCATGGTCACGTGAACAGACACTTGGCAACTGACTCCTATTTATGAAGATTGTAAAATGGGGCAAAATTCACTTAACAAGTGTCTCGTCTAAGCCACAGAAATTGTCAGCTCAATTGTGGTTGTAAATTGAGGACAACCTGTATAACTGACATCGAAATAATAAAATGTGCATTGTGACTTTACAGCACAAGGCTTCCTGCTTCATACTTGTTTTATGATGTTGCATGCAAGCATATAAAGTGAAGTTTGTTTCACATGCAACATGTTAAGCCATATTTTGTCCCTTCTAAACCCTATTCTCTCATCTCCCTGTAGGTGTCTATGGACAATAGTAGACAGATACATGATCTTACTCTGGATAGCAAGGATTCTTTATTCCTACATTGTATTCCTGATTTTAATTTTGAAATAAAGCTTCAGAAAAACAGAACCAAAAGGAAATGAAGTTCTTTAAAGTATATTTTTTAAAATTCATAAACATATTTCACTCATTTTGGAGACATTTTCTGATATGGTGTTTCTGAGCAGCAAGCACAGGCAAAACAACAACAATAATTGAGATAATGGAAAATAGACTTTATTGTATTAAGACTTTATCATATTAAGTCCTGGTACCACTGTAATTGTATCAGTGTTGGTGCAAAAACTGTACTGTTGTTCTAACACTATGTAATCAAATCTAGGCAATACAGATCATCCTGTAATTTAATAAAACAACAGTCTTGTTAAACCCACAGTTGTTTATTTCAATCCAAAATATCTGAATACATTTGTAAGCTTACATTACAAAGAAAGATTACATTAGAAACTATGCTGTAGAATCCCTATGATCGGTCATAAGGGCAAATTACTGTGGTGCATTGTAGCAGCTGTAACCTTGAAACCAGGTTATAAATAGCTTTTGGGGGAGGGCCATTGTAACTTCACTAAGTGACTGATTATAAATCGAGGTCTACCTGTATCCATAAATAAATGACCAAGAAGTCACCTATTCCTATTTATTGGCTTTCCATTGTTAAAGCTTTTGCTAAGCATTCTCTTCAATGTCATCCACATTCTACTTCTTTTTTATGTGGGTCTATATTACTGTATTCAGCAATAGTCTTCAATTCCTTAATTTTGTAAAATGTTTCATAATTTATCATAAACTTCAACAAAACTGGCAAACATAGTTTCTCAAACATACCTGCTAATGTTCACACATTTCTCAAAAAGCAAAAATTTGGAGTGCATCCCAATTACCCATCATAAAGCTGCACCATACTTTCCAAATTTTATTTCCTGATCCTCCCCTTTTAATCAGAGTTCAAATCTCCCAGGTATTTTAACAAACTGATTATTATGTATATACTCTAGCCATCTTTGTTTTATAGAGGAGAACAATCAGTCTTCACAATGTTAAATAACCTTTACTATTTTCAAAATGAGTTCTTTGTCATATTTTTATATTTATGTATTTGTTTCAAATTCACCTTTGATACAAATCTCTAAAATACTCCTTCCAGCATTCCCCCACTTTAGTTCCATTCCAAGTCATTTCAGCCATTTTTTTTTTAAAAAAACCAACTTCATTTTATTGCAGGATCTTTGTTCATTTACTTCTAAAATATTTTTCATTTCCATCATAATTTTTCAATTAATTTATCTATCTCTACCTATCTTTATCATCTATATACTCATTTTTGTAGTGTTCTTTTATCTGCAGGTTTTATTCATCCACAACTTCTTTCATTTGATTATTCTAACATGGATCATTCCCAGAATTGTTGGAAATTGGGCAGCATATAAATTTAATAAATCATCATCATCATCACCATACCAAATAAATAATTATGATTATGTCCCACAGTTCATAGCAAAACATCATACATTTCTGCAGCACTGTTGTAAAAAAACTCTCTTCTCTGTATGAGATATGGCTTTCATTAACTATGTTAAATGTTATTGCCATATACATTTTAAACCAAGACTATTTTATTTCCAATTCATGAGATTCATGAAAAAAAAGAGAAATAGAAAAATGAAAATGTGGAAATCAAGTCAGTTAACCATGGCTTAAGAAAAAGAGATGGTTTAAAGGCTCTTTCAAATTTTTCAACTTTCAATTTCCAAACATTAGGGATGCTCAAACATTGTGACATGCCTGTGGGAATGTAAAGATATTTTGGTACTTTAATATAATTTAGATGGTTGCTTGGTTAAGTACTACATAAATATCATAACTTTTTAACATTTTGTTTGTTTCATTTGCATATTATTTTAATCATACATGAAATATTTAAAGGATAATTCCAAGTATGTTTTGTGTGTATTTTTGAGTATGTTCTTTGAAGAAGTGCATATTATCCTAAATTGGAATTATTATTCCCCTGCAGGCTCTTTAATGTTTAAGTTGGTTATATATTGCCACTTTCTTCACATCTATGCCCAGAAATGCATAATGGATGCAGAGATACTTCACTGAACCTCAGACTTCCTTAAACTGGGAAAGTGATCTGCCATTTAGGCTCAAGAATGAGTAACACAGATACCTAAGCTATATTGAATCATAGGTGAAAAGGTAGAAAAGGGCAATAGAGAATTTATCTGAATGCATGGAAGACTTCACAGAGTAGAAAACAGTGTCATCATTACATTGACTACCTCTCCTGTCTTTGACTCCATTCATTCATTTGGAAGGAGTCAGTTTGGTCTAATAGTTATGGCACCACGTTAGAAAGGACAAACCACTGGTTCTAGTCCCATGAAAGTCAGCTAGATAACTTTGGGCCAGTCATTCTCAACCCAACTTACTTCACAAGGTTGTTATTGTGGGGATAATAGGAAGAGGAAGGTATTTTAGATATGCTGGCTGCCTTGCGTGATTTGGAAAAATAATAATAAACAGGAAATAAATAGTAAACTATATATGTCTAATTTAACAGAGTTTCTAGTCAAGCAGAGTCTTGTTTGAGTTGCATTCGGACAAAGCGTTTTTAATCCTTCTAGCAGCAAGCATGGTAGCTAGAGAGAAAAAGAAATGGGGCTACAATGCCAATCCCAATCTAGTATTTCCATGTGCTCAGAAAATGTCTTAAGAGGATTTTTGACAGCAGGCCCTATGTCAGTTCTGCATTCTAAAGGTTTGAAACTCAGCAGGTGTTTTTTTCTGAGGAGTTAACCTTTCTGGTTTGATTTCAGCATAGCATAGCTATGTTTTATGTATTTAAAATGGATGTTTTCAACCTGCTCAAATACAAGGTTTCAGTTAATAAACGTATCTTATTAATACTGGACTAAACTACAAAGCCACTCTAGAGATGAGCCAGTTAAATTACCTCTTTAATGCCACTGTTGACTCTGGATAAATGCCCCACTGGCTCTGCCACAGACTTTACCCTAATTGTAAGAAGCAAAGGTATGCCTGCTACTCATTAGTACTAGCCCTCTCGCATTGAGGCTGGTTTATAAGGCATAGGTCAAAAAAGGATCACTTTAATGAGAACCTTGGAGGAAAGAGATAGACATGAATCATTTCTCATCTTCACCTTGATTTTGCAAACAAATCTCCTGTATGCAGTGTTGGCAATAGACATTATCTGAGTCACTATTATTGGAATCCTATTATATACCGTATAAACCAAATGTAAGATTAAAATACAACAAATCTGGGATAATTTAAACTAAATAAGCTGATTTAATTCCCCTATCTTGTTCTTTTTTTACTGTGGAAAATGTAGCCTATTGCTGTAATAGGGTTTTTTCTTACCAGAAAATGTCAACTCATCTGAAATCTTCTGAAATAGATTTTTAAATAAAAATGAATAATCTACTCAAATATTGGGACTTTGAAGAAAAAAAATGTGCCCCTTTCTCGAGGCATTCTGAGTTGGGAGAAACTGAAAGCCATTTTTCATATTTTAATTTTCAGGACTGTAATATTTGATCCATTAAAAAAGGACTTCTTCAGGTTAAGAAGATGAAAATCCATTTCTTAGGAACCAATACCTAAAATCTGTATTTATAGTAAATGGAAAAATCAAAGGGCATGAAGTCAGGCAAAAGGCTATGAATGAACTTGCATTAAACTTCCCATTGCATTAATTAATTTATCTATTAATTACATAGATTTCCGAGCAGATGTTGACCACAATCCTAAACAGCCTAAACCCAGCAAGAAGAAATGTGCATGGTTATAACCAGAAACATTTACTGCAGTCTGTTTCTGGTCAAGACAAACTACCTGTCAAGCTAAACAGTTGCTTGTTTAGCCAGAAGTCTGAATGGAACAAACAAACAACAAAAATCCTTTCAAAATATAGTTATGGCCATATGCATATTTTTGGTTATCTGTCCTATAACATGTAACTCCTTCAAATGCAGGTAGTCCTCGACTTACACAGTTCAATTAGTGACCGCTCAAAGTTTCAATGGCACTGAAAATCAATTAATATGGCTACATCCAGAATGAACAAACGGGCCTTGTTGATGAAATTTATACCTACTCTTCCTCTACTAAATAGTACAATAAACTGAACTAGAAGGAGAATCCAGGATGTCTTTATATTTTGGATCTGTCTTTCCCAGTCTTGGTCCCATCCCCCAGTTCACTGCTAGTGCCACTCTGACATTTATTTCTCTTATGATTGCTTCTCTAATCTATACAGTATCAACACTTACTCCTTACTTTTTCCTTCCATTTCGATTTTTGGGTCTGTTGAACTGAACCTGGAGAGCCCAAGTTCCAATTCTTGATTCAACCACTAGAGGTATTTGGCAGGAACTGATGCTTTCAAAATTATAGCATGCAAAAGCAAATGCCCAGTTTGGTCATGTAGCGAAGGCACCAGGCTAGGAACCAGGAAATGTGAGTTCTAAATTCTGCCCTAGGCATGAAAGCTAGCTGGGAAACTTTGGGCCAGACACTCTTTATTCAACCCACCTGACAGGTTTGTTGGTATGTGAAAATAGAAGGAGAAAGGACTATTAGATAAGTTTGCAAACTTGAATTATTTGTAATTCAGGGGAACAGAATAAAGAATAAACAGAAGAGAGAAATGCATCCACATCATGAAGCTAGATATCATGTACAAAAAAATGAGCAGTTGTATCACGATTGGCAGAACACTACTCTGTTTTTGCTTTTCTCGTTATCGCCCCCCCCCCCCATTACTTAGTTCACTGCAGGACTTTGGCCCAGTCCTGGCAAATCCAATCTACATCTTACTGGGATTGGAGAGACCATCTTAGTTGCCTGCAAGATTGCAGAAAAAAGTGGAATATGAATGAATGGTAAATGAATAATAATAAATAAGACTGTGGTTGTCTATTCAGCTTTTACAGATTTGGTTTCTCATGATATGATCGGCTTTTACAAATGAGAAAAGTTCTGGTAAAAGCAGATGCCCTGGGAATAAATGAACTGGGAGCTGTGTCTTCTTTAGTCAATACTCTTCACTGAACATGCAGCTTAGAACAGCTAACTCCAATTACAAAAAAGAGAGACAGAAACTTTCTGATCATAGAATCTTTCTTGAACAAGATTCCTCTGTTCAAGTGTCCCAGTACCCCTCCTGATACCTGTGATACCCAGTTCCGGACCTTAACAAACTGACTATTTCTTTGTACCGAACCTATTTTCTCAACTAGCGCATGTGCCACGGTTCTAGAATTAAGACTTGAAGTTCAAAATCATCTAGAAGCAACCAGATGTATATGGCGCATCTTAGGATGTTTCTTTAATGCTTGAAATGTCAAACTAGTAGCATACCATATTTTATTTCAAGTGCAAATACCAAATATGCAATACCATTAGTTGTCCCCTGTGTTTGGAATGTAGACTCCATGAGAAAAGAATTTTAAAAGAAAAATAACTGTAAGACTCCCCTGACATTCCTTAACTAGTGCCATTCAAGGTAAAGGGAATGTGCAATTATAATTTTGACCACAGGCAAAATGTCACATTAATTATGAGTCAATCTGGATAGTTCTGAAAACTGAATGATTTTTTGAAATTAAATCACTTCTGACAAGAGCGTAAAACGATGAAACTAATTTGCAAGACGCCTATTTATTTGATGCTAAATTTTATGCATGTAAATTTCCTAGTCTTAAAAAATGATTTTGGGATAATCCCTTTCAATGTTGAATAATATGTCTCATGTTTCTTGCCATGACTACTTCATTAGGTACTGAGGGGACTGAAATTCTAATAGGAAGCCATAAAGGCGACATATCTGTTTCTTTATTATCGAATGTGATCTAAGTTAATATAATTTGTTTTTTTGAACAAATAGAACATGTACTATATGCCATGTTTTCCAGACAGGCAAAACAACCCTAGGCACTTACGTAAAAGAAAAGGAAAGGGGGAAGTGCTTGTATCACAAAGCAAATTATAGTTAACCTGATAAAGTAGAGCCAATCTTCATTGGGAACTTTTAGATAAATGAATAAAATTATTTTCAAAAGACAGCTTCAAATGACAGGAATGACCCTAAATAGCGATTATTCTACCCATCAATTTCTTTGTTTTTGAGGTTGAACGAAGATGTAACTGCCGGTAAACAGTACGGTGTATGTGATTCACTCTCATGTCGTTAATGGGGTTATCAAGAAAAATCTGCTATTATAAAAACTGGAAAGAAGAAAGCACAAAGGATTCTGTAATGCGAGAGAAAAACTTTTAAACAGCATCACTTGAAAATAAGAAAGACTGAAAAAAATGCCAGAGCAATGTCCATTTATAAATTACCTGTATGGATTATTTAAGTCAGGCTCCATGATTAATTCCTTTATAAGCTACTATTCTGGGCTCTTGGCTAGGACTTCCATCCCACCATATTTAGATCGCCCTTCTGCATACTAATTATCTCAATCCGACTACCAAAGTTGCTATACAAACTTAAAATTTAAGAACACCAAGAAAAGTAATATAAAATTGGAAAGGGGCCCGGGCATTGTAGGGCTGGTATAAAAAAGAACACAACCAATAATAAACAATACATTAACAGCATCAGACAGTAGGCATAAAAGCGCCACTAAATTCATTACACATCCAGGAAAGAAATTAAAAGATACCTTCATTAAAAGAGGAATAGAATATGTAATGTGTCAAGAAAGCATTGTGTATCAAAGATTTTA
Organism: Bungarus multicinctus; assembly: GCA_023653725.1. Classification (NCBI taxonomy): domain Eukaryota; kingdom Metazoa; phylum Chordata; class Lepidosauria; order Squamata; family Elapidae; genus Bungarus; species Bungarus multicinctus. The sequence goes on from JAGDQI010000246.1 coordinate 18,011, forward strand.
TCTCCCTTTTTTTAGCCGAGATGCTCGCCGGTGGCTACTCAAGACACCGGCTTTCCAGGGAAGATCTTACTTTTAGGAGGATTCACACCAATTTACCTAGGATGACCTTGTTATTTGCCACAGCATAAAGCCTATTCCAATTCTTAGTGTACTACTTGATGACCCCCCCTTTGTAAATTGCAGAGAGGCTCAGCCAAAATGCATCTTCTTTGGTGGAATCAGGACGGTAGCCTTGTTTGGCAATTAATTTCTCTAGAAAAAACAACAAAAGGGTCAAATGGGAAATACTGTACCTTTGACGAATCACTGATTTAGCACACACAGTGTAAAATTCTGGGCCCCCTTGTCCGCCTTAAGAGATGGAATCTTCTTGTTTCAAAAAACGCTGATATCATAGGAATAGGCCAATGCTTAATCTTTTAAATTAACAAGCGAACACTAAAAAAACATTTGCGACAGCTACGCAGTTACTTTGTCCTTACGACCCAATAATATAAGAAAAGGGAAGAAGAAAAGAAATACGGATTAACTAGAAGGTACTTCCTAATAAAATCTTCAATGCCCATCTGGCACTCACAGACGTGTTATAAGCTTAGAACACAGCCTTCCAAATTTAAGGCTTTGCTGACTGAGAATTTATGGGAAATGCCTAGTTTGAACACATTGGGCGGCAATACAAATCTGTACAATTAAATTATAAAATATCATCAGACCTTAATTCATGCCGAAAGGACTATATGCAGTAGTTAAGAATTTCAAGGCACTTGGTTTTAATATTTGCACGGGCAGGAAGAACGTTAAAATCATGTTCTTGATTCAACTAATCATACTACTCAATTGTGTTTTTCAACAGGCGTCTTCAAAAATATAATACACTGGCGACAGGTATTTGTGCTGATAACGGGTTTGTAGATTCTGTTACCACAGCAGCTTGACTATCTATGCATCTATGTTTGCTTAAGATATTATCTATAAACTTACTCTGCTTCTCTGATATCTTTGAGAGTGATGCAATATACCCATGCAACTTTGCTTGAAAGTGTGCCAAGTATATTATTAATGATTTATTTGCCAAGAGAACAAATCGGTGTGATAGCACAGAACCTAAACTGAGAAATTTCCCTTCTGAAAAAAAAAAACATCAACCACAGAAGGCTAGTGACAAACCATTCTTGTATTTTCGATACCAAAAAAACATAGATGCATAATTTCAATCCCTAGAAATGAAAAAAATAAAAAAGTAATTTTAAAGGCAAACCGTTGCACTTAATTCTGCTTGTTTAATTGGTGTTCCTAGTACTGTCATCCTATTACCCAATCGAAAGTAAATATTTTTGTTTTGGCCCTTATGCATGTATGTTATGGATAGAAGGAAGAATTATATGGGATTCTTTGCCAATATGATGCTCATGATTTCTGGATTTACCTTAAACAGGTAAACCTAAATTACCATAACTCTGGTTATTTTAGAGATGAGCGGAATTCTCTTTCAAAGAAATAGAAGTATGGCCTATCT
>JAGDQI010000264.1:0-32818 GCA_023653725.1 Bungarus multicinctus
TCCATAGTCCGTAATCGATGAGCACTGCACATTACTTTCAGGTTGGATTTCAAAGCGTTCTGCATGCTTGCAACAATTGGTTCTTTGCGGCCAGTTCCACTGTGGTATGCGTATTGTGCCTGAGGGGCGGTCACGCAGAATCGCCTAATGAGGCCAGGGTCGAGTCTATGTCGTGCAGCATTGGACCAAGAACAGACAAGAGGTGTTCACCCGCCTCTGTGGGAACAACACTGCGTGTAGTACGCGTCAGAAGCCGCAGGCTCAGGCGCTCTTCTGTTCGGCGCACTATCTGGCTTAGCGCTGACTGGGCCATGCCCAGACGGGCGGCAGCCCGGGTGAAACTACGCTCTTCGGCGACGGCCACAAATGCCATCAGATCGGCTATCTCATCGCGTTTCATCTCTGTGTTTTCATCCGGCAATTAATCATTTAAATGATAAGTCCAATCATTATTTTGGGTCTAATCATCTTAATGATCAATGGCTATAGTTATCCCATCAAACATGACAGATAGCCGACAGCCCAATGAGGAACCGGATGATGAACCAGAAAATCAGCTTCACCACCAGCAATATCCCGACAATTTCTTTGTCCGCTGTACTTTATTTTCCACCCGCATTTGATGAAAGCCGCAAGTACCCGGCCATTGTGGTTTCTCATCCGGGGGGCGGCGTTAAGGAACAAACCGCCGGTACCTATGCCGAAAAGCTGGCAGAACAAGGGTTTGTGACCGTGGCTTACGATGCGTCTTATCAGGGCGAAAGCGGCGGCGAACCGCGCCAGCTGGAAAACCCATATATCCGTACCGAAGATGTCAGCGCAGTGATTGATTACCTGACCACGCTTCCTTATGTCGACACCGCGCGAATTGGCGCGATGGGAATATGCGCCGGTGCGGGCTACACCGCCAATGCCGCGATTCAGGATCGCCGTATCAAGGCCATAGGAACCGTCAGCGCCGTCAATATCGGCTCGATGTTCCGCAACGGCTGGGAAAACAATGTGAAATCCATTGATGCGCTGCCGTACGTTGAAGCGGGTTCAAATGCCCGTAGTACCGATATTAGCAGCGGTGAGTATGCCACCATGCCGCTGGCGCCCATGAAAGAGTCTGATGCACCAAATGAAGAATTGCGCCAGGCCTGGGAGTACTACCACACGCCACGGGCACAGTACCCGACGGCCCCTGGATACGCCACGCTGCGCAGCCTCAACCAGATCATTACCTACGACGCGTACCATATGGCGGAGATTTACCTGACCCAGCCGCTGCAAATTGTGGCGGGTAGCGTAGCGGGAAGTAAATGGATGAGTGACGACCTGTACGAAATCGCGCCTCAGGCCAGGACAAGCGGTACCACATTGTCGAAGGCGCCACCACATGGACTTGTATGACGGTAAAGCCTACGTTGCGGAAGCCGTTTCCGTATTAGCCCCGTTCTTTGAGGAGACGCTGTAATGAAAGATGTTCAAATCCAGAACGCCGATATGGCCTGGCACATTGCGGCCAGCATTCATTTTCCACCGGCGTTCGATGAGTCAAAACAGTATCCGACAATTATCAGCGTCCACCCTTTTGGCAGCTGTAAGGAACAGACGTCCGGCAATGTCTACGGAAAAGTGCTGGCTGAAGCAGGCTATGTCGCGATCGCCTATGACGCCAGTTTCCAGGGGGGATCCGGCGGCTCTCCACGCTGGGTAGAGGATCCGAATCAGCGCGTGGAAGATATCAGTCGCGTTATTGATTACGCCGTAACGCTGCCTTACGTCGATGCTGAACGGATTGGCGTGCTGGGTATTTGCGGCGGCGGTGGCTATGCCATTAATGCCACACTGACGGAGAAGCGTATTAAAGCCGTGGTGAGCATCACCGGCGTAAACATCGGCCGTCTTTTTCGTGAAGGTTTCAGCAATTACGACCCTATTGGCGCGCTGAATGCGATGGCGGCACAGCGTACAAATGAAGCCCGAGGAGGGGAAATTCAGGTTAATGAACTGCTCCCCGCCAGCCCGGAAATAGCAATGGCCAGTGGACTGACTGAGCGTGACGTGTTTGAGGCAACAGACTACTACAAAACGCCGCGCGGCCAGCAGCCAGGTGGGGCAACGCGAATGGTGTTCTCACATGCGCAGAAAACGCTGGCCTGGGATGCCTTCGCTTTTGCGGAAGTGTTGCTGACTCAACCCGTGATGGTGGTGGTCGGTGAAAAAAGTGGGCGCTTTCGGGGCTTACCGTGATGGTCTGGAAATCTATGGACGGGCTGCCGTTTCCCCCGTGACCGCAGTTGTCTCTAGCCCGATTTTTCGATTACGCCTGTTATGCAAACCGGAAGCGGTTCGTGAAGCGATGTACAAAAGTGCTTCCGGGTCTTTTGCCGCCACCTGGATATTGCCCGTGAAAACATCATTCAAAAAGGTACCGGTACTTGGCGCCAGCGGCAGATTGCCCCCATGGGTTATCCGCCATTAAGCATGGATAAAACCGGACGTCACACAGACATTATTTGGCCCGGCTCCGGTCAAAATCCCACGAGGCCACACCCGCTCAATAGCCGGCTTATCATGGGCGATGTTTAACCATACAGCGCTGGAACCAGGCCATGGTGGGTCAGGATGTGGTGTCCGCCAAACCCTGACCGGGGAAGATTGGAATCTCAGGCGAAGTCGGGTGATTGGGGGAGCGATGAAAGCAAGCATCGGCGTAAGACGCCTATTTTTCGTCCTTTCTCTCGTATTTATGATAAGTCCCGGGGAAATTCGGCGAGTGGAATAAACGCCACTATCGGCGACCGCTCATGCCCCATTCCGCCGTGGCGCTGAACGCCGATTGAAGCCTCCGGGCTGTATTACACCTCCTGCGTCCGGCCTGGCTGACGGATGAAGATACGTTTGATTTATGAGCTCACTACCCGCAATGCGCCGTTCAAAGCACGGGGTAATCCCGCCACAAGCGTTGCCACCGCATTAATCAGCGATATGATTGATAAACCTGAACAACATATTGGAAAATCTCGTTGTTACCATCCCGGGAGACCGACGGGCAGACAAGCCGACTTTTATGTAAATCAATTCATGCCCTTTTACCCGTACAGCCTGAATTTGCAGTAAGGGGTCTTAAACTATCAGGGTGAGCATGAGATGAATCGTATTTGGTTTGTAACCGGGGCCTGCCCGCGGATGGGGGCCAGTGATTGAGGAATGCCGCTTTGCGCAGGGAATCGTGTGGTGGCACGTACGTAATAGGACAATTACGGCCAATATTCAGCACAGGTAGCGGGGAAATATTGGCGCGTGCTGGAGCTTGATGTTCTCGATGAAGCACCTAGGCTAAGGATTGCGTTGATGCCGCTATTCTCCGTTTCGGGCGTATTGATGTTCGGTTCACAACGCAATTCCTGCTGCTGGGTCGCTTTGAAGAGGTCAACCGCGAACAAATTGAGCTGCAGTTTACCCCAACGTGTTCGTGCCGGCCAATGTGCTACTCGCTGCGTTACCAGTCATGCCCAGCCGCGTAGCGGCACGCATTATTAATACGCCTCGAATCGCGGGTGTCAAAGCTCGCAAACGCCACATTTACTCAGCTTCGAATTTGCCGTGAGGTATGACCCTGGCACTTGCCGTGAAGTTATGCGCCGCTTGTAATTCTGTCACCGCAATTGAGCCCGGTTTTTTCCGCACCGAGTTTCTCAGTAATATTTCTGGTCCCCCCTATTGCGAAAAAAAGCTTGAGGACTATGCCGATTATGGCGATGCGCGTGAGCTGCTTGGCATCCGCAGTGTCAACACAAGGGGACCCGGCCCAAACTCGGCACGAGGTGGTTGTCCGGTGGTTGAAATGGAGAACCCACCTCGACAGGCTGCTAATAGGAATGCCGCTATCAGTTTTGAATGCCTTCGCTGGAAGCCGTATTAAAGAGTACGCGAATTTGCGGTGCTGGATTAATAACCACTGATTTTGATTAAATGGGTTAGCACCCTATTCTTTAAATTATCGAGGTATAACAATGACGGACTATAACCGGCCTTCACGTTTAAAAATGGCCATCAGATGCTTACCGCGTCGTGTATTGGAAAAAGCACGATGACCACAATGTTCCGCTAATGACGATGAACGATTTCAGATGAAGAAGTAAACTATTATCGGGCGCGCGCTACCGGTGTGGGATTAGTGATAACGGGATGCGCTCATGTTCAGAGAAACGGTGTGGGTTTTCACCAATGAATTCGCAGCCTACGATGAGACGTTTTATATCCCGAGTCTGAGGAAAACTGGCTATGCAGCAAAAAGCGGGGGGCGCTGGCAATCCTGCAACTGTTTCATGCCGGTAATAAAGCGGTTCCCGAACTCATCCCTGGTGGAGAGATCGTCAGCGGCCAGCGCCCTGGCCGCTCCGCTGGCCCTTTTAATCGTGGCGAACAAGCCAGCCGGGCTTTGGGTCATGACGAAATTTCTGGTGTCATTCATGGACTTCGGCGAAGCCACTCGCCGCGCAATTGAAGCCGGTTTGATGGTGTTGACTTGTACGGGCGCATGGTTTTCTTATCCCAGAATTTCGCTTCTTCCCCCCTGGTTTAAACCACGTACGACATGGGTGGTTCATTAGCAACACGGATTGCGTTTTCTCCGCTGGAGGTCGTAGGTAATCCCGCGTGTTATTGAACTCATGCGGGAAAACCCTTTACTGGAGTTACCCGGTATCGCCAGGAAGAGTCGGAGAAGGAGGATTACGGATTAATGACCTCCCACGGCTCTGGCTGGTCATTAGAGGAAGGCACTATCATCTCGACTATCTCATATCTCTAATCCCGACGTACTGCGAGCGGCCGCAGGGAAGTGCAGGGTAAGGATACGAGCCTGGCGGGCGGTTTGTAGAAGCAGTTAATGGCGTTTGCCTTGCTGGGCGCGGAAAGGAACACAAATACTTCGTCCGCAAGCGCCTCCAACGGTCTCTGAGGCCGGGTGTCAACTCGGTTGCCCTCAGGTTCGGACGATTGTCATGAATCCCAACTGGATGGAACTGGGCAGGCAGGCCATGAGGATAAGGTAAAAACAAACTTATCCTGTCTCAACGCTCAGATGAATTGCGATCCCTGAAAAACTATGGCATGCGATTCAGAAGACTCCCGGATGGTTTCCCGACATAAAAAGAGCTGTGTAACCGGACTTCAGTACAGGTAATCCTGGAATATACCGTTTTAACCTGTAACTATCTGGAAGATGGAGCTACAACTTGTAGCTTTCTATTCGTACAGGGCGAGAAGGTCCGCTCCTAGCTCATAAGGGACAACCATACTCAAATCTCCCACATTGCAGGAGATTGAGTATGAACACGTCACCGTGGAACAAAGACCGTATCATCGGCCAAAAAAGACCACTTCAGATATCTCATATCTGCCGAAATCCGGCTTGAACTGGAAGGTAAAACGCGCGATTTAGCTCTGTTCATATGGCTCTGGACAGTAGCTACGTAGGCTGTGATCTGGTCAAACTCAAAGTATCTGATGTTGCATATGGTAGCTCTGTTTCAAGCCGAGCTACTGGTGTTGCAACAGAAAAACCGTTAGCCCTGTGCAGTTTGAGATAACCAAAAGGGACAAGAGAAGCTGTTGCCTGCATTGATAAAGCTTGGCAATTTGCATAGTAAAGACTTCTTGTTTCGGTCTCGAGTCGGAACTAACCAGCCCATATCTACCCGCAATACACCGAATTTTTCATGGGTGGATAGAAAGCTTGGTCTCGAAATTCGCTTTACGCACACATTCCATGAGAAGAACAAAACCTTACCTAATCTACAAGAAAACCAAGAATCTCCGGGTGATCCAACTTCTGTTGGGCCATAAGAAAACTGGAAAGCACAGTCCGTTATCTGGGCATTGAAGTCGATGATGCATTAGAGATCTCTGAATCGATCGAAGTCTAAGGTTGTCAGGGCTGCATCAGCAGCCCTGTGCCAGGTGCGGACATTTTGCGTAATTTTCTATCACTATTGATATGATTATCATGAAATTATTTTATATTAATATATTGCTAAAAATGCAAACAAAAGTTATCTTCAATTAATTGTGACCTGAGAAGAAAAATAGTGGTATCTAAAAGGGTGTTAAGTTTAATTAAAACCTATATAAATAAGGAGGGCAAATATGAGTAGTTCTTTTTCAATTATACTACCTAAAAAAGAAAATGGCCTAGAGGAAATAAAAACTAATCAGAGTGTGCTTATTATCGGTGCGAATGGTGCTGGAAAGTCTCGCCTTGGGACATGGATGGATCTTAAATCTCCTCAAAAAAATATGGTTCATCGTATTTCCGCTCAACGGGCTTTAGCGATGCCTGACCATACAACACCAACAGCTCTTAAACAAGCACAGAATAATTTACTCTATGGAAGTGCGGATCTGGGAAATATGGAGCCACTTTGGTTTAAAGAGCATAACCGCTGGGTAAATAAACCTGCCATATCATTATTAAATGATTATGATAAATTAATGGTGTATCTCTTTTTCAGACAAAGTTGAAGTGAACTCGAAATATATTGATTTAGTAAAACTTTCAGACGAAAGAATTGAGCCGCTGACAACTAAATTAGATAAAGTTAAATGCATTTGGAAAAAACATTGCCTCATCGAGAGCTTGTTTTAGGTGGTTTGACAATTCAAACGCGAGTAAGAGGAAATAACGATTCTGTCTATAACTCATCAGAAATGAGCGACGGCGAGCGAGTTATTTTCTATCTAATTGGGCAATGTCTTGCAGCACCTGAAAATGGAATTATTATCATAGACGAGCCCAGAAATTCATCTTCACAAATCTGTGCAAGTTCCATTATGGAAAGATATAGAAAAACTCCGGCCTGATTGCCTATTTGTATATATGACTCATGATACTGATTTTGCTGCAGCACTGCATGAAGCAAAGAAAATCTGGTTAAAAGGTTATGATGGTTCCTGTTTGGGATTGGGAAGATGTTCCCGATGTAGATGGCCTACCAGAAAGCTTACTAATTGAAATATTGGGTAGTAGAAAACCTATTGTTTTTGTAGAGGGGGAAAATGGAAGCTATGATGTATCCCTTTACCGTGCTGTGTTGAATAATTATCTAGTGATACCATCTGGTTCTTGTAGCCAAGTAATACAAAATGTTAAAGCTCTAAGAACCAGTGAACAACTCCATTATATGGAGGTTTTTGGTATTATTGATAGGGATAGACGTGTTGATGGGGAAATTCAATCTCTTCTAGAAATATGGTATTTATACTCTAAGCGTAGCAGAAGTCGAAAATCTCTTTTTGCGTTCCGGAAGTTATAACTTTAGTTAGCAAACGATTAGTCAGAAATCCAGATGAAGATTTACAATCAGTTAAGGATTTTGTATTCCGTGCAATATCCTCAGAGCTGGATACTCAGATTTCACTGCGTGTGGCTGGCGAAATTAAATTCATGCTTAATTGTTTCGATGAAAAAGCAAAAGGGATCGATGGTCTTAGTAACGCTCTTAACTTGTTGACGTCAAAAATTAATGTTAAAGAACTTTATAATGAAAGTACATCTCTGTTTAAAAATGCTGTTGAGAAACGTGATTATCTTCTTGCGTTAAAAATTTATAACAGAAAGAGCCTTTCATCCCAAGTGAGTAAGCATCTGGGGCTAGCTAACGGCCAACTTGCTGAATTAGTAGTTAGAATGGTTCACAATGAAAGTGGAGAGTCAATGAGAAAGGCTCTCAGACCATATTTTGGTGAGTTTTCGAGTAAAATAGTCATACAGAATGCATAATACTTATCATGACGGTGGTTGAATGATGTGTGCGGTTCATGTGTCCGCTCTTCGCTCATAGCGGAATTTTTTAGACTGGCGAGCAGTGCACAGCCAGTCAGTCATGCCCGAAGGGTATAAAAGGCGATATTCCGGTGTTAAATAGGGGGGAATAGCTGAATCGCCGAAGCCGGTACGTATTGATAGGTTTAACCAATCCCATCTCCCACCCTGCTAGACCTCAATGAATTTTCAGAAAAAACTGTCCTAACCAAGCCTCCCCGGTGGGGCGCAGTTAGCGCCGGTCGCTTGCGACCGGGAACGGCTGGCCACTTGTGGCCTGGCGCGCGGTTACTGCGAGTGCGCAGCCGAAGGCAAGCTACGGGGGCGTTACTTCGAAATTACAGGCGAAATAGCTTGATTTAACACGGTAGCTGTTAAGGCATAACCCGCAGTTAGACGATTTAGGCGTTTATGTGCTCTGTCGGAGTGGTCCCGCAAGGCGAAGCCGCGGGCCGTAAGGGCCGCTTACGGGCGTGTTACCCAATACTTCCAGACTATACGGCTAACAGCTACTCAGAACTTAGTTACATCATCCAGTATTAAAGCGATGTTGTTCCCGGCCTTCGGCCGGGGCGGCGGCGCTTTTCAGTGGTGGGAGGGGCTGGATGGTTGGATGGGTACTGGTTTTTGGATAAAAAAACTGGATGTTGTAACTACTAATGCTTGCAACGTGACGGGTGGTACCTTTGTTCTTTCCGAACCGGCGCGGACGTGAGTCCGCTGCGAGGGCGGTCATTCTCTGGAGCCTGTCCACAGGGCAGGCGATGAACAGGTTGTGTATTTATAAGAGAGAAAGATTATGTATTTAAAAGAAGTACAGAGCAGGTTTTTAAAGGAAACCATGCACTTTGAAATCAGCTCGCCTGGCGTTTTACCAGTCTATCGGTTGTAACTTTATGGAAAAGTCTCTTGCAGTTATTTGTGGGTAACTGAATTTTGCGGCCGGAAGTGGCTCCGCCGGGAACATTTCTGGCCATTCAGGCAGCAGAATGAGAGATATTTTGCCGGGAAGAACAACCGCTCTGCGCAGAAAACAGACGGTGGCAGGCTACAGACGTGGCAGAACCCTCCAGCGTCAGCCGGATTTTCATAATCAGGTGAGTTATATGGGACAGAGGCCAGTCGCGTGTAGTTTTGCCCCGCGACATCAGCATGCGCTCTTTAACGCGCCGCTGCAGCTCCCGCTTCATGGCATCAAGACCGCCGGTAAAGCACCCGCTGGCGTATTCCCGCGTGAGCTGCTGTTTCACCAGTGTCTCGATGTCCTTGCGGGTTCTGCCCGCATCACGCCGCGCACGGGCGCGTTTCAGTCCGTGCAGCTTACGTTCAGACTGGTAGCTGCGGAACCGTTCACGCACAAACCGCCAGGCTTTCGCTATCAGTTCGTCCGTCTCCAGCGGCTTCAGCTTCTGCTTCTGCCGCAGCTTGTTTTCCCATTCAACACGACTGCGCCGCGCGGCCACCACCGCCACATCAGAGACATCGAGTGTGGAGAACAGCGCCGGCGTAAAGGTGATATCGGTCGGGATATGCAGCCAATCTGCGGGTCGTATTCAGTCTGGTAGGTAATCAGCCCCAGCTCCGCCATAAACTTCAGCGCCCGCGTGGCGCGGGTGATGGAGAGATTGCCACTTTTTGATTCCGTGGCCAGACCGCACTCGATGGCCAGATTGGTAATGGAGCGCTGAACACGATTAGCCAGCGGGTCATAGTGGAAGCACAACCCCTGCAGCAGCGCATCGATGGCGCGGCGACGCAGTACCGGCGGCATGCGGTGACGCTTACCCAGCGATCGCATGAACGCCACATGAACGGAAAAATCAAAACGGGACGTGAAGCCTTCGGCTTTCACCATCAGCTTACGACAGAACGGCAGTGTCTTCTTTCCTTCACGAGGAGTGAATTCCGGATTCGGGTTTTTAACCTGTGAATAGTGATTTTGAAGGAGATCAGTCATGTCCTCCTCCAACACTATCGCTCCTGCGAGCGGCGGCTAGCTTATCGGATCCGACACGTAAAGTTTCGAACATATCTGGTCTGAACCAGATGGCTCCGCCATCAAAAGCGATGAGATGAAGAACACTATCAAGAGTCTTGAGCGCTCTCCAGACACGAGTGTATGAAAATCCACTACAAGCCGACAGTTGTTTAACAGATAAATTAACTTTGTTCGTATCAGGGATGTAGTGTGCACACATTGCTTGTACGAGGGAAACATAAACACTAACCATCGACACGCTGATTCTGTTCTTACGTTTACCATGTACTGTTGCAAGCAATCCTCTGATGAATATCAGATTCTTGAAAGAGTCAAACTGAGCCCTTTTCTGGAGAAAGCTACAAAACGGGTGAGCATACTCGCTAGAATCAAGATGAAGATCTGATTCAGTGCTTTCCGCTATTACTGAATGGATTTCATGATTAACCAAATCGTCCCGCACTTATGTTGCACGGAAAGAGTAAATGGCACAGAAACGGGTATTGCAGTTTTCTGAGCATAAAACTATACTCCCCATACAGAGCAACAGCTTCTGTATGGTTTAGTTAGGGCCCCGATAATCTTCTGCGTCGCCAAACAATGAAAGATTATCGGGGCTTTTGCTTTACTGCTCCGGGTAGACACCACATCAGAACCAGTTCCCTGCCACCTTACGGCGTGGCCCACCAAAAATTCTTTAAACGATCAGTAATCCGCATTCACACGAGAAAGATTCAAGAATGTAAATAGTTACGATTCTGAATTTCTACGCTCGGCTTCAAGTTCAATGAGTTTTTCAATCATTTGAGCTTGCATAACCCCTCTTCCTCAGCAACTTGAGCAAGTTTCTCTTTCAAAGAACTGAGTATTACGGCATGAAAGCTTTATGTGTCGCGCTTCTTCACGCCAGTGAAGGCTACTGTCGCTCTCTCACTGGTACGGGAGAACTTTTCCTGTACTGTCGCTTTTCTTTCGATGAGGAAGTTATTGCATTTCCGGACTGCAACATCTCTGCGGCCACAAGGATCAAATAAGGATCTTTGCAGAGAATACTCCAGAATTGGAAAATCAGCGACTTACTTTATGTAACGTAACCCGCGTTGGCGCACGGTTTACGTCCGGGGATTGTGGATTACTACGTCAGTACGTCTGTTTCCAGTCCGCTCCCTGCGCCCAGCGTGATACCCAATGGTTCAGATACTTCTGGGCAACAACCGGGTCATCCCACACAACAAGCACGTTCTCCGAATTCGAACGGTCTGCTGCACGGGAATAATTGAACGATCCTACTTCGGTGTGGCGGCCGTCGCTGACGATCACTTTGTCGTGCAGAATTTTGTACACACTGACGGTGCGAACCGGAATGCCGGCACCGACCAGCAGGTTCATTGCCGCCCTGCTGGCGTTGTTGTTTTTCCAGGTATTGGCTTTCCAGTCCAGTACCACTTTCACATCAACACCACGGCGTTTTGCGCTGACAAGGGCGCTGACCACCTCCGGAGAGGAGAAGGAATAGCCCATCAGGCGGATTTCCTGCTGTGCTGTCTCAATTGTCTTAAGCACCAACTGCAGAGCCGTACCTTCCGGAGAAAAACCTGTCTCAATAGTGGCTGAGTAGGTATTCGGTACTGGCGCAAACAGCGCCAGACCGAGCAGGCCGGGCAAAAGCCACCGACACAAATGTATTCGTGAATTATTTGCATGGTATTTCCTTCACTGGATTCACTCAGAAACCCCGGGAACCGGGCGTGGAAAATGACACAGAGCAGAAGCATCAGTGACCTCCTTCGCTTTACATGTTTGGTTCATTGTATATACCTTTGACATACACATCTCCGCCACCCATAATGGATATACACTTTGTATATCCAGACAAGGAGACAGCTATGCATACAACACTTTTTTTGAGTAACCGGACTCAGGCAGTCAGATTGCCTAAATCGATATCCTTTCCGGAGGATGTGAAACATGTCGAAATCATTGCTGTTGGCAGAAGCAGGGTCATTACTCCGGTCGGAGAATCCTGGGACAGCTGGTTTGATGGCGAAGGTGCCAGCGCTGATTTTATGAGTACCAGAAAACAACCTGCAGAACAGGAGCGGGAAGGATTCTGATGCTGAAATTCATGCTTGATACCAATATTTGTATTTTCACCATCAAAAATAAGCCCGAACACGTCAGAGAACGCTTCAACCTAAATGCATCCAGAATGTGTATCAGCTCCATCACCTTAATGGAGCTGATTTACGGTGCAGAAAAAAGTCAGGCGCCGGAGCGAAATCTTGCAGTCGTGGAGGATTTGCCTCCCGTCTTGAGGTGCTGGATTACGACGCACAGGCAGCGATACATAGCGGCCAGATTCGTGCCGAACTGGCTCGCAAAGGAACACCTGTCGGGCCTTACGACCAGATGATTGCTGGTCATGCGCGTAGTCGCGGGCTGGTAGTTGTCACAAACAATATCCGCGAATTTGAGCGCATTCCAGGTATCCGAACCGAAGACTGGTGCTAGCCTTTGCATCAGATGTTATCTTCTGATTCCGGCACCTTTTCCGGATCACGCTGGAGTGGGAATCACGTATCGGTACAGACAGCTCAGAGAACACTGACCAGAACACCAGTACACAGCAGATGGAGGGCATACGCTGGAGCAAACCACCGTCCTGCCTGCAGACGTCGTCCGGAAGTCGGTACCAGCCCGTGGACACAAAACAGCACCGCCAGCGTAAGAATCACGCCGGAAAGCATCATCACATCACCGTGCCGGGCATTAAGCAGGGCGACCAGCAACAGCCAGACAGCAAACAGGGCTGGCCGCAGTGAGTCCCGGACCTGCCAGAGAAGCAACGCACCGGCGAGCATCAGCAGACCGGGTATGCTGTAACTGACGGAGCTAAGCGGCAGGTATCCCACCAGGGCCGTGAACGCTGCAATGCCATTAAGCACGGTCGCCTCCTGCAGGAAGCGGGCCACCTGCATGACAACAGCGAAAGCGAACAGGATGTTCAGTTGCCACCACATGAGTCCGGCGTCCCTGAAGGCCAGCCAGTAACCCGGCTGGGCCAGGAGAGCCATCAGCCACAGGCGATTCAGGCTTCGTTGCCTGATGGTTTTACCTGCCAGGTTGCACCCACTGACCAGCGCAAACAGCGGGAATGCACAGCGCCCGGCCATGTTCAGCAGCGGAAGGCCAGCCTGAAAGGCAGTGGCGATGTGGTCCCCCACCATTGCCATAAACGCGATCATCCGGATGACATCGCGCTGCAGCGCGGAGAAATTCAGGACCGGCCTGAAAGGATGCAGGGCAACAGATTTACCCGTACTCATGCCGCAGTCTCCGGTCGTTGTGCGCAAAGGTGTGCCCTGACGCGCTCAGCCAGTAGCTGCTCATCATCGCCACGAAGCAGCGGGATACCCGCCTGTTTCAGCACCACTTCAAGCAGCAGGTCACGTCGCTGACGTTTCGGCGCCTGATGGGAACGGTCGTCCAGCTCCACTGCCACAATGATTCTTCCGGTGCGGTCCGTGATAACCACATCGCAGTGCCACTGCGATACCAGGCGGAACAGTTGCCACCATTCACGGCTACCGGACTTACGGTCGGGCGCAACCCTGACGATATCGGCCGCTCGAACCTGCGGGCACAGCCGCCAGTGCCGGGTATCGGTCACCCTGTCGAGTCGGCGCAGAAAACGCTGCTCCCGCTCCGTCATCAACTGACCGGCACTGACGAACGACGGTCGGCGGCACAGCAACAGTTCAGTTCTGCCCGGCCGAATCCCCTTTTCACGCAGTCTTTGCAAAAGTGGATGCCGGGCTGAACCGGCCTGCCTGAGCAATACCACAAATCCGGCGAGCAGAATGGCCATAATGAATATTCCGGTAAACATACACATATCCTCCCTGAATCAGTCCCCACCGAGCGTTTTTTCCAGCTCAATCTCTTTCTCCGGCACATTCACCACCCACTCACGTTCGGTACGCTGCATCTGATCACGTACCTGCTGGCGGGGTTCCCGGCCTTCTGCCACCGCTTCCCGGACAGCTTCATCCAGTTCCCGGGTTTCCCGTTCTGTACCGTCACGCAGACGACGTTCGTCACTGGCCGACAGCAGCGGGTCAGGCTTATCACCTTCCGTCCCCGGCACTGCCGGCAGCAGATCCTGCCGGGCCTGCTCCGCCAGCTCCCGGGCCGCTTTTTCCTGTGCCTCTGCCAGTTTCTGCTGCTCATCAGGAGGCAGCGTAATGGGATCTTCCGCTTTCGCCGCCGATTCAGCCTCCGCCACTCTGTGCACTGTCCGGGTCACCTCATCAGGCTCCGTGATTCGCCCCCCGGTCAGGCGGGCTGCATTGAGCAGCCTTTCTTCACCGTGCAGGCGTATCACCACCCCGCTCTCCGGGTTCTCCTGTGCCAGGCGCAGCGCCGTCTGTGGATCATCAGCAATGAGCGTCTGTCCGTTACGGCTGGCCTGCAGGCCGGCGAACTGCGCATCCTCCCCGC
Organism: Bungarus multicinctus; assembly: GCA_023653725.1. NCBI lineage: Eukaryota > Metazoa > Chordata > Lepidosauria > Squamata > Elapidae > Bungarus > Bungarus multicinctus. Next base: position 14,295 of record JAGDQI010000264.1, read on the forward strand.
CACGCGAAGCCGGGACTCATCACTGAGCACCACGCGCATTCCGTCATCCTCGATGCGGATTTCAGTCAGCAGCGCCCCGGCCGCTTTCCCGTGACGAGTCCAGGCCGGCAGGGCTACATAGGGTGACGGGTATTTTTTGCCGACAGCAATAAAGCGGGCCATTGTTTCGCCCTCAAGGCCGTTTTCCGCCAGTACCCGGCGGCCCAGCGCGGTTTTATCCAGACGTGAGGCAGTGGCCAGCAGTCGGTTGCCGGTGTCGGATTCGTGGTCACTTTTCTGGTGCAGCAGGTCATGGGCGGTCTGTCCGGCATTTGAGTGTCGGGCATCGGCACTCCAGCCCGCCAGGTTGTCGGTATAGACCTGCACATGCTCTTTTGCTCGTGACAGAGTCACAGTAAGGTGGACTCCAGAGACGCCATTCTTTTTCTGCCGCCTTCCGGTACCGGTCAGGGCAATGGCAAAGCGTTCACTGGCCCCTGCACGCCATACACCGTCAGGGCATAGGCGAGGTCAATATGACGGTCCTCCGTCATGGCCTGCGGGTCGACAATTTTCTCCTGATCTCCCTGGCGAAAGCGGATGGCCCCTTCGTCAGTGAATCCCGGCCACCTCCCACAGGCTGTTGGCCACGTATCCGCGGTCGGTGTCCGAGCGGGTAAAGCGCACCCGGTCCCCCTGACTGATCGTCAGATCGCGGGGTGTGAAGAGGGAAATATCCTGTGCAGTGTTCTGCTGAGGAGAGATCAGCACCGACTCCCCGTCGGCATTCCGCAACGTGACCACGGCATCCTGCGTATCCACCTCTGCCACAGTCCAGTAGCGCTCGTTCATCATGGCCACAGCACCGGTGTACTCAGCAAAGGTTTCAGCTGCACGCAGGGCGTTGTCATGGCACCCGCAGCGGCTCCAGCACTGTGAACGTGCGCTCCTCTGCGCCGGTATCGCCTTTCTCATGCCGGGCGGCATGTATGGCATCATTGATGGCATGACGGTCGGCGTTGAGTTCTGCCACAACCAGCGTCTGCTGCTGCGCCTCAGGAGTGCGGCCCATCCAGTCATCCCGGATGGCTTCAATGATGTCGGTGCGCACCAGGGCCAGTTGCTCTGGTGTCAGTGTCTGTTCGCCGGCAGCAACGAGATAACCCTGCTCCTGGTCCTGCTCCTTTTTCGGCACACGGATTTCCATGACCGAGTTATCGGGCACCCAGGCCCCGGGCTGACGCGGGACCTGCTGTGGCGTGACGTCATCCACCTGGCGCAGGGATGTCTCCACCTGACCGGCGATGATGCTCTCAATCGCCGGGCGCAGCGCCGGGGTCTGACGGACAATCTCCTGCATCACCACCGTATCGATGGCACTGCGCTGCTGCACCAGGCGGAACGGCAGACCAGTTGATATGGACTGCAGCTGCGCGGTGTCCCCACTGGAGACCATCCGTCCGCCGCCGGCAGCAACCAGCTGGTAGAGTTCTGCCATATCGCGGTTGCCCACCATCGAGCTCTCATCCGTCAGGAACAGGACATTGCGGAAGTCCGGTGTTTCCCCGGCCTGAATGGCCAGCCGGGTTTCACTGAGGAAAACTGGCGAGCGTACGCGCCTCCACCCCGGCCTCACGCATCTCATGCACGGCCCGGTGTGTCGGTCCCAGACCGATGACCTGCGGGCGCACGGATTCAGACAGGGTGTTCAGGGCCCCCATCACCGCCCGGAACTGGGTGGTTTTCCCCACCCCGGCATACCCCTGAATGGCCATAAAGCGGTCGGTGTTCTCCAGTACCGTCCGCGTGGCCTCCCGCTGGCCTGCCGTCAGACCAGACAGCACTGAGGCAGGCGTCAGCGCCATCAGGGGCCGTACCGCATCCTTACCCTCAGCAATATGGCGGATGATGGTCTTTTCCATCTCATACGCCACACGCGGGACCAGGACGCGGTTTCCCGCCCCGGCAACCGAATCCAGCTTAATCAGCGCCCCGCTGCCCACCTGGCGGGCGATTTCTGCCCTGACATCAGCCAGCGGCTGGCCAGACTTCACCGCCTCGGCCAGCAGGGTAAGTTCACCGAGATGGACCAGTCCCTGCTGGGCGCGCGGGATGGCCAGATTCACTGCCTGTTCCGCAACCGACATCAGACGGTCCCGGCTGGCCTGAATGGCTGCGTCCAGATTTGCCTCGCCGGTCGACTGACGGACCTGGTCACTGGCCAGCCTGACGGCAGACACACTCTCCACTTTGTGCGCCGCCTGCCCGGCCTCCAGCGGCGTATAAATCCGGATGTCGCCGCCGCTCTGCGCCAGGGCATTCAGAACCTGTTTGTTCAGCCCGCGCGGGCCGACAGCAGCCAGCACCGTGCGCGACGTGCTGGTACCGGCCCCGGTCCCTTCCACATAGTCATGGGCCAGCTTCACAGCCCGATCGGTGGGCAGACGCAGTTCCCGGTCGCCGCTGCGCAGCCGTACCGCGCCCTCTTCCAGCCCCATCACCGTGAACTGCTCTTTCGCTTTGATGGCCCCCTTCAGCTCACGCCCCAGCGCCCTGACACGGTCCCCTTCAGAAACCGCCAGTGTCCGGCTGCGGTACAGACTCCAGCTGCCGTCCAGTTGCGTCACCTTCAGGGTCAGGCGACTGCCGTCTTCACCCTGCAGCACCAGACTGTTGGTCGCCTCTGCCACCCGGTCAATGGTATGCCGGGTCATCGTTTTCTTCTCAGCGTCCCACTGCTCCATCACCATCCCGGCCCGGTAGTTATCGCGCTGATGGCGGGTTTTGCTGTCCAGCCACACCGGCTCCAGTACCTGCAGCGTCACCTGCTCCCGGCCCAGCTCCCCCCATCACGCCGCGTATCCCGGATAACCTCCGTCAGCTGCTGCTGTTCCCGGGTACCGGTCACCTGGGCCACGACATCCCGTCCTTCAGCTGACAGGTGCACATAGTCCTGCGCCAGCTGGCTGTAGCGGCTCCGCTTGTCCGCCTCGCTGACCAGCCGCACCTCCGGCAGCTGCGTACCGTAAAACCGGTACTGTGGAATATCCGCCTCTTTCAGCACAGACAGCGCGTTCCCCGTTCCCTGCCGGTTCTCCGTATCCATAAAAATCAGTTGCGCACCGGCGCTGAGCGCCTTTTCCTGCAGCAGCACGGTTTCTTTCAGCGACAGCCGCTCCGCCCGGTCAACGATGACCGTGCCCTGCACCGGCAATACGGTGTCAGCGTTCATCTGCGAGCGCAGCATTACATGGCCTGCCAGATGCGGGCTTTCTGACAGAAACAGGCCACTGCGACCGTCGGCTGCAATCACCATCACCTCACGGCCCTGTGAGCGGGCCATCATGGCCACATCTTCCGTGCGCTCACGCAGGGTCTGCGCGCCTCCGCGACCGCTGAGAATGGCCACAGGGCTTTTATCCTGTGACAGCACAGAGACAGCATCCCCGGCAGGTATATCGCGCTCCTGTGCCCGTTCAGGAAAGACCAGAACGGTCTGTTCCTGGATGGCCGTGCGCGCCAGCTGATGGACGCTGAGTTCGTTCAGCAGGTGAATATCAGAGGTAAAAATGCCCTTTTCACGGTCCAGGGGAATAAGACGCTGTCCTTCAATCGCGGCCTCAATACCGGCGCGCGCCTGTTCAAACAGGCCCGACACGGACGGCAGGCGGTTGACCGTGCCGGCCAGGATTTCGGACCAGGTGAACTGGACCTTTTTGTCCGACAGCGCGGAGATTGTGTCGCTGACCGCGTTTTGTACCTGTTCGTCAGCAACCCCGCCGGAAAGACACGCCACCCGGCCCCCCCTGCGCACGAATCCCTCCATTACCACCAACAACAGGACCAGTAATTTCCACACGCGCCTGCGCCTGGCTGATGTAGTTACCGAATATCGAATTTTTCGTCGTTAAGCGCCGGCAGCCAGTCAGCTTTCAGCAGCTCCGGGTCGGCCCAGGCTTTGGCCTGGCGGGTATCGAGTGCGGCAACATCACGCGATTTTGCTGACGCATCCGGCCCGGCGGCCTCCCGGATGGCCTGACTGCGCGAGGAAAAAACGTCCACCGGTACATCCTTCAGCTCCCACAGACCATGTTTCCCCGCCGCCACCGTTTCGAATCCCATCGACTCAATGTCTTCCCGTAAGGCAGAGCGGTACAGGTTCCCCAGAGCGTATCTTGGTAGCAGTACAGATTCTCGGAAAAACCGGTTTTCATCCGGGTATCGCTGGCCAGCGACCGCCATTTTTCACCGGCGAATGTCGCATTAAAGACCAGGGCGTGGGTGTGCACCTGCGGGTCCAGGTCCCGAGAGGTGTCATGGTTATAGAGTGCGGCCACCATACTGCCGGTCAGCACCGTTTCCGTTTTTCCCTCCTGCGTGATGCGGGCGCTGACCAGTTGCTCCACCTCCTCCATCACCACCGCCACGGCCCGGTTATGCGCCTCAATAAAACGCCGGTCTTCCCCGACCAGCGCCATGACGGACACACTTTTGGGGGCAGAGAACGTCAGGTCATAGCCGCTGCGGTGTTTGTTGACACCCTCAACCATCCGGGACAGGTCACTGCCATCAGGCAGTCTGCCCTGGCGGAACCGCATCCATATCGGCGCTGGCCACTTCACCTTTCAGCCCGAGTTGCGCCGCCCCTCCCCCATCCAGCGGGACTCCAGGAACCGCTGGCATAGTAGTTGTCTTCGTGGCTGTAATAACCCCATCACCCTTGATGGAAGAAATGGAGAGCATCAGTATTCCCTCCCATCATCCATCTCATGCGTTTTATCTGTCACAGGATTGATATTGACCTCTTCCCGGCGGGTCATATCGCGGGTCTGGTGCTGAGCCCTGCTCCCAGGCTTCATACGCAGCAAAATCCACCCCTCCCCGTCGCTGTTCAGGCCAGGTGGCATCTCCTGCGGTAAATCCTGTTCGATATCCCGCTCCGTTCCCCCTGCAGCAGTCGTTGCTGCCTGCCACGAAGGCGGATGAAGACGCCGTATTCACTGCTACCGCGTAGGTACAGGTACAGAGGGAGCCGTCACCGGCTGGAGGGTGGGTGGCGTGACCGGGGCGGAATCACTTTCCGGCACCGGCGTCACCGGGGTAAACAGCCCTTCCAGACTCAGACGTTACTTCTTCCGTGCGGCGGACCAGCTCATCTTCAATGGTCTGGTCAAGACTGGTCTGGATGTCACGCGGGATAAGAGCATTTCAGCCACGCCAGGCATCGCCTCATATTTCATGGAGAGTTTCACCACCGGGTAATCACCGGGCAGGGTGACAAACACTGCAGGTCGTTCAGCGACTGCACGTCGGAGTAAGCTGACGATACTGACGCGTTCTTCTTCCTTGCCAAACGAAATCCGTCACGCACCTGCTCATGACCAAAGCTGGTCTGTTCGCTGAATTTCAGACGGCGGGTTTCCCCGATATCCTCTTCCACAAACTTCGCAATCTGGGCACTCGGGGAACGGAAAAAGAACTTGGTGTTCAGCAGATCAAACAGCCCCGCCGCCGCCTCGGGCCATAGATTTCTTCCATCTGGGCGAAGTTCTGGAACCCCAGAGCGAAACAGCCGCCAAACTTACGCGCTTCAGCAATGATGCGGGGCAGCGTGGCCAGCTTGTGCAGTGAGGGCAGTTCATCATAGAAAAACCAGACACGACGCTGACGGTTTTCCCCCATCGCCAGCAGACTGGTGGCGGCAATACTGAGCCACATGGAAATCAGCGGCTTGAGCGACTCATGATTCTGTTCATCAGAGGTGATGAACAGCCAGCCATTCTTCGATTTATCAGCCTGGCCCTTCATCCATTCCCGGATGGTGAATTTCTCCCGGCCCGGACGGTCGATCCCCTGCAGATAACGCATCGCCTTGACGTAGTTGGTCAGTACACTTCGGATGGAGATGGCAGTCTTCTCTATCTTGCCGTCAACCAGTGTGGAGGCAGGCGTCCCGGCCAGGAAAGCGCGCAGTTGATCCAGCTGAATGGCCAGCAGCGTGCGCAGAAATTTGTTGTAACTGCGATTCGGGGTCTTTACGCATACGCTCTGCACCTTCCGCAAAGATGGTGCGTGCACTGCCCTGCCAGAATGGATCTTCCCCACTGCTTGGCTGGGATCAGGGTGGTACTGGCATTCTCCAGTTCGGAGATAGTGCGGCACTCCTCCCACATGTCCCAGTTCGGACACCGGGCATCCTGCGCGTTAAGGACCTTATCCCGCGATTCGTCGTAGAAATCTTCCACAAACGTACAGCCCCTTGTCGTAGATGATGACCAGGTCACCACGCTCACGCAGATGCTTCAGAATTTTACGCATCAGCTGGGATTTTCCGGAGCCGACAGTACCGTGCATAGCGAAGTTCTGGATTTCGGAATCCAGCTTAAGCGGCAGGTCATCGATACGAATATCGGAGGCTTCTCCGCGTTTTTCATCAGGCGGGCACCGTCTTTCGGGGATTCACTGAGGGACGCGCCCCCGATGATTTCATCTTCGCTCTGCTGGCGACCGGTACGCCCCGAGATACAGTACACGGCAAGTGTGGCCAGAAAAAGCGACCAGCAGCGAAGCGCAACCAGCAATCACCAGCTCCTGTTTCAGCAACTGCCCGCAATAGACGGTGTAATTGTCGCTGAGGATCTGCCGGGCACTGTACTGCAGGGTATGTTCGTAATACCGGATATTATAACCGGCTGACTGACCATTCTTTCCGTAAACGGCGACATGACCGGACGAACCAGTAAATAATACCGTTGGTCAGATTCTGAATACTCATACGCATCAGCAGGACGGCAAGACCAAATAATACCGTCCCCATAATGACGTAATAAGAAATCAGGTTATTTATTTGCAGGAACATTTTCAGGCGCTGAAGCTACCGACCGCCCCTGCGTTTTAAGTCGCGAGGGATTCAGGCTCATTATGTTATTCCAGAGGTTATAAAATAAATTTCTTGAAACGATTTCACCTTAATGCAGGAAATCACTTTTAAAACATGAGTACCTATAAACACATACACTTTGTGTAGCATTCGATATACGCATGATATGATTGTGTAATACAAAAAGCTACACAGAGGTGTTTTCTGAAATCAGAAGCCAGAGAAGCGCCAAATCAACATCAGGGGCTAAAACATCCCAGCGGGATCTGATCGATATGGCGGCAAGCCTTGTATCAAATACGAACTGACTTCGTTCTCGAAGCCGCGTGTCGTGGGCTCAGGACATTTTGCTTGATCAGCGTCTTCTTTTTCGTACTGGATGATCAACAATATGATGGTGTCATTCTGTCTGAGTTAGATGCGCCCATAACCCCGGAAGGGGGCGGCAGGCGCGTATCAATGCTCTCATGAGTCGTAAATCACCATGGGAATGAGGGCACCGGAACCTTTAACGCCCGGACACAATATTGCTGAGTTTTCCTGTTCAGATCCGGGTCTTAATGAATGGCTGAAAAAGAAAGCATTAAAAAATCACAGCACTGGTATTTCCCGTGTATATGTTATTTGTGCCGAAAATACGAATCAGGTAATCGGTTACTATTGTCTTTCTTCAGGCAGCATTCAACGGAATACTGCACCAGGCTCTTACCGACGTAATGCCCCGGATTCACTTCCCGTGGTAGTGCTTGGCAGACTTGCAGTTGATCAGGCTTATGCCGGAAAAGGCCTTGGTATCGCACTGCTCAAGGATGCGATATACCGGACGCAGAATATTGCAATCCAGGTTGGTGTAAGAGCTTTGATAGTTCATGCCCTGGAATGATGAAGTGAAAAGCTTCTATACAAAATTCGCTTTTGAACCATCTACAGCGAATCCATTAACTTTATTTTTCCCTGTCAAGATTTGAGTTATCATTTTATTCGAATAAAAAAATCTGAATTAAGGGTGACCACCCGATCACCCTGACAGTATTAAAGAATATTGGCGACAGATTTTGCCAACTGATTCTTCGAGGACAGGTTTTGGCCTCTTCGAATTTCAGGTTAACTTTATTGGCAGAGGACCACGATACGGGTCTGGTATTTATGCTGATTACCGGTCTGCGTGCTGGTCTGCACTTTATATCCGGAGGTGCCCTGTTTCAGGGCGGCGACATTATCGGTCTGCACGCTTGCGGTGGTTTTTTCAGAAATCTGAATATCCGTCACCATCGTATAGTTGATATCTTCCACCATCGCGTCAGCGGCCATTCCCACCAGACCGGCAGCCAGTCCACACCTAATGTCGCGCCGGCAGAAACTCGAGTTATTAACCTGTAATCCCCGCACCTAATGCAGCACCCGCTATCGCGCCTTCGTAGCCCTGGTTCAGAAATCCATGGGCAGAACGCAGGTCCATTTTATCGGCTTTCAGGACATTGGCCTGAATCCAGTAGTGTGCGCTGTCCGGCGATGACGTGATGGTATAACCCTTATCCTGAACTGCTTTGGTCACTTTCGCCTGCAGGCCGGACATGTCTTTGTCAGAGGTATTTTTTATCTGGAGGTACACGGTTTTCTGTGAGGACGGCTCCAGCCAGATGGTTTCACTCATCTGGGTTTTGACTTCAAGGTTACGTTTCTTAATCGCTGTGCTCATCGCGCCACACCCGGAGAGCACGAGGACAGAAGATAAAACGGCAGTCATTGCCATCAGCTTAACGTTATGTTTCATATTATTTTTCTCATTTCCATATAAGTCGCATGTCACATGCCATGCTCGGAGGTACTGCTGTTGTCACCTGCACGTTCAGTACAGGAATGGTTAATGTACAGGCAGAAGCATAACCACATCAACAATATGGCTATGCTGCACAGATTTTCGGAGGTTTCAGACAATGATAAAACGGTTATTTGGGGAGGCAGAGAGCAAACTTCACTTTGACAAACTGCTTGACCACCGCAGGAGTCATATATCGAGAAAGAGAAGTCCTGCAGCATTATCATGCTAATTATGTAAGTCACTAACATGAGGCCCGAGCCCAACGACGAACCCATCACCGGCAAAGCACCAAAACCAGCCCGACGACTGTGTGTAATTGTAATAAGCCCAAACCGAGTAACTTCTCACTGTTCTTAGTCAGTAGTTGGAACGATTGTGAAACTTCGCTTTATCTCTTCACTGACTGAAAGCCCATACAAATAGGTGATATAAGGTAACAATGAAGATAAAAAGCAAACAATATTAACCACTAAAGATACAATCGATATCCAGGACCAACCTCTCCTTCCACATCGTTATAAATACAGGTCAACCCCAACAATGACCATCTGGATAACAATACAACCAGCAATTTTTTAAAAATCACGCTCTCACTGCTGAGTTGGCCGGAATATCATAATACTCTGTTTTATTTATCGAACAATTCAAAAACGTCTTTTTCAAGCTCAGACCGTTTCATATCACATCCTTATTTTAAATCTTTAATGCTTTTGCTTAGCTCTTTTTTATGCATCAACCTTATCACCATAGTCACTAAAGGCATCATTATTAACAAACTTCTGCCTTTCATTTTCTGCGGTTTTAGCATCATTAAAGTTTTTATTACCCTGTTCATGCTCACTCTGCAAGTTTTTGTATTCTTTACCGGCAGATTCACCTGTCGAGATCACAGTATTTTTATCATTACTGACACCCGCTTCGGCATGACTGCGTTGATTCTGTACATCCGTCGCCACCGCACCCTCTGCTTTCACACTGTTCTGCGTGGCCTGATTATCCATTCCGGCCTTCTGGCCCCTGAATTCACTCTGTAAATCAAAGCTGTCCGCTGGCGCGGAGACGCCGCCTATGCCTTCCCCAGTACGACCCTTGTTCTGCTCAAACTCTGCAGCAGTTGTGGCTTCATGCGGTCTTCCACAAAGGCCTGCACCAGTCTGTCGCGCTCAGCGCGTATTTCCGGGCTGGCCGCATCAGAAAGCAGCTGGTCAGCTTCGCCCGGACGTTTACTGGTGACATACCCGACAAACTCCTGGGAGTAGTTCTGGTTAATGCTGGCACTGTTATTTTCTGCATAGCTGGCCAGCTGCGAGTATTCGTGGCTGCGGGTAACCGCATCATTATACTGCGATGCCTTGCTTTTCAGGTCGGAGAAAGTCGATGCCAGCTGGTTTGCCAGGGAAGCCGATGCATTGTCCGTATGGCTGCCACTGTCGGTAACGCGGGTGGACGTCACCACGTCCATCGCATCGCGAAAATCCTTCAGCTCCTGAGCGCTGAATCCTTTGCTGGTCCCGCCCTGGTGAGTCAGGTCAGAACTGGTGCCATGCGAGGAGCCACTTCTGCCCGTATAATCAGTCTTCAGGTGCCCTTCAACTGATCCTTTTAGCCCCGTCGCCAGCCCACCAATTTTCCCGAGAATATGCCTGTCTGTATCAAGAGATACCTGAGCGCTCCCCCCAACTCCCGCGCTCATATCCTGACTCTTGGTTGCTGCTGCCCGTACCCCTTCAGCCAGAGTGGTATTTTCATCCCGGGCATAGCGGGAACCAATCGACTGAATAGTGTTCAGAGCTTTGGTCAGATTGCTGCTGGCAGAGGCATCGCTGCCTGCCACAGTGGTGTCACTGTTGCCCCGCTGCTGGCTCCACTGGCTCATCTGTGATGAAGCCAGACTGGAGGTCTGCGACAGGCTGTTACTGAGGCTCTGCGCCTCACTCAGCGCATCACGCTGCTGTTGCTGCCAGCTGCTGGATGCGGTTTTACCCAGCGCAATATCGACCGGCAGTTTTTGAAATCGCTTCCGTGGTGTTGTAGACCGACTGCCCTGACGACGTCAGGGTTTTCATCGCCCCGCTCTCCAGCTGGCTGGTAATATGTCCCTCACGATGACTGTAGTTGGTGTCCCACTTGTTGCCCTGTACGTTCCCGGTCGACATATTGTTATAGTGCCAGTTACCGTCGACAGCCTGCGAGGACGACTGGGTGGAGGCAGACTGCAGGGTCTGTCCGAGGTAGTTCCCCGCCTGCGACACCACCTGACCCAGCCCTTTCACCATCCCCCAGGCAATAAACGGGATAGACAGAGCCAGCCAGCCCGCCGTGGTGCCGATATCGGAGTAGGTGTTCTGCACCTGGTCAAAGGTGGCCAGCGTCACCGCCGTGCCGTTGAGCTTACCCTGCAGGTAAAAATTCATCGCATGATTCAGGATAGAGAACAGCAGCGGCCACATCTGCAGATAGGCGATGGTGTAGACGTAGCCTTTGATAATCGTCCAGGACAGGGAGCTCACCATCGCCAGTACTACCAGAATCGGGAACAGGCCAATGGTCATGCCGAGCAGCACGGAGTACATCACCGGCAGCGTATTGGCCGCCACTGACGCGCTGGTTGCCTGCGAGAGGCGCATTTTGGCCATCGAGGTCTGCGTGGCCACATTTACCAGCCCTGCCGTATCACCGTTCTGGGCGGAGAAGCTCTCCAGCCCACTGCGCAGACCGTTCATTATCACGTTCTTGCGGATAATTTCGGTGGAGGTCAGGGACGTCCCGTGGAAGTAGCTGTAGCTGTCGCCCAGCATTTCCGTGAACAGCGCATTTTTATTCCCGTTCGTTGGCCCGAACACCTGGTTGGTAAACCCGTGGGTCATGTTCAGGACCTGCTGCAGAAACGGCTGAGGGTTGGCTCCGCTGATGTCGCTGGAATCAGTGTTAATTCTGGTGGCGGCCTGCTCGCAGGTCAGGAAATTGCGGTTTTTATCATACAGGCCGCGCAACGGGCTGGGACGGCTGAAGATGAGCGCATACGGGTCGGAGGCATTCATCAGGTCCCCGATGGTGTACTTGTTGTTCAGCATGATATCGCCCACCACACAGTTATGGACGTAATCCGTGAACATACGCTGAATTTCCGGTTCAGAAAACGAAAATCGGTACTGCCTGCGGCCAGCTGCGCCCCGAACAGCATCCCGGTTTTGCTGTAGGTCAGCGCATCCGGGCGGGCAAAGATAAAATCGTAAGTCTGCGCCATCCCGGCCCCGATACGGGTAATCATACTCGCCGGCGCGGCCAGACCGGTCGGGACATTATCCACCTGATATATAGCAGCAGGCTCAGACAGGTCCACCACCTGGACATTCGTTTTATCGCCAATCATGACGGCCAGCACAAAAACATAGAAGGCCACCCACTTCGCCAGGTCCATCAGGTTACGGGTGCGGATATAGGTTGCCGCCCCCACAATCACGGACACGGCGGTAGCCATCACAATCAACGCATCACCCGCCCGGCTGTTAAAGAAGGCCGCCACGCCGTTGAGCGTATCCTGGAACCACGCCCCGCCCGCCACGGTATAAATCGTTTCCACTGACATATTAATTCACCCTGCTGAACTGGTAGTTACCCAGCACGCGGTCGCTCATCTTTGAAGAGACCTGCTGGCGGATAAAACGGATTTGCTGCTGGGCGGAGATAAGGGCATCCTCCTTTATCTGCACCTCCATACGCAGCGAGTTGAGCGCCTGCCGGGCATCGGACAGGCCGTTTTTCAGCTCTTTCATATTGGCCCCGGGATAATCTTTGGTGGCCAGCGAGCCGTTGACCACCTTCATGACGGCCTCCAGATACTGCAGGTAAATGTCGACGGCAATGTAATCTGTCAGCTGGGCAAACAGAGACTGCGACACGCTCAGCGATGACTGGTCCACTATCCAGGACAGGATGGGGATGGAGGTGCTGTTGATGAACTGCTTCTCTTTTTCCGTCAGGGGCGAGTCGGTGATGGCCTTGTTCTCGATGCTGGTCAGCATGTCCTGCACCATGCGAATGAGAGATTTGGATTCGGATATCGTCACGTTACTCAGGGACGGGGACAGGCACTTGTTCTGGTTGTCGCAGACGTACACCTTCGCGCTGCCCCCGCTCATCATCGCCGTCAGCAGACTGCGGTCGGAGGCCAGCGACGAGAGAATACGCATCTCGCCGTTGCTGCCAAATATCACCGACCCGCTGATACTCATGGCAAACTGGCGCAGTTCCGCATTGCTGCTGAGCGTGCTGTTACTGAGCGCATCCCACATCAGATTGATGTCTTTCAGGACCTGGTCCTTTTCCGCCCCGGTGGCCTTGTCGGTAACAGAGTCGTATTTCCCACCTGACGTACACCCCTGACGGGAAGACACCCAGTCCGAGAACACATTTTTCTGCCCGGCGACCGACTGGCAGACGTTCTGCTGGCTTTCTCCCCACATCGACGCCACGCTGTCGACCATCGCTTTCGCCGCCTGACAGCTCGACATATTGAAGCGGTTAAGGTCGGCGGCCATCTTCTGCAGGAAGTCTTTCGCGGCTTTCAGTTCCGGGACCGTGGTTTCCAGCGCGAGGTCGAAGAAATACCCCGCCGCGTTGGCCATCGTCTGCTTCACAAAGGCCATAATCTGGTCGGAGTTTATGAAAGAGAACGCGCCCAGATAGACATCAATCCCGCCGCATCCGGCGTTAATGGACGGCAGGCTGATGGATATCAGCTGGATATTTTTATTACCGGTCCGGGCATAGAACGAACCGCCGGAGACATAACGCGCCGCCTGCCCCTGCCAGGCTTTGGCTGAGGTGGCATTACTGGCGTAACTCATGTCATTGAAGAAAGAATTCATGTCATCCTGCAGGCCGGCATGCGCCGTGCCCGCGCTGTACAGCCCCAGCACCATCGCCAGGCAGAGTGGTTTCAGTCGCATTATCGTGGTCCCTCAGAAGGTGGTGGAAGGTGTTTCCCGGCCTGACGGTCCAGCGCCATCCGGAATACCTCATCGAGGCGGGTGCGGAACTCACCGGCCCCCGCCGCACCCTGCAGCAGGGGCCAGGTTTCCATCGTGTTGACGTTGGTCAGAAAGGTGGTGGGGGTCGCCACCGGCACCCCGCTCTGGAAGTACTCCACCATCACATCCGGTGTGGCCGGGAGCACATCGGGGAATTCAGCGTCACCCCGCCCGTCGAGACTCACCGGGAACACGCTGAGGCCGGTCTGCTGTGACAGGGATTTCAGCACCGGCGCAAACTGGCGGCAGTACTGACAGGTCGACTGCATAAACAGCACCACCTTCCAGTCCTGCACGTTCACCTGTCGCCCGTCACTGAGCGGGAGCCAGACGGGGGCCGGTTGCTGAGATGCAGAGGCTGCCGGCGTTGTCGGCGTGGATGGTTTGCTCTGTGGCAGCGCGAGACCGTCCAGCGCCGGGGCGGTACGCCCGGTCTTTGTGGCTTCGAGGGCACGGATATCATCCAGGGTCCCGGCCTGTGCAGGGCCGGACAACATCACCGCCATCAGGATGGCGGTCTTCAGTAAAGGGATATGCATACGTTACCTTAGCGGTCGGGAGTATCAGTAAGTGGCTCTGAACTGCGTCAGGACACTGACCATCTGGTTATCGAGGTCGTCGTGGCTCATAAAGCCCCAGGCCAGCGGCTGCCACTGGTGCGTTTTAGGGTCGACCAGGAAGGTGGCCGGGAAATGGGTGACACGCATCTGCTCTGCCTGCCCACTGTCCGGACGGCTCTGCGGCAGCTGGTCGCTGATTTTGCCGTCCACGCTGACCGCCATGAGCGTGATGCCCCGGTCTTCGCAGAAGGCGCGGATGACTCCGGCCATCAGGTTGTCGACAGCATTATTCCCGCGATAGAAGAAGAACAGGCCGTAGCGCTGCGTCACCTGGCTTATCACCGCACTCTGAACCTTCTTCTCTTCGCTCAGACGCGCCTCCACCGAACCGTTGTAGTGGCTGCGCTTCAGGTTGTAGTCGAGTTCCGGGTATTTCAGGCGCGCCAGTTTCGAGCTCTGGGTGAAGTCGGTCGCCCGGTCAGTCCAGAAGTTTTGCAGGGTCATAAAGCGACGGAAATTCTCCGCTGACGGGTACAGGATGGCGGTATCGAGCGCCTCCCGGGTCGCCTGCTGGAGCACCTTCTTTTGCTCTGACGGGCTCATACTGGTCAGACGCTCCTGCCGCGTGGCCGCCGGTGCTGGTTCCGCTTCTTCTTCCGGCGCGTTCGGGTTGTACCACTGCCAGCCCTCTTCGCGGGCATAATTGGATGTCAGTACCTCGTCCGGGGCCGCATGCAGAGTGGTGGATAACAGCATCATCAGGACAGCGAGTCTTTTCATGGCGAGGCATCCTTCATCTTCTCTGCGATGATGTCCTGCGCCTTTTTCAGCAGTGCCTGGTCTTCGGGGATGTCGCTGCCGGCACTGAGGTCATCATAGAAGTCGCTGAAATTCATCACGCCAAAATCAAGTCGCTGCAGTTCATCCACCGTGATGCCCCGGCAGTCCGGCGATTTTCCCCCGCCAAACCCGACGCCCAGCTGGCCACGGCGCCCCTGCTCCTGGACGATACGCGCCAGTTTGGAATCAAACACGCAGTAACCACGTTTTTTCTCGAGACACACGCCGAGCACCTTTTTGCTGCAGTATTCCCCGACATACACCGTCAGCTTTTTATCCTTCGCTTTTCCGAGCGCCTTTTCCTCACTGCTGCAGCTCGACAGGCCCACGTCCTGGCCCCAGCCGGAGTCCTTGCAACAGTTATTAAAGCCCACCGCCATCTTCTTGCAGTGCTGCGCTTCCCCGGTAAAGGCCCGGACGTTTTCCCCGTTCAGCAGAGCCACATCTTCCCCGGCAGCGGCCACTGCCGCCAGCGCCGACACCGCCTGACCAAACATGTTGCTGGTTCCCGTCTGCGCCTGGGCACAACTGCCGTCTTTACAGAAGAATTCCCCGCCGCAAATCTGGCCGTTACCCTCTTTTTTACGCTCACAGGAGTAGGTCACCTGCTGGCTGACACAGAAACCGTCCACCGTGTCGGCACACTCGCTGCGGGTCACCGTGCAGGCGGAGTCCCTCATGTATTCGCCACAGGTACCTTCCGTGTCTGTCTGGGTCAGGTACGTGTCCTGCCATTTCCAGCAGGCCTGCCAGGCGCTCAGCGTCTGTCCCCCCACCACAATGGTGCGGGTCTCACCGGGTTCCAGGCACTGTGAACCGGTCATTGCCCCTTCGGTCTTACTGAACGGACAGTTTTCGGACCAGGTCACGACGGGTTTGTAACTGTCTCTCTTTACCCGCAGCACGAAGCGCAGTTTAAACGGGACGTGCTTGCGGTGCGTCAGTGAGCCTGAGCCTTCACTGACTTTGCGGGGATGGCGGGAGGTGAACGGCACACCGGCGGTCAGGGTGGACGGGACCGGTTTAAAGCTCACATTGTTGTACTCACCTTTCTGGTGCCACTGCACGTTATTCCCAAGAAAGGAAACTGTCATATGGAAACGGGGGCGGTTACCGTTGACGTTACGCCAGGAATACGTGGCCTCCGTGATTTCACCACTGATTTGCGGCGTCACCGCCACCACAATATTGCCGTTTTCCTCCCACGACGGCAGCTCACTCAGCTCATACTCCACCACTTTCACATCCCACTCTGTGCTGCCCTCATAACCCAGCGTGGCCGTGCGCGTACAGTACTGTTCAATTTTCGTGTCCCGCAGACACTGGTGGGTAGTGATTTCGGTAAAGCTGGCAGGCTGGTCCACGCAGCCGCTAAACCCGCCGCCGGTAATGGTCTCCGCCTTGTCCTTCATCGCCAGCCCTTCAGAAATAAACGGCGCATCCAGCGACGGTTTGATATCCGGCGGCGTGTTCAGAATGGATTCGGTGATGGTTTTCCCGGTCTCCGAGGTGTTCAGCGCCGTTGAGTTGAGCCCGGCGTGGTCATGTCCACCCCCGACGAGGTCACGCCCCCGTAATAGCCGCTTTCAGCTGGCGAGTCGGTATAGCCGGGGATCACGTCCGCCGGCTTAAACCCCTGTATGGCACCGGTCCCCTGCCCCTTGTTTGCCTGCCCTTGCTGCATGCCCTGATTAAACTGGTCATTCGCGACAAGTGGCTGTACCAGACAGAAAGAGGCGGCCACCATCAGTAAAGGAAGACAGCGTTTCATTGCGCCTCCTCACCCAGCAGGTTCCGGGCCGTGTCAGCACAGTCGCCCTCTTCCGCCACCCGCTTCAGGGCCTGATGTAACGTCAGGTCTCCCTGCAGCCGGTCGACCGTATCCCCCTGGTTGCCGCAGGCCACAATCAGCACCGGCACGGCGGTGATGTTGTATTTGCGAAATGTGGTCGGATCTATCTGTACCCCGCCGGTATTGCTCTCTTTCACCAGACCGGCCACGGCATTGGCAGTGGCCCGCATATCGCCGTTGACCATCCCCCGGATGACCACCGGTATATTAAGCTGCGCCGCATCCTTCACGCGCTGCTTCAGTTCCTCCGGCGGCATCGAGAAGGATACAAACACCAGAGCCGCATCCACCGGACGTTCCCGGGGTTGCATCGACTTGCGAAACTGTGAGGCCTGCGTGTCCAGAAACGCCTGGTCCTGTGGCGCCACCGCGCGCGGCGGTTGCAGAAACGCCGGCGTCTGCAGGGCACGAAAACGCTGCCGATCCAGCTGCAGCTGGTCGTGAATAAACTGGCGGTTTTCAGTATGCTCACTGGCCATCCCGGCCCCGCCGGCCAGAAGCAGGGCCAGCGACATCAGTACTCGTTTCATTAGTTTTCTCCCTGTGACCTACAGAAATACACAGTTACGCTTGCGCCAGAAGAGATACCCGAAGTTACGCCGGTCATTGGGCATGTTCTTGCCGGTTTCCCAGCGGGTCACGCTGCGGCCCAGCGGATGACACTGCCCGGCATCGGGATACTTGTTAACCAGGTGATACCGCCAGCGGCTTTTGGGGATGATCGGGGACGGATATTCAAAGCAGACATCCGTGTTCTTCCCAATGGAGTTCATGATCATGCCCTGACGGTGCAGTTTGAACGCCATACGCTCACTGAGCAGCAGCGAGGTCTGCATCGGGCTGAATTCATTGGTGACATAGCCGTTAAACGGATACATACTGCCCTGACTGCCGGCACACCAGAACAGGGCATCAATGGGTTTCCCCACCAGACTCGCCACCGCATCTGCCGCACAGGCCCCCTGGGCGATAACGTTGCCAAAGAGTATGGCTTCGGGCTGGATAATCATGCTCAGCGAACTGCTGTCCCACATCGGGTCCAGTTCGGACAGATAACCGATATCCAGGTCGCCGCCCTGCAGGCAGCCCATCGAGGTGATAATGTTCAGCCAGTAGGTAAGCGGGTATTTGTACCAGTGGACATGGTAGAACGCCCCGGGTTTGGCCCGGCTTTCCTGACCACCGATCCCGCTGCCGACGTTTCCGATATTGATATTGAACCCGCCCAGATTCACCATGCAGTACGGGGAGCGGGTCACGTCCGTCAGTGCCATCGGCTCCCAGTAGCCGATGGCCAGTCCCACCCGGTACAGAATGCCCATCGGGCAGAACTGAATGGGCATCGACGGATTCGGCGTGTCCGGCTGGCGACCTTTGGCTACCGGCACATTCCCGATGGTCACCGGGAAAATACACTCCCAGCAGACATCGGTGATCGGGTTGACAAAATTCCCCTCGCATTCCGCAGAGGCCGCCTGCGCTGTGCCGGTCAGACACAACAACATCAGCCCCAGGACCGAGCAGGAACATGTCATGTGTTATCCGGTGGTTGCTCCAG
>JAGDQI010000256.1:0-13000 GCA_023653725.1 Bungarus multicinctus
TACATGGGGCTCCCTGTGGGGAGTACCTGGAGGCTTCAACTGGTGCAAAATGCGGCCACACGGGTGATTATGGGGGCGTCAAGAAACTCTCATGTGACGCCTCTCCTACGCGAGCTGCATTGATTGCCGGTGGTCTTCCGGGTTCGCTTTAAGGTTCTGGTTTTGACCTTTAAAACGATCCATGGCATTGGACCAGGCTAACTGCAAGACCGCTTTCTGCTGGTAGTCTCCCCCCGACCTGTGCGCTCCCACAGGGAGGGCCTCCTTTGGGTCCCGACGGCATCTATGTGCCGCCTAGTGACCCCGAGGAACAGGGCCTTCTCTGTGGGGGCACCCACCCTCTGGAATGGGTTGCCTCCTGAGCTACGTAAGACCACCGACCTGAGAGCATTCAGACGTGCGCTGAAAACTTGGCTCTGTGAGCAGGCTGGCCTGGACTGATTTTAAATGGGAGTTTTAAAGTGTAATTTTAGCTATTGGGGTTTTAAATTTCGAGGTTTTAACTTTGGGGTTTTTATTGTAATTTATTAGGGTTGGGTATAAATTTTAGTGGCAGCCTTAAGATATTTAATCTTCTTTAAACTTTTGTATAGTGCAATGTGTTATAGATGGGTATACACCGCCCTGAGTCCTTCAGGAGAAGGGCGGTATATAAATGTGTAAATAAATAAATAAAGACTTCTCTTCCGTCTGGCTCCTCTTGTGGGAATTAAGACCATTAGTACGAATAAAGATCTTTTCACACTCCATGCATTGATGATTTCTTTCCTGTGTGTGAATCCTATTATGGGGGGGGGAAGGAAGTTAAGATGACTACACTTCCTAAAACCCTTTCCCCACTCCATACTTTGATATGGCTTCACTCCTGTGTGGATCCTTTTGTGGGAATTAAGATGACAGCTAGAAGTAAACGTCTTTCCACATTACATGTAATTTATAAGGTCTTTCTCCTGTGTGATTCTTTCTATGGATTATAAAAGGACTCCATGAATTCATGTTTTTTTCTCCTGTATGAATCATTTTATGGGATGTGAGAAAGCAATTCTTTCTAAAGCCCTCTCCACACTGCAAACATTTGACTTCTATCTTGTGTGGCTCCTCTTGTGGGAATTAAGACCATTACTACGAGCAAATCTCTTACCACACTCATTGCATTGATATGGTTTCTCTCCTGTGTGGATCCTTTTATGGGTGATAAGAGCAGAATTCCATATGAAGCCCCTTCCACATTCCACACATTTATATGGCTTCTCTCCTGTGTGGCTGCTCTTGTGGGCATTAAGATAACTTTTATAATTAAAGCTCTTTCCACACTCCATGCATTTATACGGCTTCTCTCCTGTGTGGATCCTCTTATGGGCATTAAGATTACAGTTACGAGCAAAGGTCTTTCCACACTCCATGCATTGATAAGGTCTTTCTCCTGTGTGGATCCTTTCATGTCTTTTAAGAGAATGATTATCACAGAAGGTTTTTCCACACTCCCTGCAGGCATTTGGTTTCTCTTCTGAATGTGACTTTTTATGAGATAGGAGATGATGGGATTTATTGAACATTTTTCTAAACTCCATGGATTTATATGGTCTTTCTCCTCTGTGATTCCTTTGATGGATTATAAAAGTTTTATAATAACAGAAGGTCTCATCACACTCCATGCATTGATATGGTTTCTCTCCTGTGTGGATCCTCCTGTGGGTATTAAGTTGACCGCTATAAGTAAAGGTCTTTCCACACTCCATGCACTGATATGGTTTCTCTCCTGTGTGGATCCTCCTGTGGGTATTAAGATGACTGCTACGAGTAAAGGTCTTTCCACAATCCATGCATTGATAAGGTCGTTCTCCGGTGTGGATCCTTTGATGTCTTATAAGGTAGTACTTATCACAGAACGTCTTTCCACACTCCATGCAGGTATTTGGTTTCTCTTCTGAATGTGTTTTTTTATGAGAAATGAGATGATCA
This sequence comes from Bungarus multicinctus, assembly GCA_023653725.1. Lineage (NCBI taxonomy): Eukaryota > Metazoa > Chordata > Lepidosauria > Squamata > Elapidae > Bungarus > Bungarus multicinctus. The sequence continues at coordinate 1,963 of JAGDQI010000256.1, forward strand.
GATTTATTAAACCACTTTCCACACTCCAGAGATTTATATGGTCTTTCTCCCGTATCAATCACTGTATAGTTAGGATGCCAACTGACCTGAGGAAGACCTTTTTTAATTCCACTTTGTGATTGCTTTGTTCCGTCACTTTTTGGTTGCATCTGATCTACAAATTTCCTTTTTTCCCCTTTCGAATGGATTGCTTGGTGTTCCTGCTTGCAATTCTTATTCTCTTGTCCATTAAAGCCTTGTAAAAGAAAAAGGGAAATTGTAGCAAGAACAGGGGAACAATCAAACCTTTTATTCTGAAATTTAGCCAAAGAATCATCGATATATTTCATTTGTTTTGTGCGAAAACATGAAGAGTCCAATGTAAGATTATAGCAAAGACCCATTTACAAGCGTATCTCTAATGATCCTCCTATAATAGGATTGGATCCAAGCCCTCATCTAATTTTTCACCTGGGACAATTCCATGGTGGCAAAAACTCCCAAAGTGTATTGGACAATGTATCATGCTAGGGCAGCAACATACTCACCAGCTCCCAACTTCAATCAAAGTCTCATCTCCACTTATCTGCAGAGCAGAATCTTTGAAAGCCAAACAGAATTTCTGGATGGCAATTGCTCCCCACCCTCAACTTAGACTGATGCCAAACTCGGTACATAGGTGGGAATATCTCTAAGAAGGGAACAACCCTCTCATAGGTCATCCGGTCTTGGTGATAGCAGCTCAGGGCCATCAGGAACCCAGTGACCAGGTTCAGGAGGGAATAGCGAATCCTGGTAGCCAGAACCTTCCTCAGTACATTCAGCCTCTTCCTCAGAATCTTCCTAATATCTTCTGTATGAAATGAGTATTTTGCATTTCATGAGCAGAAAGTTATTTTCAAAATAAAAAAAAAAATTCCTTTATGCAAAAAGCCAGGCTATGCAATTTTCTGATTTTTCTTTCAATACATTTCCTTCTTCCCTAAAATCAGTTTGGTCAAAAGGTTAAGACACCAGGCTAGAAATTAATACGTTTACAGACATTTCTAAAATTTTGTTTTCATTTAGTCATTATTGGGTACTCAGTGTAGATTAATGAGAAAAAAAATGCATTTCATCCACTGTAGAATCAGCCTGCAGCACAACAAAATTGACAAAAGTGAAAGTAGTCAGAAGGCATTCTGAATGCACTGTATATCCTTCATTTTTTGTAAATAATAAAGGCACCAGACAAACCCAGTATTCCTTCCTCCTGCTCTTGTTTTTCCTACAAGAACTACCCTGAGAAATGGGTTGAGCTGAGAGAGATTGGCCAAAAAATCACTCAGCCAGCATTCATGCCTAAGGCAGAATTAGTACTTAAGAGTCACCCAGTTTCTAGCTTGGTATCTCTAACAATTAGACCAAACTCACTTTATAGAAGAAGGAAATTTATTCAAATAAAAATTGGTAATCTGCAGAGCCTCCCTTATTACAAAAAAGATTTTTTTTAAAAAAACATTCTTGGTTCATAAAATATAAAATATTGATTTCAAAAACTGTAGAATCACGCTTCAGCATAACAAAATTGAAAAAAGTGAAGAGGGTCTGAATACTTTCTGAATGCACTATAAATAAATGATTTTTTTTCCAGAAATAACATTTAAGCTCCATCTCTACATTCCTGAGCACAGAAAGGGCTTCTTACCCAGAGAAAGGAGATTCCTGGAATTCTCCAGCATGACTTCTCTGTAGAGCTCCTGTTGGTCAGCATCCAATTGAGACCACTCCTCCTTGGAGAAATACACAGCCACTTCCTCAAAAGAAACAATATCCTGAAAAAGGACACAAGGTTCCTTATTAACAGATAATCCCAAGAATAATGGGATAATTTTCCTCCACCAATTGTAGGAAAGAGATCACATGAACAAAATGGGAATCTTCTGCAGAATTCAGAATGGGATCTCACCGCTTTTGGCTGATGGCACAAATAAATCATATTTGATCAAGCTGGAAGTGTTGGAATACCTTACGATGTAACCAACTAAAATATTCCATGTCAAGTGGTCTGATTTGAGAAAAGTGTCACACTCGACCATCACGAATTTCGATGAAATTTTGTGTGAACATGCACACATGTCCCCAATGAACGTTGGTAAAGTGTTACATTTGCCGATGCAATACTTGCAGAGATCTAGTCATTTGTTGGACCCCCGTACCGCTGCCTTCTACAATGTGACTCTGAGGTTTCAGCAACTTTGACACATAAAATCTCCAGCAATATTTTGTTGAGAGAAACAAAATTTGGCCATTTCATACAACTTTTTATGTTCTATTAAACAAAATAACAAAAACATTCTCACGACCGATCTCCATCTAGATAATTTGGAGCAAAGTTGGCCAAAAATATAGCAATATTCTCAATTTTGTCCCTATTTTTAGGGATTTATACGTCAGTAATGAAAAATCAACACTACTTTTGTAGGGGGATTGAAACATGCTCTTTCGAATCAGAATGATTTAACAGTTTCCAGAAGGTTTTTTTTTTTAAAAAGCAGGCTGAAAATACCCTATTACACTCAATTTGTAAACTATTGGAAAGCAGTAAGAGAATGAAATTTTATATTGAAAAACCTTGTATCGCTTATTACGCGCAAAGTTTCACATGTATCATACCTTTCCTTCCAGAGATATAAAAAGCCAAACTTTAACCTTTTTTTGAGCCGCAATATTTTTAGCCAATTTTGCTCCAAATCATCTAGATGGAGATCACTCATGAGAATGTTTTTATTATTTTGTCTAATAGAGCATAAAAAGTTGTACAAGATGGCCAAGGTTTTTTTCTCTCAACAAAATATTGCCGGAGATACTGTCTCAAAGTTGCTGAGTCACAATGTAGAAGGCTGCGGTATGGGGTCTAACAAATGACTATATCTCTGCAAGTATTGCATTGGCATACGTAACACTTTATCAATGTTCATTGGGGACACATGTGCATGTTCATACAAAATTTCATCAAAATCTGTGATGGTCAAGCAGAGACTCCCAGACCACTTGACATTGGAATGACCCACTTGGGTCTTAAATTTACTACTTGTCAGTGACTCCTATTCTTCCAAGAATGGGAAGAGCAAAATAGCGGCAAAACCCACCTGAAATGATTTCCAATGGCTTTATCAACTGAGGGACTAACATACACAAACTGCACCCCTTCATGAAGGAGTTGGAAGAGGTTGTAATAGAACTCTGTATCTTTATGGAGATTCTCAATCACCAGGTCACGGTTGTCCCTAAGATGCTTTTCAAAAGATAAAATAGAATATTTTTTTTGTAATAGTATGTGAGATTAACCCTGGGAGACAGAAGAAAGCGCCCCAATTCTGACAAGTCTAGTCAATGAAATCTGATGTAGAAGCAGGACGGGTGGAGAAAGCGACTCACAAAGGATCCCCTCAGAAAGGAGAATATTCAGTGACCTGATATTGAATTTGTATTGCTTAGAAAAAGCAATGTTATACACTGAACTCTAGAACAAAATGGAATCCATCCAAGATTTATGGATCTTTTCCGATGTTTCTCCTCCTTACCTGAAGTAGCGGTTCAGCTAATCCTTCAGCTCTATCAGAAGGAGGTGATTCTAAAAAATCCAAGGACAGCTTTCTACTCTCTATGAGAAAGAGAAAAATAGTGGAATCAGATTTGTTAAAGAGTTACAATCCAATAATGTGGAGCAAAAGAATCAGCTAAATTGTCATGCCCATGGTGGAGACTGACTCTGAGGGAGAGAAGGAACAGCTGACAGGGAATAGAAGTATGGCTCCAGAGGTTGTGGAGGAGGCTGGGGAGGGGCAGAGACTGGCTGAGCAGTCAGAGGACCCAGGCCCATCCCCTATCCACCCACAGGGAGGAGAGGATAAGGAAGAGACGTGATCTCTTCAGGAGGAGAGGGCCTTGATCCTCTTCATGGGCTGCAGGTGTCACAACTGAATAAGAGTTTGGACCTGTGTACTGGCAAATGCTGGAAACAAAGCATGTAAATATCTCTAGTTTATAGTTCCGTTCTGAATTTGCCATCCTTCCCATTGTGTGTTATCTGTGGACATCCTCCAGCCCTTATCTTGCCTGGTTTGTGTTGTTTTTTTCCTTCTTTGTGTAACTGTGTGGGAGTTTTTTTTGTCTTCCATCAAAGATATTCGGAGCTTGGAAGCAAAGTGAAGGAAAGGAAAGGTGAAGCAAAGTGCTTCACCTGTTTTCTGTGACTGTGTTTGCTTTGCATCCCACTCTGGGTCATCACATTAATGTTGAAAATCTCACTCAAACAGAAAGAGCTTTTCTTACCTTGTGTAGCGTCTTGACTTTGATCTTCCTGGAAGATCTCCCTGAAGAGCAGCTCTTGAGAAGATGAGAATGAAATTTTCCTCGCGCTGGGATACTCAGTCTCAGCTTCCACGCATTTCTGGACATGATGTGATATGAGAAACAAAGGAAGAATGCAGACATAGAAATTAATTATCATACTGCACCTTCAAACTACCAGACTCCAATGTCCATTGCTGAAACTTGAAACAGAATGGAAGAATTGCCCCAAATACATTCCTGGAAGAATAGAATAAATGCCCTTAGGAGTTAATAATCCCAGAAAATTCTACCAGAGAAGCTTTGAGAAATGCAGAGTTGAGAAATTCAATGCACACATTGAGAAATTATCCTCTTTAGAGCTGTCATGATTACATTCTCCCACCTGCAACTCTGTTTGCATGTTTTCCTCCTCCTGAGTCAGCAAGAAGCCTTCAGCCAGGGCCACCGCCTGGGAACTGGTCTCTGCTCCACACTCCCGCACCCATTTCGCCATCTCTGGGGGAAGGACAGCCAACAGTTGTTCCAGGAGCACCAGGTCCAGCATCTGAGCCTTGGTGTGTTTTTCTGGTTGCAGCCACTGACGACAAAGATAGTGAAGCTGAGTGCAAACATCTCGGGGACGGCTCCCCTCCTGGAACTGCACTTTTCTGAAGTGACAACATTGGACCTCTGAACTACTGGATGCCTCTTTGTGGCTCTTCAACCTATGACTTGCCCCATTCTTCCCACAGCTCCAAGGCTGAGCAGCTGGAGGGCATTTTCTAATTTCTGCATCTGCTGGGTGTTGTTGTTCCTTCATCTTCTCTCTGGTCTCTAATACAACTCCAAAATGGACAGATGCATCTCCACAGGTCTTTCTGTTTACAAGAGATCTGGCCAAATTTTCCAAGGCCATTCTGCTCTTTTCCCAGACAAGATACTTAAGAATCCAGAAGAACCAGAAAATATTTCCAACTTACATACCTGAAATTGAAAACAAATAATTCATGGTGTTTACTAGCTTGATTAATAACTACTGAGGGAAGGAAGGGGGGTAGGAAAAATATGAAAAAGAAAACTGGATGAACCAATATCTGGAGGGAGGGAATCTTATTAATTATCTTGATCTCCCTATATGTTTTTGCAGAGAAATTGCAGAGAAATTATTAAAAATTAATTTTTATTTTCATGTCTTCTGTATTGTTATTATTATAAATCACTCTAGGCAGCAATTATACACAATGCTCCTTCTTACCATTTCCCTCACAACAGTCCTGGGAAGTAGATTGAGTTGAGAGTTTGGATGGGCTCAAGGCTTTCATGCCACAGATTGGACTATATGTTAATAACTTGGTTTCAAGTCTAGTGCTTTCATCACCGAACCAAATGGCTCCCTATGGCTAACTATAATTTTATTTAATAGACATTTTAATATAATTTCTATGACTGCATAGTTAAGAAACGATTTGCACAATCCAATTCATAAATGTCCCAGGTCACAATTGACACGGAGGACTCTTAAATCCACTTAATAACCAAATAAATAAACAATGGATTGACAAAAAAACACTGGTCTAATCCGGGACAGAGTGACAATGGTGCATCTCCCTACTCTAATACCTTCCTTATTTATCTGACGGCATAGCCGGCTGATGACAGTGGGGAAAGGCGGGAAAGTATGTTGCACCCAACTCCTTGCACACAGAGTTGCAACCTTTGTACGCTCGCTACTCTCGGCCTAAGAAGGGGGAGGGGAGGAGAATCCCTTCTGAAAAGGGAGCCACGGAATATGCAGGAAACTGTGCAGGAATTTCAGGCTGACTTGGAGGCACAGATCTCTATTTTGCAAAGACGACCTCTCCTCCTCTTCCTCTCATGCAGAGCTTTTTCGAAATGGAGTTTAAGTGGCTCCCTCCTTTCTGCGACCCCCGATTTTTTTCTCTCTCTAGGGGCAACGGGAAGGATCCGAAGCACTGTTTTCTCCCCTACCTGGTCTGTGCATGCACAGGGGCGGCAGGGGAACATGGGACCACTGCCTCCCCTCTTCCTACGACTCCAAGTCTGAAGGAAGTTTTGCAGGTCTCCGTGCCGAGCCTCCAAGCGCGGGAGAAAAGCCCCGTCACAGAACCCCGACTCACGTCTGGATCTCGAACCTCGAAAATCTACCTGCAGGCTCTTCCTTTGGTAGAAAGACTCACCCGAAGTCTCACAGCTGGAGGGGAGCAGAATCGGACACCAAGGAAAGAGCGGAGAAGCTTTCAATCCTTTCCTAGAAAATGACTCGGGAAGAACACATCTCTGTTGACCTGGGAAAGAAACCGGCGCATGCTCAGTTCTATTGTAAGGGGGCGGGCGGAAGAGCTTCGAGGCTCTTTATGGAGCCCCCTAGTGGATCCTGTGAGCATTGCGATAAGGCCCTGCAAGAGCGCAGGACGTCATGTTCCACGCGGGTCTGGGATGATTGGCATTAGGCTAGAAAGAAAGGTTCCCTCTAACATTGCCTATCTAGAAAAGAAGTGGCCTCTCCGGCAGGCGTCAGTTTGTAGATTTGCCTCTTTTTAATATGTAAGAACCGTCTGTGATCTTGTGAAGATTGAAAAAATCTCTGTGGAGACTCAAAAATCCCTTTCCTGAAGAGCAGCTTCTCTGAAGGGTCTCTAGGGATTCCCAGAAGGCATCAAAAATGAGCAAATCCTGTCAGAAATGGCAGCAGGGCGGTCAAAAGACAAGGAACAAAAGTTTCTCTATGAAACCCAGCCTGTGTCTTGTGGCTGATGGCAAACTCAGCCCTGAAGTGAGGGGAGATCAGGAGACAGGGAGGAAGGCCACAGGTTGAGGAAAATTAAGAATTGTATTGATTTTTCTTTTTCAGTTACTATAGCTTTGAAATTCATTCCTCTGGGCAGCCAAGGAGGCTTGGAAACACTAACTGTACCCTGAAGAATAGATCCTGATGGAAAAGAGGCATCAAAAGAAAAGTACCAAAATGTAGTGAAAGCTCAAAACTTGTGCATCTTTTAAAAAATTACCTCAAAATAAAGCGCCAAGAGGGAGAAATGAAAATTGGGAGAATAAAGTCTCATATGTGACTAGAGAAAAAGTAAGATTACACAATGAAGGAAGGCAAATACTGAAAATAAAGCTCAATACTACAAGGCAAAAGAGGAATGAAAGAGAGAGACATGAATCGTTTTTATTTTGGTTGTTGAATAATACGCCTCAGGAACTTTTTAGTAGGAACCTCAGGACATTTGGAGTAAAAGAATATTTTTTTCTAGCCAAAAGTAATGAAGATTTCACTGGTTTGAAAAGATTAGTCTGGATTTGGAGGTGGACAGTGCAAGAAAAAAGAGATTTAGCTACAGTTAGTGAAGAAAGGATGGAGGGAAATTGTGGTGAAGAAACAATTTTAAAAGAATGGCTTTAACTTCTCATTCTGCCTCCATTCTTTTCAGGACATTTCTTGATATATAAAAGGTTCCTTTAAGTCCCACCTAATTTTGTCAGTTTTCCATTATGAAAAAAAAATGATTAGGAAACCATAATTAGCGTCTTTTCACCTCTTTGATGCAGAGCCATCAATGAACAATATTTGAATAAATACTTTCAAAGATGGCAACTCCTCTGAAAGCCTGAAGGATTACCTCCCACAAATCTTTTGAAAGTTCCATTTTATTTTTAATTTTTAGTTAGAACAAAGTGGAATTTAATAATGTCTCATGAATAACCATATCAGTGATATTTAATTACATTAATTCACATTTAGACTTTTTCCTAATCCTTGTCATATAATAGAAAGGCAAATGTACTTGAAAGGAGAGTTTGAACATGCATTTCATGGGCTTCTCCTCATTCTGGCTTATTTTGTGAGAGGAATTAAGCCTTTTCCCATATCCAATATACTAATATATATGTGATGAGGTCTTTGACAAATAAATTTCAATCAATCACAATATAGGTGACAGGGACTTTGGAGGTCTTCTAGACTGGCCCCCTGCTCAAGCAGGAGATCCTATACACGTGATGGCAAACCTGTGGCATGCAGAGCCATTTGTGCTGGCATGTGAGTTGCAGGCAAACTTACCTCACTGCGCATGCCTGTGCCTCACAGCTGGTTTTTGGCTGGTTTGAGGCCTTTTAGGACTCCCAGAGGCTTCAGGAAGGCTTTTCAACTAGGCCCGTTTTGTCACTTCCTGTTTTTCCAGAGATACTGAAAGTGATGAAACGGGCCTAGTTTTTGGTCTGAAAAGACTGCAGAAGCCTTCCTGAAGCCTTTGGGAGGCCGAAAAAGACCTTAACCAGCCCAAAATCAGTTGTGAGGCACAGTGCAGATAAGGGGGTGGCTGGGGGGTGGGGATGCATGCGACATGTGCAGGGGGATGGGAGGGCGCATTGTCTTCTGGGTGCTGGCATGTGCGAGCTTGCACAATTTTTTGGCACAGGAGCCCAAAAAAGATTAGCCACCACTGTCCTATACCATTTCAGACAAGTGGCTGTCAGTCTCTTCTTAAAGAACTCCAGTGATAAAGCACCCAACAACCCTCTGAAGGCAAGCTGTTTCACTGGTTAATTGTCCTCAATGTTAGGAAGTTTCTTCCTTAATTCCACGCTCTCTCCTTCATTAGCTTTCATCCATTGTTTCTTGTCTTACCTTCTGGTGCTTTCGAAAGGTAAGTTGACCCCCTTCTTCTTAGTGGCAACCCCTCAAATAGTGGAATAGCGCTATCATGTCATCCCAGTCCTTATTTCTCTAGACCAGGGTTCTGCGAACCATAAATACTCAAAAGAGCCATTTGGATCCGTTTCCCACAGAAAACACTGGGAGCCATAAACATGGGTGGGAGTGGCCAACTCAATCTCACTCATTCACACCAGTCACATGATGACCCACAGCCACCCAGGTTGTTGTCGGCTCCTGGTGTTTTCTTTTCTGTGGGAAACAGGCATCTCTTTCTGTGTGTGTCTTTTCCCTCTCTGTATCTATCTGTCTTCCTCTGTCACTCTCTTATCTCTCTCATCTTTCTTTCTGTCTGTCTATGTCCTGTCTCTCTCTCTCTCTCTCTCTCTTTGTGTAGGTTTGTGTTGTGTGTTGGTGGTGTTTCTTGAAACCATTTCCAAAAAACAGGCGCTGGTTGGGTTTTTTTTTGTTTTTTCTTTTGCTGATGTTCTTCTTCTCTTTGGCTGCTTTTTACCATATGATTTAATCAAGAATCATTTCAGGTTCCCAGATGAATGAAGCTCTTCCCCCTGCTGTGGCTCCCTGTCAGCTGAACCCACCACTGCCTGGCCCTACTCTTTGCCCTCCCCTCCCAGTCACTCCCTCGCCTGGCCTGAGAAGGTAAGAGCGATGGCGAGGGATGGAGACTCATCATGGGCTTCAGGAAAAGGGGACGCCATGGGAAGCGTGCTAAATGTAACTGCTGCGCAAGGCACTGTGAGAGCTCAATTTAATTTAGCCTGCCAGCTGCTTTCCACAGCACCTTGAGCAGCAGTACATTAGCATGTTTTCAGAATGGGGGAAGACGGTGTCCCCTTTTCCTGGAGTCCCATGAAGAGTCTCCATCCCCCACCATTACACTGGCTAACTCAAGGTGGGAAATTCATTGCCTTCTTCTCAAGCCCAGGTATGATGGCAGTTTGCAAACTCAGATGTGGATAAAAGTCTCCAACTTGGATTGGCATGTGTGCGCACGTGCACAGCATGCCAACCAAGGAGACATTTTTTCTACAATCTAGACAATCATTGGGAGTTTATTTCCCTGTCCGGTACCCCTTCCCAGCAAAGCAAGAGGCGGAGGAGGACATTGCTGCGTGTGGAAGGGTGGAAGAGGAAGCTTGCAGGGAGCAGTTTCCTCTGAGTCCAACTTCTGCTTTGACGGATTCTCTGGAGAGCAAGAGACAAGTGGCAGGGAAGCAGCACTTGATGATCCTGCAGGAAGAAGGCTGGCCCTTTTTGAAAGGAAATCCTTGTTTCCAGTTGTGTGTAGTAAGATGCTGGCTTGTTGGGGCAGTCTTCCCTCACGCAGCTCCCCTACCACCTTTCCTCTTCTCCAGAGATCTGTCAAGGCAAAAGATGGACCTGGAGGAAACAGCTTTGTGCAAACTTTCTCCTCCATGCTTCTACGTGCAACAGCAGCATCCTCCATCTTCTGTGAGGGGGGGCAGGTAAGGCTGGGTGGGGGGATCCAGAGATCTCCAGCAAAGGAAGGCAAGACCAGGATGAGCACCTCGTGCACCAGGAGTCTCTCAGGCCACACGGAGGACCCCCGGATGGTGGCACGGGGTACCCAGAGCCCTGGAGGGCAAGCACCCAGCCCGGCCCAGACCAGCTTTCCTGTGGGGGGTGCTTGGCCGTACTTATTCCTCCTTGAGGTTGCTGCTGCTGTGCTCACTCTTCTTGGCCAGGTTGCTCATAGTGTGTGTGGGAGGGCAAACTGTGTGAGACAGAGGAGGCCCACTCTGTTTCCATGCAAGGAGACATGGCTTTGTAAACAAAGCATCCTCACTGTTAGGATGGGAGACCACCAGGAGGAGGGGGGCAAGGGGATGGCGAGGCTAGCAGGGTTGCTGGTGGCCAAGTGCTAAGGCAGGAATTCACTCAGATCCTCCCTCCCTCTCATTACAATTTCCTTCCTTCCTTCCTTCCTTTCCCATCCCTTCCTTTCTCCTTCATTCTTTCTTCCCTCTCTCCTTGCCCAGGAAGGGACAAGGTGAGGAGTTGCGGGAGGCCGTGGATTTCCCA
>JAGDQI010000258.1:0-46000 GCA_023653725.1 Bungarus multicinctus
GGTTTTGAATCTTTCGATTTGAATACTTTATGGCGTTTTAGTGATCTCTCTAGCCAGTACTATATTAAATTAATATTTATAAATCTTTTTTAACTTTTCTAATGGTAATGTTTTATTGTGGGCGTCACAGACCCCTCCGAGTCCCTTATTTGGTCGATGATGGGGAACCGCAGTATACAAATCGAAATAATAAATCAGTGCCATTTTCTGTGGGCGACTCCACCAACCAGAACTGGGCTATTGTAGAGCCAGTTTCTGGGCCTACAGTGCCTTGCTTGATGGCAGGGAGGTACCAGATGCAGTACTGCAGACGCCTACTATCTGCCCCTGACAGCCAATTGCCAGCACTTTTTGTAGTTTGAATCCCCACCAGCAGCTCAAGGTGACTCAGCCTTCCCATACTTTCCCAAGCGTGGGAAAAATGGATTGGACCGGACGGTTGGATAGGCCAATATGCCCGGACTCTGCAAACTCTTAGAGAGGCAGGCTGTGAAAGACCTGCTGAATATAATTGCCCTAATAAATATAATTGCCCTATTGCCTGTTTGCCATGGTCTATTCTGGTGAACATCTTACCTGTGGCCTTATTTTGCCAAGAGTCTCTCTCAGCCAGACAGGACCATTGTCAGAGAGTTTTGTTGTAGCCGCGAAAATTAGGAAAGAGGCGGAAGAACTATTTAGTTGTTTGCAATGACCCCTTGAGGTTAGTTCAAAAACATGACAGGTATCATAAATAAAAATAGATAATATAATAATCAGTCCCTCTCCTTTGTTTCCCCGTGATCTTTTCTAACATTCCTGATACCAATAGGAGGATTCTTACCTACATGAAAGTATATCTTAAAGATGGGTCATTCGTATCAAAAACTGCAACTCCCGGTGCGAGACAAGAGTGCCAGAAGGGCGACAGGTCCCACCCTGCCTCACACAGATAGGCAAAGAGAACTGTAACACCCTTGTCTAGCGACGTCAAAGAGCATCTGGCGCCTCTAACCCCCTCAGCGTAGCATGTACAGACCAGTCCCCCCCCCCCCCCCCCACGATAACTGCCAGCCCACCAAATAGGTGTGCAGGCTAGGAACTCAGACAGCTCCCAACGTTGGGTGGCAGCAAGAAGGACGATTGCGGAATTAGCAGCCATGGCTCCACCAGCGCATCGCCCACACTTTCAAAGCGGCCCCTGGCAGCCTGTGCGAAACTCGGTGATTTCGCATCTAGGGACAATTCAGTATAGCGGAAAGCAGCCTTCCACAGCAATGACCCACTAAGAGCAGTGCTGCCACTAGGATGGCGTAGAGGACCTAGCCCCAGCAGATTCCACAATGGGAAATAACTTGGCCATATTTAAGAATTGTGGATTTCAAGCTCCCAGGGACATGCCACGCCTCCCAAGTCATTCAGAAGCTGCCCCAGCAAGATTGACAGTGGGAGCCCCGTCCAAGTGACCCCACAACAGGCACAGAGGTACCCAGCCAGCCTGCTGACAGCCAGCGGCTGCCAGGGAGGGCGAAATGACCCAACTGCAAAGGACAGCCAGCAGCAGGCTACAGACAAGACCTAGACAGACGCGCGGAGGCAGGGGAGCGGAGATGATTTCTATGCACCACAGCTATTCTAGCCCTCCCACCCGCTGTAGCCAGTAGCTTCTGAGAAACCTGAGCTCCAGGCCTGGCAGATGATGCAACCAGGGTCCACCACCTACTCACGAGTCACAATGCGCGTGAGCTGTGGAATGATGCAGGGCCCTCCCTCAGCTATGAGGTTTGCCCTGGACGTTGCATGGCAGCCGGCTGGGAGCCTGGTCAAGCAGTGAACCTGCCCAGAAACATCTCCAGGCCACGGAGACAGAATGATGGGGAGGGCAGCTTCCACCCCTTACTGCACTCAGCTGATCCGCAGGCCTGGCGGATCGGACATGCCAATTAAAGAGGGCCAGACTCTATGAGGGTGTGAATGAGGAAAGGGATATGGAGTCTGCCCTTTGTGTTCTAGCCATGCCCACACCACTTCACTAGGACTTGTTCTTGGGGGTAGAATTATAGCCCCATCCAAAAATTCCAGTCTAGCGCTTATTTTTGGTAGATCGGTAAGTAATTTTCGGCTCCGTGCGAACACGTATTTAAGAAAAGCTTGATGCATCAACAAAGAATTTAGAATGCAATATCGTTTAATAATCAGCATCTTCCAGCCTCTTAAAAAGTGCTGTCGATCTTCTTAAGAGAAGTTTATATCCTGAAGGAAGCCATCCAGCCCCAACGATTTGATGCTTTGAATTCCTCTTTTTTTTGACCCGCGAGTTTTCATTAACGGTAGTCAATTGCCAAGGGCAAATGCTTGAATATCAGCCCGTGCACAATTAAATCCCTCTTGTCTCTGCTCGCAATCCCATTGGCCAGATCATACTTCCAGATTAGGAAAAAATGTGCAGACCGGCATCCCCCCCCCCCCCCCCCCCCCCCCCCACCCACCTGCCCGCCCTAAACTTGATTTCATCATACATACTGCTTGACTGAGCCGTTATGCTACTTATGTCCTCAGCCATTTTCGCCACCATATCGCGAAGACTCCAACTTCTTCTCTTTGCAGAAAACCGCCTAAGATTCTTGCCCAGAAGATGAATACCTCCACTATTCACTTTTGTAGAACCTAAACGCGCAATAGCTCTTTACTTTTTGGCACTCTCTTCCCCTAAGGAGGTCAAAATATTAGTCCAGATTAAATATACCATTAAATCAGATGTGCTTGAACTCTATTTCACTGAAGGCCCACATCAGCATTGTGCGCTTTCGCTGGGGAAAGGGGCGGTGGTGAGCTAGTAGTAGACCAGCTTGAAGTCACTCGATGCGATCAGAGTCAATGTGACAAGGAGACTGGTGCGACAGGTTTGACTCTGAGAGGTGACAAGCCAGATAGGGTCTCGCCAGGATGGCCCGCATACCGCCAACCTGCCTCAGCTTGCCTGGCGGTCAAGGTCCCCGCGGCGGTACCAGCGCCCATCAGCCGGAAGGCATCAGCTTTACAGCTGAGGCATGTAAGTGTCCCAACGAGACCGATACATGGCTATACCTGCCCCATATTTGTCGGTGACCCGTGCGGTAAGCCAAAGACAGGCAGAGGCAAGATGGAATGTGGAGGTCCTCGGGGGCCATGCAGACCGCATCCACTGGGCACCATGATTGCCCGTGCCTCCCCGCACTTAATGCCTAATCTGTGGGTTGCCACGACAGGCCAGCCACAGCAGTCAGTGTTTTGCACTATACCGCATTGTGTGCGCTCGAGCTAGCCTCAGAGTGACACGGCGAACCTAGGGCAAGGATTACGGCATGCCGGGAACTGCACTCAGACATCCTTATGTCCCCCATCGCACTTGCCGCCTCCTGTGTGCCCGCACAAGGATAAGGACAACCTGTTTCTGGGGCTGCGACAATGGACAGTGGCGCGACAGCCCTCAGCCCATTTCAGAGAATGACCCCATGGACCATTATGCCCCGCGGTACAGATCACGGCTGCCTCATTGACCTGCTGTTTCAATGGGCGGGCGCCCTAGGAATGTTGCAGTAAGCTAGGATTCATACTCTTGCGCCATGAGACTCGCTGCAGCACCACAGTGCCCACAGCCCAAAGCGGTCGATCGGTGCGGCCTAGGCACGCGCTGTGGTGAATGCACCTAGGATGGCCACTCTCGCCACACTCATACACATCCTTTGTGTGCCCCAGGGGCACCTGCGGGGTGACCATAGCGATTCAGTGCCTAGCCTCACAATCTACCGCAGACCGCGTGCAGCCCTCCGCCTAACCAGAATATGACCGGCCAATTGCGGCCTTATATTTGCACATAGTCTAGGTCTGCGCTGATTATCTAACACTGCGGCCAGTCTCTCTCAGCCCAGCCCATGCTCAGACGGCGTTTTGTTGTAGGCCGAAAATAGGTAAGAGCAAGAAGGACGTATTTGTCACTCGTATGCTGCTTTGAGTTACATTACAAAAAATAATAAAGGGCGGTTATAATTAAAAAATAACTCATAATAATGTTTACCACCGCCCTTCTTCATGTCTTCACCTTACGATAAGCGAGTTCGATACCAGAGGCAAGCCAAATTCTGGACATCTCTAGCAGACTCTCCATACCAGCCGCTTTAATTGGCTCAGCATCAGCCTGAGACCACTTCCTCCTCAGAGAAATATAAGCCACTTCCTCAAAGGACAAAACAGCCCTGAACCAACGAGACAATGTTTTCCTAATTCGCATTATTGAACAAACAACCCAGGATATAATTGGCAATTTTACCTTTCACCATATTCAAAGAAAGAATCCAGTGAACAAAAAGGGCCATTTTCTGCAGAATTCAAATGAGATCTCAAGTTTCTGGTGAATGGCTACGATCTGATAACATATTTGATCAAGTTAGCGATTGCGTCGGTGAAGCCCAACTAAATAGAATAGAATCTTTAATATGGCCAAGTCTGATGCGACACACAAGCCGCAATTGTTTGCGTGCATATGCCTCTTAGCTGTACATAAATAAGGGGCGCGCTTTCGCCGTTCTTTGAACTTCCCCGAAGATCGACAGTGACCACGATTGTCCGTGGCTTTGGTCCCTGCTTGTCAGAGAGCCCCCGATCTGTCAGATTTTGGGGCAGAAGCTGCCTCATAGGGGTAGCGGAGGAAGGGACGACCGTCAGCCAGGTAGAGGGAAGTCGCAATTCCCCTCTTCTGGCTTGGCAATTGCTCCCTCCCAAAGATGTCTAAAGCGGTGGTCTAAAATGGCCATCCTGAAGGGGAAGATTAAGTTGGAATAAGTTGCGCAGGAGAGAGAAAGAAGCGGGACAGCAGGAGGAACGGGATGCTATAATTAAATGGAAAGTTACCCCAGGATTAATTTTAAAGAATTTTTAAGAAAGAATTTAAAGCAGAAAACAGAAAGAAAAAAAAGGTGTGAATTGCTTTTGACAGCAGTGGAGCTTTGAACCGAGAAAAGTAGAAGCTGAAGAAGAAAACATCTAATTAATTTGGATAAATATACTCTGATTCTATATAGGCACTAATTAAGCTGAACTAGAGATTGTCCAAGGAAATTTAATATCAATTGGATTTGATTTTTTTTCTTGGACGACTATGGAACTGTGGTTTAAAAGCTCTGAATAATTGAAAAAAAGGGGTTGAAGATCTGTTATAACAAAGAGTGCCATCTAATGGTTAAATCTAACTTGTTTTTTTTCTAAAAGACTCTGTTCTAAAAATTGTAAGGAAAATTGAAAATAATAAAACAAGAACTTGAAAATTGAAAACACTGAAACAAAGAAACAGGACGATTCTGCCCTTGGACTGTTGATTCTGGCATGGATCTGGTATTGAATTAGCTCGAGGACTAACACCTGAGAGGAATAAAACAAAAGCTGACTGTTGGAAAATATCTTATAGACACTATTGGATTAAATGTTAGCCACGAAAGGTGTAAAATGGTGATATCTCTTCTGGAATTAAAAATGGAACTTAGAAACATGAAAGAAACATTACAAGAGAAGGTGAATTGTTGGGCTTTGCTTTAAAATTTATGGAAAACACAATTGCAGAATACGAACAACAAAGACAAAAGACAGAAGAGGAAGTGGAGCAGACTACAAAAGAGGCCATTTTTAATTACCACCTAAAACAAAGAATTCTGGAAAGGAGGAAAAGAGTGGGAATAACGTAAAGATGTAAGAAGTTAATAAAGAGGGAAATATCTGGAAAGTTAAAAAAGGTAAAAAGAATCAGCAGAAAGTTGAAGGGCAGAAGGAAGCTATAGAGAGAGGGATAAAAACGGGAGAGAAAGAATAAAGGGGAAAATGGAAAGGGAAAGAAGGGATAAGAAACAGGATTTGGAAAGAAATATGGGAATTGTAAAAAAATGGAAATAACTGCTTAATTAAAAGACACAGAGATAATGGCTGATTAATATTTAAAAAGGGGATTCTGCAAGGTGATTGGGGTAGCATAAACAAATTTAAAAGTTATGGAATAGGGACATATAGACTGACAAGATGGGAAATAGAACTGTAACTCTTTGACATTGGAATTCAAGCTCTTTTCTTTCATGTATAGAGATAACTGCAATAACTAATGGAATATGTTTATTAAATGTATTGAAATAATTGTAAGAAATATGTGTATTAAATATACTGAAATAAATGAAATGATATAGGAGGAGAGCTGAAATGGAATTAACATTAGGATTCAGGATCAAATAAGTAGATTAATATGTCTTCTTTTTTGAAATTGTAAACAAATCTTATAGAATTAAAATGGAGAAAAAACCATGCAGAATCTGATTTTTATATGCTATGTAGTTTTAAAGGGATTATTAATTTTAATGTTTTAGGTAATAAAAAGTTAACTGTTTAATGGGATTTAAAAGGAGAGATAATTAATGAATATGTAGTATTTAGAGGTGGCACACTTAAATTAATAATTCAGGGGGGGAAACTTTCTTAGAAGGAATGTATCTAATTAGAATTTAAGATGGAATATACAAATGTGACAAAAGTATCAAAGTATAATAATTATAAAGCTAACATAGATGAATTAAATAAGAGGTAAGCATTTGGAATAATATAATAAAATAGAAAATGTATAAAAGCATTGTTAAGAAGTTGAATACAAAAACTGAATATGTAACTATGATCATATTTGTATGTATATATGAAACCTGTAATCATGCTGTTCACTAAAAAGAGATGTTTTAAAAAATGTGGAAAACTGAATAAAACTTTTTTTTTAAAAAAGATACATTCATCAAGAGTCAAGAACCATAAGATACAACACATAATAGTCACAGAGTACAGTAAGCAATCAAATAATATTAGGAAATGGTTAATAAAAATTGTTAGGATACAAGCAATAAGTTTACAATCATAGTCATAAGTGGGAGGAGATGGGTGAAACGAAGGATGGGAGGATTAATAGTAATGCAGACTTAGTAAATAGTTTGATAATGTTGAAGGAATTATTTGTTTAGCAGAGTGATGGCATTCGCAAAAACTGTTCTTGTGTCTAGTTGTTCTGGTGTGCAGTGCTCTAGTCTATAGCATTGTTTTTAAGGTAGGAGTTGAAACAGTTTATGTCCAGGATTTGAGGGGTCTGTAACTATTTTCACAGCCCTCTTTTTGATTTGTGCAGTATACAGGTCCTCGATTGAAGGCAGGTTGGTAGTATTTGTTTTTTCTGCAATCCTAATTACCCTCTGAAGTCTGTGTCTGTCTTGTTGGATTGCAGAACCATAATCAGACAGTTATAGAGGTGCAGATGACAGACTACTTCCTCTGTAGAACTGTATCAGCAGCTCCTTGAGCAGTTTGAGCTTTCTGAGTTGGCACAGAAAGAACATTCTTTGTTGTGTTTTGATGACGTTTTTGATGTTAGGTGTCCATTTTAGGTCTTGTGATATGATAGAACTTAAAAATTTAAATAGTTTTCTTGGTCAATTAATAGCTGGGTCTTAAACCCACTACTTATCAACGGCTCCAATTCTTTCTAGGGTGGGGAGAAGGACATATAGGAAACCCACCTGATATCTTTGCCAATGGCTTAGTGTATTCACTGAGGAGCCAACCCTTACCCTCACTCCACACCTTCAGGCAAATGTTGGGAGATCCTGTAATGGTATGTGAAAATGATCCTGGGAGACCGAAAGAACATCCCTGGTCAAGACAACATCCGGTCAACTAAATCTGAGCCTGAAGCAGGAGGGTGAAGAAAGTTTACCAGAAGAACAGGTAGCTTAATTTCAGTGTGAATTTATAATGACCTGCTCTAAAATTTGCCTTGCTTAAAAGCAGCAATATTATACATTAAACTCCAGAACAAAATGAAACCCATCCAAGTTCCATGGGCCTTTCCAATATTTCTTTTCCTACCTGTGGCAGAGTTGCAGCCACTCTTTCAGCTCCAACACAAAGAGATGATTCTAAAAATATTGAGAACAGCTTTCTATTATCTGTGAGACCAAAAAAAATGGTGGAAGCAGATTGTTATCAAGAAACAGCCAGAAGCAGATTCCACTCAAGGTAACCAAAATAATTGGCGGGATGTCCAAACCTCACATCACATGGAAAAAGCCTCTCTTACCTGGCATCACATCTTGACTTTGATCTTTCTGGAAGCTCTCCCTTAACTGCAGGTCTTGAAAAGGTTTGAATGAATCTATCCCCTCCTTGGGATACTCAGTCACAGCTTCCAAAGATTTCTAGAAATGATGTGGCACGATAAAGAAGGGAAGAGTACAGAGATGGAAATGAAATATCATACTGCATTCTCAGACTAGCAGACCCCATCACTGAATTTGGAAAGTAAGAATAGAAGTATTGCCCCAAATACATCCTTCAGAAGAATGGAACAATAGGTCTTAGGAGTTCATAATCTTAGAAAATTCTACCAGAGGCAAATTAACAAATGCATTTTAACTGCCACAATTACATTCTCACTGTGATGACCCGGTTTCCCCAGTTTCCTCCACAGCCAAAGGAGCCACTCTCCGGCTCCCTGTCAGCTGTTCATTTTCCTTCTTGGATTCAGAGGGGACATGACACTCACTTGCAACTTTTCTTGCATCTTCTCAGACTCTTGGGTCAGCAAGAAGCCTTCAGCTATGGACACAGCCTAGGAACTGGTCTCCACTCCATACTCCCACACCCAATTCTCCATCTCTAGGGGAAGCACAGCTAGGAACTGCTCCAGGAGCACCAAGTCCAGCATCTGAGCCTTTGTGTATCTTTCTGGTTGCAGCCATTGATGGCAAAGGTGGTGAAGCTGACTACAAACATCTTGGGGGATCCCTCCCTCCTGGAACTGCATTTTTCTGAAGTGAAAGAATTGTACCTCTGAACTATTGGCTTCTTCTTCTTGCCTCTTTTGCCCAGGACTTGTTCCATTCTTCCCACAGCTCAAAGGCTGAGCAGCTGGACGGCCTTTTCCAGCTTTCACATCTGCTGAGTGATCTCTGTTCATTTCCTCTCTGGTCTCTAATCCAGCACCAAAATGAATCCATGCATTTCCCCAGGTCTTACTAATCACAAGAGGTCTGTCTAAATCTAAGGCCATTTCGTTGCCTTTCCTCACAGGATATTTCAGTCTCCAAAGGAACCAGGGATGATTTCCAGCTCACGTATCTGAAATGAAAAAAATAGGTGTTCAATAAGGCAACACATTTGAATACAGAGCATCCTTCTCCTCCCCCCAAAATCCAAAATAAGAAATTCTAGTGTACCCACTAATGACTGAAAGAAGGGGAGTTACCTTATTAGGAAGACTGACTACTGCAGTAAATTCTTGAAAGCACTTCTAGATCAGCTTCTGTCAAGGATTCAATATATTGGATAAATAAATTTAGAAATGTTTTGGATTTGTATTGCCTGCAATCTCTGCAGAATCCAAATCATATATTTCTGAGGTCACAGACAGCAATTGAGACACGTGAATTTGATAATTAAATCAATCAACATTTGAATTTTTTGTAAAACTTTAGCCAGCAGAACCCCATCAAACCTCTGCCCCAAATCCTGAGGGAAACTCCAAAAACCAGAATTAATAAATCGTTATCCAATGCATAAAGAACTAATACCTGAATAAATACACCATCTATTCCTTAACATTATGTTTTGAATCAGGAATCTCTTAGAAACCTATTTCCAAAGTTTAGCCTAATCCAGTCTTTTTCAAACTTGACCAATTGAAGATATCTGGATTCAGCTCCCAAACCTTACAGTAGCAAGCTTGATTAAACACTGGCCTAATCGAACACATTGTGTTAATGATGAACCTCATCCCCGAACCCACCTCCGTCCTGCAACATCTTCCTTATCTACCTGCCGGCAGAGCCACCAAGAGATAGTTGGGAAAGGAGGAAACCGAGTTCCAGTCCTGGCACACCTTGCACGCAACTCCTTGCACACGGAGATCCAGTCTTGCATGCAAAGCCAGCCAGAGGGACTCCGATCGCTCGTTTCTCTCGCCCTAAGGGGGAAGCGAGGGAAACCCCTTCTGGAAACGGGACCAAGAAATTTGGAGGAAATTGTCCAGGAGCCTAGGCTGATTTGGAAGCACAAATCTCTGTTTTGCAAAGCCAACCTCTCCCTCTTCTTCCCTGCAGAGTTTTTCCCATAGAAATGGAGGGGAAATGGCTCTCTCCTTTTTGGCAATCCTCGCCTCCCATCCCCACCTTGGAGGGCAATGCGGCGGGTCCTTAGCTTTACTAAAGCTCGTGCAACAGGAACCGCAGGAAAATTTGGGAGCCCGGGCTCCACTCTTCTCACAACTCCGAATCTGATGAACTTTTCCTTCTCTTCATGCACGCTTCCACCGCCAAAGAAAAGCCCGCCACTCGTTGAATTCTGAGTCACGTGTGGATCTCTGCATCCGGTAAAGGTTTCCCTGCAGCCTCTGGAAAGTCTCACTCAGCCTAAAGCTCACAGCGAGGGGAAGCTGAGTCGAACGCGGTATGAAAAGGGTGATGCCCTCCCAGTCTTTTGCCCCGGGCAGCACGTGCCTCTCTTGAGCTCGGGACAGAGGCAGAGCGCATGCTCAGTTCCCACTGCGATTGGACTGGGGGAGGGGGAGCGCAATGGCTGCCCGGTGGATCCTGCGAGCAATCCTGAAGAATCTGGGAGGGCGGAGGATTTCCTGTTGCATGTGGGTCTGGGATAATGGGTATTGGAGTAGGAGAAAAGGTTCTCTCTAAGATTGCCTATCTATAAAGAAAGTGGCATCTCCAGCAGGCAGTCAGTTTGTAGATTTTTCTGTGTTTTAATATCTAAGAACCATCTGTGAACTTTGAGAAGATTTATGTGGAGACTCAAAAGTCGCTTTCCTCAAGAGCAGCTTCTCTGAAGGGTTTGTAGAAATTTGAAGAGGCTTCACAAATGAGTCAAAATCCTGTCAGATATGGCTGGGTGGTCAAAAGGCAAGAAATAGGAATTTCCTTTGAAAGACAACTTGTGGTTGTTGTCAAACTCAGCCCTGAACTGATGGAACATATGGGGAATGGCAGAGATACAGGGAAGAAATGAAAAGGTTAGGAAATTTAAGGTTTGTATTTATTTACATCTGCCTTTGTCAAATTCATACCCCTGGGCGGCTAAGAAGGTTGGAAATGTCTGGCAGTAATAAAAATAATCCTGAGGAAATGATCCTGATGGAAAGGAGACATCAAAAGAAAACAAGTTCCAAAATGGAGAGAAAGCTCAAACCCGTGGACCTTTTAGAAATTTTATCTCAGAATAAGGCACCGTGATGGAAAAATGAATAGTGAGAGAATGAAATGTCACAAGTGACTGGAGAAAAAAAGAATTATAAAATAAAGAAAAGTAAATATTAAAAACTGAATATAAAGCTCAGATCCATAAATCAATCAATCAATAAAATATTTCTTTCTCAAGCCAGCAAAAGTATTTGGCTACCAAAAATAAATAAATAAAGATAGGTAGGTAGGCAGGCAGGCAGGCAGATAGATAGATATAGATGACCAGGACCTACGAGAAGATAGATAGATAGATAGATAGATAGATAGATAGATAGATAGATAGATAGATAGATAGATATAGATGAACAGGAACTACGAGAAACTCGAAGTCTGAAGAGCCACCATCTTATGTGACCTCACATTCCTACACAATTGCAGAGACAAAAAAGTGATCCCTACATGCTTCCAACTCAAACTCCATTCCAAAACCTCAGCCACTGAAAGGATCCTGAAAAGAACGGAATTAGCTCTAATCAGAAACGAACTCCACAGGAAAAGATTCTACTAGACCAAACCAACAGGGACCTACTCACTGTCCACCTCAAACTCAGTAACAAAATCCACACAGCACTCTGGGACAAATTCAAACAACTAGCTCTCTGGAGAGCTGAAACAGAAACCTTCCACAAGACAGACACACATACCAACAAACTCCACAAACTAAAATGTCAGAAGCCCAACCCTCCCCCAACAAAGCATGAAACAAACAAACACAACATCAGAAACCAATGTCTTTTCCAAGGGATTCAACTTTGCAGTCGTCCCTAACCAAAAACATCATATGCGAAGTTGAAGCTAGCCTAACCAAAATTAACCCAGATGTAGCCAATAAAATCAAACTTGAAGTCACCAACATCCTCTGCTCCAGCAGTCCACCCAGAAGCAACTTACACAGAGAACAAAAAGAACTCATCAACTTGAGGAAAGACAACAACATAATCATTCTCCCAGCAGACAAAGGCAATGCTACGGTTGTGATGAACACATTGACCTACCAATCCAAACTATCCAACCTACTCCAAGACCCCGCTTACAAACCTCTAAATACAGACCCCACCACCTACCTGGAAAAAAACACCAAATCCAAAATAAAAGCCTCTCCCATCAGTGAAGAGATCCAGCAAAGAATCATCCCCAGAGAAAAATCATCCAGATGCCCTAAGCTCTATGACCTCCCCAAGATACACAAAGAAGGAACACCACTCAGACCCATAGTCAGCTCCATAGGCTCACTTCTACAGAATCTCGCCAAATTTCTTGCCAAACAACTCCAGCACTACACAGAATCCATCACCGCACATGTACAAAACTTTCCATTTCATAGAAACAATAAAGAAACAAAACCTACAACCCAGCGACCTACTCATGAGCTTCGATGTCATATCCCTCTTCACCCAAGTACCTATTAAAGAAGCCCTGACAGCTATCCAAAACAAATAAAAAACCCCTAAGCACATCCTAGATCTGACCAACCACTGCCTAACCAACACATACTTCATCCACAATGACAAAGATACAAACAGATAGAAGGAGCACCTATGGGATCACCCCTCTCACCCGTCATCACTAACCTATACATGGAATATTTTGAAACCAACGCTCTAGTCTGGACAAATCCTAACACAAACCCAAACTCTGGCTTAGATATGTAGATGACACTTTTATAATTTGGCCACATGGGTAAGAAAAACTGCACAATTTCCTCACACATCTTAACAGCCTACACCCCAAAATACAATTCACCATGGAAACAGAAGCCAACAACCTAATTTGTGTGTATGGCTTGGTGGTCATGTGACTGGCTGGGCATGGCTTATATGTACATATTTAAAATATTTATATAAATATTGAATTTTTTATAAAAAAGAGCAACTTTTACCCAAAATCAGGCAAAGCAGGCAGGCAGATTGAGTTGTTCACAGAATCACAGATTCATTCAGAGATCTATCTATCTGCCATTGGCTAGCTCAGTCTGTCCACATAAAATTCGCTTGCAAGCAAACTCACAAAATTAACTCTCAACACACCATGTATATAAATATTGAATGTTTTATTTTAAAAAAGAGCAACTTTTACCCAAAATCAGGCAAAGCAGGCAGGCAGATTGAGTTGCTCACAGAATCAGATTCGTTCAGAGATCTATCTGCCATTGGTTAGCTGTCTGTCACATAAAATTTGCTTGTAAGCAAACTCAAAATTTGCTAGCAAGCACTCACAAAATTAACTCATACCATGTATGTAAATATTGATTTTTTTATAAAAAAGCAACTTTTACCCAAAATCAGGCAAAGCAGGCAGACAGATTGAGTTGTTCAAAGAATCATAGATTCATTTTGAGATCTATCTGCCATCGGTTAGCTCAGTCACATAAAATTTGCTAGCAAGCACTACAGAATTAACTCACAACACACCATGTATGTAAATATTGATTTTTTTATATAAAAAGAGCAACTTTTACCCAAAATCAGGCAAAGTAGGCAGGCAAATTGAATTGCTCACAGAATCATTCAGTGATCTATCTATCTGCCATCGGCTACTTGAGTCTGTCACATAAAATTTGCTTCCGTGAGTCTGCACTGAATTGTAGAACCTTCAGTCCTAAGGGAGGTTCGGCTGTACTTAAAAGCATAGCTGAAGATCTAAAGATTAGCTAGAAAGCAAGAAATGCAACGATTTCCTGCTTCCTAGCTAATCTAAATCTCCCAGCACAGCAGGACAGATGATGGTCGGGGGCGGGGGGGAAGGAAAAATAGCAATTTAACAGGCAAGTTTGGCGGGTAAGGAGTGAGTGGGTAGGGAGGGTTCCCGTGGGCCATGTGGGCAGCACAGCCTTGTTGTCAGCCTTCAAGATTTTCTTCCTTTGCTTTGCATCTTTCGGCTGACAAAAATAACGGAGGGAGGAGGGGGGACATGGTTATGGGAAGCGAGCTGGAGGTGTTACAAAACAGAACTATATAAGTTGGGGGGAGAAGATTCTTGCTTAGGCTTCTATCCTATTCTATCCACCAGGAAAAAATTGACTATTTAAGCTATCGCATATCACATGATGGCATAGAAATGGATCTGGGGAAAGTTCGTGCCATTTTGGAATGGGCCCCTCCCCGCACCAGGAAACTACTTCAAAGTTTTTTGGGGTTTGCTAATTTTTACTGTAAATTTATCCCTGCTTTTGCGAAGATTGCAATGCCTATCACAAATCTCCTAAAAACCAAAGGGGAGGTGAAACTGAAGCCTAGTAAACCACTGGGTTTGGAGTGGTCCATGTAGCGCCAAGCTGCTTTTGAGAAACTGAAACAACTGTTTGCTGCTGAACCAGTACTCAAGCACCCAGACAGACGCTCCTTTTGTAATCCAGGCCGATGCGAGTGACGTAGCAGTCGGAGCGGTGTTGCTACAAGAAAACGAGACAGGGACTCTGCAATCGTGTGCATATACTTCCCGTAAACTAACTGAAACCGAGAGAAGATGAGCCATCTGGGAAAAAGAAGCTTTTGCAGTTCGCTAGGCTCTGTTAACCTGGAGGCATTTCCTAGAAGGGGCAAAACACCCATTTGAGGTGTGGACGGATCATAAAAATTTGGAGGCTTTGAAAATACCTTGGAAGCTGTCTCCCAAGCAAGTTCGCTGGGCGCAGTAGTTTAAACACTTTAATTTTTCACTGAAGTACATTCCAGGGGGGAAGAACTTCATGGTGGATGCTTTATCTAGATTACCTCAATAGTACTCTCCAAGAAGTGGTGCGGCCTATTGTCCCAACCAAACAGTTGGCGGCTCCAGTGGTTACTAGAGCCCAGAAAAAGAAGGAAGTTGATTTATCAAATGATTTATCTGCACAATTGAAAGAGGCTCTAAAACTTGATGATTGGTTCCTTGCTCACTCAAATAACTGTACGGTTAGAGATGGATTGGCATAGGTGGGGGCCAAATTATATGTGCCAGCAAAGCTGAGAAACCAAATATTACAGCAAGCTCATGACTCTAAAGCTGCTGGACATTTTGGATTTGTGAAGACCTTACACTTGGTCAAAAGGCAATTTTGGTGGCCTACCTTGAAAAAGGACATTGAAACTTATGTGGCTAGCTGTCCTATATGTGCTTCAGCCAAACTACCTCCTGGTAAACCAGCAGGCTTATTACAAAATGTGGCTAGACCAACTGCTCCATGGAAGGAAACATCCATGGATTTTATAGTGAAATTACCTGAAAGTGGGGGAAATACAATTATTTGGGTAGTAACAGATTTGTTTTCCAAACAGATATATTTCATACCTTGTGCAAAAATCCCATCTGCGAAAACATTGGCTAAACTGTTTATTTTACATATCTACAGGTTACATGGGGTTTCTGAATGCATAATCTCAGACAGGGGTGTCCAGTTTACCTCAAACTTTTGGAAGGAGTTCCTGAAGTTATTGGGCTCTGCCCAGGGCTTAAGCTCCGCCCACCACCCACAAACCAATGGGGCTTGTGAGAGAACTAACTCGGTATTAGAACAGTATCTTAGATGTTACATAAATTATCAGCAAGATAATTGGGCTGACCTACTGCCATTCGCGAGGTGGCATATATAACAATTCGGTACATAGTACTGGGTTTACTCCGTTTAAAGTGGCTTTGGGACAAGACTTTGTACCCATACCCGAGCTTCCACAGGAGAAACCTAACATTCACTCATTAGATGAATGGATAACACAGCTCCAGCTTACCTGGCCAGTTACCTGTAAAGCATTAGATGATGCTCATCAAGCCCATAAAAAAATTTGCAGATAAAAA
The DNA here is from genome assembly GCA_023653725.1 of Bungarus multicinctus. Taxonomy (NCBI): domain Eukaryota; kingdom Metazoa; phylum Chordata; class Lepidosauria; order Squamata; family Elapidae; genus Bungarus; species Bungarus multicinctus. The sequence continues at coordinate 16,050 of JAGDQI010000258.1, forward strand.
GAGAACTCCACAAAAACCATATCAAGTGGGTGACAAGGTCTTCTTATCAACCAGATATTTGCAGACCACACAAAAGTCAAAAAAGCTTGGACCTAAGTATGTTGGACCTTTCCCAATTGAACAAATTGTGAACCCTGTGGCAGTCCAACTGAAATTACCTAAAACCCTCCGACAGATCCATCCTGTCTTCCATGTTAGTTTACTAAAATCTGAACATATCTCAGATTTGAGACCGACTCAGGTCGATCCCCCCATGCCATTGCTAATTGAAGGTGAACAACATTTTGAAGTTAAGGAAATTTTAGATTCTCGAAAACAAAGGGGTCGACTCCAATATTTGATTGTTTGGAAACATTTTCCTCCTTCTCAGCCCGAATGGGTGAATGAGAAGGATGTTAAAGCTCCTATGCTTGTCAAGGCATTTCATACTAAATATCCTGATAAACCCTAAAATATAATATTATGGTGTTACATTTATATTTTCTGTTATCTTCTTTTTTTTTTTTTTTAGGACTATCGTCTCTTTTGCAGGAGGGCCAAATGTCAGCCTTCAAGATTTTCTTCCTTTGCTTTATATCTTTCGGCTGTCATAAGTAACGGGGGGAGGAGGGGGACATGGTTATAGGAAGCAAGCTGGAGGTGTTATAAAACAAAACTGTATAAGTTGGGGGGGGGAGACTCTTGCTTAAGCTTCTATCCTATGCTATGCGCAGCCACAACTCTTTATCAAAATATGTCAAGGTCAACGGACAGAGGCCTCATCACCACCTGAAGATGCCCACATGCTATACACAACTTTTAATTGGATGAGCCAATTGAACTATTGGGGGTGGGAACGTTGCCATCACTTTGTATATGTGATTTACGTGCTCATTTTCTCAGATTCAGAATTCTTTTGTTGCTACCACTTGATTTCCAGTAAAAGGTATCTTTTCTCTAACTAATGGAGTCTAAGTATTTCTTTCTTGGATTTTGAATGGAGCACCAGTTGACATTTGTGTTCCCATGCAGCCTGGATTAATTGCTTTGGGAGGTGTTCTGGGGGTGGCATTTCTCTGAGGCCCACCAAAATTTTCTTGTGGGCCGTGGCCCACTGGTTGGTGACTGCTGGCCTAGAAGACCTCCAAGGTCACTTCCAGCTCTGATTCTGATCTAATACAGCAGACACTAGCCTGTCTTGGCCAGCAAAGGATATAAGCATTCTGGTTGAGAAGCACCCATGCCTGTGGTTTCTATGGTGCAGTGGTTATCACATTTGCCTAACATGCAAAATGTCCCTAATTCAATACCAGGCAGAAGCATGTCTTTTTCTCTCAGCATGAAAACATTTCAAGTTCTAGACATATACAGTAGATAGCTCCTCCCAACCCAGAAAAAGCAAGACTCATCCCATTTTCTTTTTCTTCTTTATCCAAAACAGAATGACAAAGTGGCGGATGCTTTTAAGCCATTGACCAAAACATTTTCGAGAATGGCTCCCCAAGGAAAGGAACATTGAGAAGCCAAACCTTTTATTAACATTGGACTATCACTTTTGAGTCAAAAGCAGGTCCCAGAATTTCCCCATTCTGAGAGTTTCCAAACTACAAATTTGGGTGATGCTCCTCGGGCGGGGGAGCTCTTCTCACCTCTCCCCATTTTTTTCCCTTGTGTCTTCCTTGATGCAGGTTTTGAGCATCAGCTTTGGACTGTTGTCCCCTTATCTCTAGAATGCTAAAACTAGAGTATACAAGTGTTTCATCCTCTAGGTCTCGAATGCAGGGGATGCCAAGAGCCAGCTGCCAACTGCAGCAAATCTGTGGAAGACAAAGTGCCTGGTGACCTCAGCAATGGTCTCAGAATGTGATTGGGAACCCCCCCCCCTTTGATTCTTCCTTCTACCTATAAGTTTGGAAAAAAATATTGTTTAAATTTGATTGAAGTGATGAAGTTTTTTTTACCACAGATTAGTGGTTGCAACAAAAGGAAGCCAGAACTAAAGTTCCCGTGCAAAAGGTTACAAACATTTCCCCTTGGTCTTGGCCCTCCTTCCTTTTACCGATTCTTCTTTGTCCAATACTGTACCATTTAGATATTTTGTGAACTGCTCAGATGTTTGGTGCAATTTGCATTCCTTTCTCAGGCTCTGAGCCTTGAAGATTGGAACAAGCCAGTTCTCACACTTATTTTCTGCCAAACCTGTCACCCCACCCATTCTAGATCATCTCTATCCACTTCATGCCAATTGCCTATTTCTTCTCTCCCTCCCTTAGCAATTGGTTCTTTTCATCTTTCATGCCCCCCACAGCCTTGCTTTGTGGCCACTGCACTGGTTTATCGCTCATCCTCTTGCTCCGTTATGATGGCGAACAAAGAGAAGTGGTGAAGAACAAAGATGAATGAAATGAGGTGGTTGTGGGATGGAGGATGAAGCAGTGCAGGCCAACGTGGACAGCATGGCTGGTGCCACTGCATGAGTGGGGTGAGAGAGCGAGAGAGTGATCTGATTAGCCACAGGAGACTCCTGGATTCCCTCCTCAACCCTCCCCGGCCATCACAGGCACCACCCACCCAAGCAATGTCAAGCTGGACACACACACTGGGCAATGTCCAGTCAGTCACGACCACCCCAGCAACATTCCCCAGTCCCCAGAGGACAACCACAATGCTGATCTGGCCCTCAATGAAATCGAATTTGACACCTCTGATTTAGACACCAAATGAAACTCCTGGGACATTATTTTATCAAGAGTATAACTTCACTAAAAATTCCATATGGGAACAGAAGTAGAAAATCCAGTTCTAACATTTTCACATGAAAACGGCATAGGTAAACTTTCCATTTGTCCTCTGGACCTCCCACGGTCCATTGTTCACCAATCATTTGCATTCATTTTGTTTTGGAAACAATCTGACTGCCTTGGACTTTCCCAGCCGATGACCTTGGGGTGTCAGGTCTGTCTCAGGCTTTCAGTCGGCTTACTTACAATTCTTTATTTCCCTACCAGAAACCTGCCTTGAATTCCAATGCCTTCCCACTCCCATGTCATTACTGTTGCCTGGTTGTGAGCAGAGTTAATAAAGCGTGTCGACCATGACATGCCAACCCTCCAAAAAGATTAATCCTTCAATGAAGTTACAGCAAAACTGAAAAACATAATTTATGACTATTTTTCCACATTTATTACCGTTGCAATATCCCCAAGGACACCTGATCAAATTAACAGTTGCAGTGTCTCTGGATCATACGATCACCTTTTGTCAGCTTCTGACATGCAAATCCAATGGGGAAGCCAGATTCATTTCATAAGTGTTACTAACTACAGTGATTCACTAACAATGTGGCAATAAAACTCATAAAATGGGGCAAAACACACTTAATTGTCTCGCTTAGGAACAGAAACTTCATTTGCAGTCATACACTGAGGACTATCTGGATTTCTTTTGAAGTTCTATCTGTAATTCTTTTATTGATATGGTTTCTCTTGAGTGTGGATGCTTCTATGGCGAGTAAGTGTTGCTCCTTGCAAAGCTCCATTCCATGAATTCATGTTTTTTTCTCCCGTAGGAATCCTTTTATGGGACATGAGATCACAACTCTTTCTAAAGTCCTCGCCACACTGCAAACTTTTGTATGACTTCTATTCTGTGTGGCTCCTCTTGTGGTAATTAAGACCATTACAACGAGCAAAGCTCTTACCACACTCCATGCATTTATAAGGTCTTCTTTGTGGATCCTCTTGTGGTGATTAAGACAACTGCTACAAGTAAAGGTCTTTCCACACTCCATGCATTTATTATAAGGTCTTTCTCCTGTGTGGATCTTCTTGTGGTGATGAAAACTACTGCTACAAGTATAGCTTTTACCACACTCCATGCATTGATATGGTTTCTCTCCTGTGTGGATCCTTGTATGGGTGATAAGAGCAGAATTCCATATAAAGCCCTTTCCACATTCCACACATTTATATGGCTTCTCTCCTGCATGGCTACTTTTGTAAGCATTAAGATGACTTCTATAAGTAAAGCTCTTTCCACACTCCATGCATTGATATGGCTTATCTTCTGTGTGGATCAAATTGTGGGAATGAAGATCATTACTAGGAGTAAAGGTCTTTCCACACTCCAAGCATTTATAAGGTCTTTCTCCTTTGTGAATCCTATTATGGAAGGTAAGATGTCTACTCTTCTTAAAATGCTTTCCACACCCCATGAATTTATATGGTCATTCTACTGTGTGGATCCTTTGATGTCTTATAAGATAGTAACTATAAGAGAAGGTTTTTCCAACTCCATGCAGGTAAATTGTTTCTCTTCAGAATGTGTCTTTTTATGAGAAATGAGGTGATCAGATTTTTTAAACCTCTTTCCAAACTCCATGGATTTATATGGTCAGTTCCCCCGTATCAATCACTGTATGGTTAGGAAGCCAACTGACCTGAGGAAGACTTTTTTAAATTCCACTTTGTGATTGCTTTGTTTCATCACTCTTTGGTTGCTTCTGATCTACAAATTTCCTTTCCCCCCCTTTCAAATGGATTGCTTGGCATTCCTCCTTGCAATTCTTATTCTCTTGCCCATTAATGACTTGAAAAAGAAAAATGAGAACTGTAGCAAGAATAGGGGAACAATCAAAACTTTTCTTCTGAAATTTAGCTAAAGAATCATCAATATATTTCAGCTGTTTTGTGGGCAAACATGAAGAGTCCAAACTAAGATTATAGTAAAGACCCAATTCCAACTGTATTCCTAATGATCCTCCTATAATAGGATTGAATCACAGGCCTGATTTAACCTTTGACCTTGGACAATTCCATGCTGCCACAAACTCCCATAGTGTACTGGACACCGTATCATGCTGGGGCAGCAACCTATCCAGCACCTCCCAACTTCAATTAAAGTCTCATCTCCACTTGTCTGCAGAGCAGAATCTTTGAAAATCAAAGGGAATTTCTGGATGGCAATTGCTCCCCACCCTTGACATAGGCTAATGCCAAACTCGGTACACAAGTGGACATATCTCTAAAAAGAGAACAACCCCCTCAGAGGTCATCCGGTCTTGGTGATAACAGCTCAGGGCCATCAGGAACCCAGTGACCAGGTTCAGGAGGGAATAGTGAATCTTGGTAGTCAGAACTTTCCTCAGTGAGTCTCTTCCTCAGAATCTTCCTAATATCTTCTGTATGAAAACTATTTATTTTACATTTTATGAGCAGAAAATTATTTTCAAAATAAAATAAAATTTCCTTTATGCAACAAGTCAGGATATGCAATTTTCTAATTTTTCTTTCAATACATTTCCTTCTTCCGTAAAGTCAGTTTGGTCAAATGATTAAGACACCATGCTAGAAACTAATAAATTTACACACATTTTTAAAATTTTGTTTTCACTTTGTCATTATTGAGGGTATCCAATGCAGATTAATGAGAGAAAAAAACTAATTTCAACAATTGTAGAATCAGCCTGCAGCATGATAAAATTGACAAAATGAAAAGAGACTGAATATCTTCTGAATGCACTATATATATCTATTATATAAATAATAAAGGCAGCAGACAATATTTCTTCCTCCTCCTGTTTTCCCTATAAGAACCCTGAGAAATGGGTTCAGTTGAGAGTTTTGGCCCAAAGTCACCCAGCCAGCATTCATTTTAAATGGTGTTAACTTTTAACTTTTTAACTTTACAGTCTGTTTTATCCTCCAGCCACTCATTTAATCTTTTTAATTGTATTTTAAATATTGTATTTGATTGTGTTTTATTTGGCTGTAAACCGCCCCGAATCCCGTTGGGAGATGGGAGCAGTATATAAAATTTGGAAATAAATAAATGAATGAATGAATGAATGAATGAATGAATGAATGAATGAATGAATGAATGTCTAACACAGAAATAGTATTCACAGTCACCCAGTTTCTAGCCTGGTATCTGGGGCACCGGGAAACTATCAGAGGACTGGAAAAGAGCTGATGTGTTTTCCATCTTCAAAAAAGGAAAAAAAAAACAGACCCAGGAAGCTATAGACCAATCAGCCTAACATCAATACCCAGGAAGATACTGGAAAAGATAATAAAAAAACAGATCTGCCAACATCTAGAAACAAGTAAAGTAATAACTAGAAGTCAGCACGGGTTTGTTAAGAACAGATCATGCCAAACCAATCTTATTTCATTCTTCGACACAGTGACTAAATTAGTAGACCAGCAAAATACTGTGAACATAATATATTTCTATTTCAGCAAGGCATTCGACAAAGTAGACCATAACCTACTTCTTAGTATTTATTTATTTATTTATTTCTGAGTTTTATATACCGCCCTTCTCCCGAAGGACTCAGGGCGGTGAACAGCCAACTAAAATACAAGTAGACAAAGTATAAATTATTTAAAAGAGAATTAAATACTAGACTGTCCCAAATCTAAAAACCCCAATTAAAATCAATAAAACTTCATACCCCGTCCCAAGTAATCTAAAAACCCCATTTAAAATCCCATTAGTCAGCTCAGGCCGGCCTGCTCGAAGAGCCAGGTCTTCAGGTCACGTCTGAAGGCCCTCAGGTCACTGGTCGTTCGTAATCCAGGGGGCATCCCATTCCAAAGGGCGGGTGCCCCCACAGAGAAGGCCCTATTCCTCGGGGTCACCAGACGACACATAGAAGGCGTCGGGACCCGGAGGAGACCCTCTCTGTGGGAGCGCACCAGTCGGTGGGAGACTACTGGCAGAATGCGGTCTTGTAAGTATCCTGGTCCGATGCCATGGAGCGCTTTAAAGACTAAAACCAGTACTTTAAAGCAAACCCGGAAGGCCACCGGCAACCAATGCAGCTCGCGCAGGAGGGGCGTCACATGGGAGTATCTCGACGCCCCCGTAACCACCCGCGCGGCTGCATTTTGTACCAGTTGAAGCCTCCGGGTGCTCCCCGCAGGGAGCCCCATGTAGAGGGCATTACAGTAGTCCAGACGGGAGGTGACCAGGGCATGAGTGACTGTGCGTAAGGCGTCCCGATCAAGAAAGGGCCGCATCTGGCGTATCAGGCGAACCTGATAAAAAGCCCCCCTGGAGACGGCTGTAATATGATCTTCCAAAGACAGCCGTACATCCAGGAGGACACCAAGATTGCGGGCCCCTTCTGTGGGGGTCAAGATCTCATCCCCAATAGCCAGTGACGGAGTCAGCTGACTATATCGGGCCGCCGGAAACCACAGCCACTCGGTCTTGGAAGGGTTGAGTCGAAGCCTGTTCTCGCCCATCCAGTTCCGCACAGCCTCCAGGCAACGGGCCATAACCTCCACAGCATCATTGGGGTGGCTTGGGGTGGAGATGTAAAGCTGAGTGTCATCAGCATAAAGATGGCATTTCACCCCAAAACCACGGATGATCTCTCCCAGCGGCTTCACATAGATGTTGAATAGAAGAGGGGAGAGGACCGACCCCTGAGGCACCCCACACATGAGGGGCCTAGGGGTGGACCTCTCCCCCCCGGTCAACACCATTTGCGAGCGGTCCGAGAGGAAGGACGAGAACCACCGCAAGACGGTGCCCCCAATTCCCAACCCCTCCAACCGCCGCAATAGGATACTATGGTCGATAGTATCAAAAGCCGCTGACAGATCTAACAGGACCAGGACAGAGGAACAACCTCTGTCACGGGCCCTCCAGAGATCATCTACCAACGCGACCAATGCTGTTTCGGTACTGTGCCCGGGCCTGAAGCCCGATTGGAACGGATCTAAATAGGATGCTTCCTCCAGATACTGAGGGAGCTGACGCGCCACCACACTCTCAACAACCTTCGCCACAAAGGGAAGGTTGGAGACAGGACGATAGTTATTCAAAAGAGCCGGGTCCAGGGAAGGCTTCTTGAGGAGGGGCCGCACCACCGCCATTTTCAGGGCGGTCGGAAGCGCCCCCTCCCTCAACGAAGCGTTGACAATCCCCTGGAGCCAGCCTCGTGTCACCTCTCTGGAGGTAGAAACCAACCAGGAAGGGCACGGGTCCAATAAACATGTGGTGGCATTTAGCCTCCCCAGTAGTCTGTCCACACCCTCGGCGGTCACAGGATCGAACTCTTCCCAGATAACCGTCTCCAGACTTGCCCCGGACACCTCCCCCGGGACCACCCAACTGGAGTCCAGCCCATCCCGAATCTGGGCAATTTTATCATGCAGAAATCGGGAAAACTCTTCTGCCTTACCCTGCAAGAGGTCCTCCCGCGCTCTCGGTTCAAGCAGGGAGCGGGTCACTCTAAACAGGGCAGCAGGCCGATTTTCTGCAGACGCAATAAGGGCGGAGAAGTGTGAACGCCTCGCCGCCCTTATCGCCACTAGGTAGGTCCTAATATAGGACCTCACCTGTGTCCGGTCAGACTCAGCACGACTGGCCCTCCAGATGCCCTCCAGACGTCTTTTCCGGCATTTCATCCCCCTCAGCTCCCCCGTGAACCATGGAGCCAGGTGGGATCTATGCCGAGTCAGAGGTCGCAAAGGCACAACTCGGTCCAGAGCCCCAGCGGCCAACCTATCCCAGGTGGCCACCAAGTCTGTGGCCGAGTTATGAGCCAGAGTTTCAGGAAATGGCCCAAGCTCCATCTGGAACCGTTCCGGATCCATCAGGCGCCTGGGGCGGAACCATCTCCTCGGCTCCGCCTCCCTGCGATGGGGGGTGGCGGCACCGAAGTCCAGTCTAAGAAGAGAATGATCGGACCATGACAAGGGTTTTATAACTAGGTCTCCAACACGATCATTCAACCACTGACCAGAGGCGAAAATCAGGTCGTGTGTGTGTCCCCCCGTGTGAGTGGGGTCAGAAACTAATTGGGTCAGATCCATGGCCGTCATGGAAGCCAGGAACTCCCGGGCCACCCCAGAGGTTTCCCCGAGCGAAGGCAGGTTGAAATCACCCATGACTAAAAGCCTGGGGGTTTCAACCGCCAGCCCGGCTATCACCTCGAGGAGCCCGGGCAGGGCCGATGACACGTGGCAGGGAGCCAGGTACGTTATCAACAGGCCCATCTGAACCCCCCAACCCCACTTCACAAAGAGAGACTCACAACCAGCCGTCTGAGGAACAGTGGCCCCCCTAGGACAAAGGACTTCTCTAATAATCGCCGCCACCCCACCACCCCTTCCCTGAGACCTCGGTCGATGGAATGCTTGGAAACCTGGTGGGCATATCTCTACCAGAGGGACACCGCCCTCTGGGCCCAACCAGGTTTCGGTGACCCCTGCCAGGTCCGCACCCTCCTCCTGAATGAGATCGCAAATCAGGGGGGCCTTGTTAACGACGGACCTGGCATTACATAACATCAGCCGGGTACTCAGGGCCTGAGACTCTGCACAACCAGGCCTGCCAGACGGGTCGGGAGGGTCGGAGCGCGCCACCGCTTGGAGACAGCGGGCACGTGATCCCCTAACTTGATATGGCCCTCTACCCCCGTCATATCTGCCCCTCCCACTTATGGTGCCAATGAGACCCACCCCCTGTGTTTGCCCCCACGACTCATGACCCTCTGGGCTCCCCCAGACGTGCACTCCAGCCTGGCTGACTCCAAATCCCCCCGGGTTATCCCCCAAACCCGGACCGGGTACCCTCCCTAACCCCAATAAATTTCCATCCCCCCTCTCTTCGTCGCCCTCCCTAACCTCGATAAAACCCCGAATAAAAATCTAAAAAGTTTAAAACCCCCTCTAAAAATCCTTTTTTGATGGCCATGCCACCTCTCCGGATCCCAGGAACCGTCCTTGAGGTAGGCCATCGATAGACCGGAGGGCCACTCCAGGGAGTGGGGGACCCTCCCGAGGGCCCGTAATTCCGCCGAGGAGTATGATCTGTGTACTTTTGGTTTTTTAGTAAGCTAGAAAAAAGTGGAATAGATAGCACCACCACTAGATGGACTCGCAACTGGCTGACAAACCGTACTCAACGAGTAGTCCTTAATGGGTCTAAATCTACACGGAGGGAAATAAGCAGGGGGTGCCACAAGGTTCTGTCTTAGGCCCAGTACTCTTCAATATCTTCATTAACAACTTAGATGAGGGAATAGAAGGGGAACTTACCCCTTCTATTGCAGATGATAGTAAGCTGGCAGATGATAGTAAGCTGGCAGGAATAGCTAACACCCAAGAAGATAGGCTCAAGATCCAAGTGGATCTTGACAGACTAGAACACTGGGCCGTTTCTAACAAAATGAAATTCAATGTAGAGAAAAGTAAAATCCTACACTTAGACAAGAAAAACCAAAAGTACACATATAGACTGGATGAAACCAGGCTCAATAGCAGTAACTGTGAGAGGGATCTTGGAGTCTTAGTGGACAACCAGCTAAATATGAGTCAGCAGTGTGCAGCAGCAGCAAAAAAAGCTAATGCAATCCTAAATTGAATTAACAGAGGGATACAATCAAGATCAAGGGAAGTACTAATACCACTCTATAAAGCCTTAGTAAGACCACATCTAGAGTACTGCATCCAGTTTTGGTCACCACATTATAAAAAAGTTGTTGACATTCTAGAAAAAGTACAGAGAAGAGCAACCAGGATCATTAGGGGACTGGAGGTTAAAACATACAATGAACGGTTGCAGGAACTGGGCTTGGTTAGTCTAGTAAAGAGAAGGACCAGGGGAGACATGATAGCGGTCTTCCAATATTTGAGGGGCTGCCACAGGGAGGAAGGGGTCAAGCTATCTTCTAAAATGCCTGTAGAGCAGATAAGGAATAATGGATGGAAACTGTACAAGGAGAGATTTAACCTGGAAATAAGGAGAAACTTTCTGACAGTGAGAACAATCAACCAATGGAATAGCTTGCCCTCGGAGGTTGTGGGAGCGCCATCACTTGAGACTTTCAAGAGATTGGACTGCCATTTGTCAGAAATTGGTCTCCCGCTTGGGCGGGGGGGGGAGGGGAGTTGGACTAGATGACCTATAAGGTCCCTTCCAACTCTGATTATCTGTTATCTTAAAAATTTGACCAAACTTACTTTATATAATAAGGTAATTTATTCAAAGAAAAATTGGATATCTGCATAGCCTCCCTTATTACATAAAATAATTTTATTACGTAAACATCATAAAATGGAGCAATACACACTTTAACTGTTTCACTTAGCAACAGAATTTTGGGCTCGATTCTATCCTGTGTGCTTCCTCTTGTGGCAATTAAGATAACTGCTACGAGTAAAGCTCTTTCCACACACCATGCATTGATACGTTTTCTCTCCTGTGTGAATCCTGTTGTGGCAATCAAGATGACTGCTACGAGTAAAGGTCTTTCCACACTCCATGCATTTATATGGTCGTTCTCCTGTGTGGATCCTTTGATGTCTTATAAGATAGCAACTGTAAGAGAAGGTCTTTCCACACTCCATGCAGGTAAATTGTTTCTCTTTTGAATGTATCTTTTTATGTGAATGAGATGATTTTTATTAAACTTCTTTCCACACTCCATGGATTTATATAGTCTTTCTTCCGTATTAATCACTGTATGGTTAGGAAGCCAATTGACCCGAGGAAGACCTTTTTTAATTCCACTTTGTGATTGCTTTGTTTCATTACTCTTTGGTTGCTTCTGGTCTACAAATTTCCTCTTCCCCCCTTTCGAATGGATCGCTTGGTGTTCCTCCTTGCAATTCTTATTCTCTTGTCCATTAAAGCCTTGAAAAAGAAAAATGAAAACTGTAGCAATCAAAACTTTTCTTCTGAAATTTAGCTAAAGAATCATCAATATATTTCAGCTGTTTTGTGGGCAAACATGAAGAGTCCAAACTAAGATTATAACAAAGACCCATTTCCAAGTGTATCCCTAATGATCCTTATATAATAGGATTGGATCACAGGCCTTATATAATCTTTCACCTGGGACAATTCCATGGTGCCACAAATTCCCAAAGTGCATTGGACACTGTATCATGCTAGGGCAGCAACATACTCGGCACTTCCTAACCTCAATCAAAGTCTCATCTCCACTTGTCTGCAGAGCAGAATCTTTGAAAGTCAAAGGGAATTTCTGGATGGCAATTGCTTCCTACCCTCAACTTAGGCTAATGTCAAACTCGGTACACAGTTGGGCATATCTCTAAGAAGGTAACAACCCTCTCAGAGGTCATCCGGTCTTGGTGATAGCAGCTCAGGGCCATCAGGAACCCAGTGACCAGGTTCAGAAGGGAATAGCGAATCCTGGTAGCCAGAACCTTCCTCAGTACATTCAGCCTCTTCCTCAGAGTCTTCCTAATATCTTCGATGAAATGAATATTTTGCATTTCATGAGCAGAAAGTTTATTTCTTTCTTTTAAAAACAAACAATTTCCTTTATGTAAAAAGCCAGGCCATGCAGTTTTCCAATTTTTTTGTCAATAAATTTCCTTCTACTATAAGTCAGTTTGGTCAAAAGGTTAAGACATTTCCTATTTTCTCTACAAAAACCCTGAGAAATGGGTTGAGCTGAGAGAGTCACCAAGCCAGCATTCATGCCTTACGTAGAACTAGTACTCACAGTCACCCAGTTTCTAGCCGGGTGTCTTAACCATTTTACCAAACTGACTTTATAGAAGAAGGAAATTTATTGAAAGAAAAAATGGAAATTTGCATAGCCTCCCTTATTATATAATAGAAATTGGTTTTTTAAAAAAATGCTTTTTGCTCATAAAATACAAAATACTGAAAGCCTAAAGTGTCGTCCCCCCAGAATACAATCAAAATGTCATGTATTTTTAAAGTAAGGAGAAACTGAATTTATTTTCTGAAATAGTTTTTCTTAATTTCATATTATTCTTTTACTTTTATTTATTTTGATTATCAATAAACCAAAAGTCTTTCACTCTCATTCTCCCGAGTATCCCTAACTTCAAGGAGAGAGATTATGGATCCTTTTTTTGAATTTTTTTTTTAATTTTAAACAACAAACATAAGCAAACGTTAAACATACAACATTGAATAAAATCTTCTTTCTATTATACAGTGTGTCGGTTGGTACATATCTCTTGTGTACAATATCAGCAGTCATTTCATCCTGTTTTTATATTACTATTCATATTATATATAACTACTATCCACTTAGTATCATATTATTGTTAAATCATAATCAGACTGTAATTATGAATTCATCTCAATTTTTTTCCAAGCAAGATTCAACTATTATAAAGCCTGATTTATAATATTCATTTCCACGTAATCAAACATATCATATTAATTGCTTATAACATATCACTAATTACTTTATTTTATCTTAACTATTATATTAGTATTATATTGTATTTCCCTATGTTTTTTGTCTAATCATGTATAAAATAAATCCCATATTTTATAATATTCTTTTTCTTCTTGCTCTCTAATCGCAAATGTCAATCTACTCATTTCCGCTCATTCCATTATTTTCTTTATCACTTTCTCTTCTATTGGAGCTTTTTCATTTCTCCAATTTTGTGCAAATACTATTCTAGCTGCTGTTAAAATATTAACAATCAACTATGTCAATTCTTTACTATATCCTTCAGGCAAGATATCCAATAAAAGTATCTCTGGTTTCAAATCTATATGTTGTTTTGTCATTTTTTCCAACCACGTATGAATTTTTAGTATAGTATCTTTTGGCTTCCACACAGATGTCCACCACATATGGTAATACGATCCAGGTGTCTGATGGCATTTCCAACATTTCTCCAATTTGTTCTTGAACATCCTTGCTATTCTTGCGGGGGATAAATGCCACCTGTAAAACATCTTATACAAATTCTCTTTATATGCTGTTGACATTGTTATTTTATAGTTTTGAGTCCATAACTTCTGTCATTTTTCTCAATCTATCCCATATCCAAAGTTCTTCCCCAGGCAATCATTGTTTCTTTGACTTGTTCTTTTTCTAGTTTTGATTATGGATCCTTTTATTGGACCAGAGATCACAGCTATTTCTAAAGTCGTCTCCATACTGCAAACATTTATATGACTTCTATCCTGTGTGGCTCCTCTTGTGGCGATGAAGATGACTGCTATGAGCAAAGCTCTTTCCACATTCCATGCATTGGTATGGTTTCTCTCCTGTGTGGATCCTTTTATGGGTGGTAAGATCAGAATTCCACCTAAAGGCCTTTCCACATTCCACACATTTATATGGCTTTTCTCCTGTGTGGCTCCTCTTGTGGCGATTAAAACTACTGCTAGAAATAAAGCTCTTTCCACACTCCACGCATTTATAAGGTCTTTCTCCTGTGTGGATCCTCTTGTGGTAATTAAAGCTCCTGCTGCAAGTAAAGGTCTTTCCACACTCAATGCATTGATATGGTTCCTCTCCTGTGTGGATCCTATTATGGGAGGCAAGATTACTACTCTTCCTAAAACCTTTTCCACACTCCATACATTTATAAGGTGTTTCTCCTGTGTGGATCCTTTGATGACTTAGAAGAGAGTAATTATTACGGAAGTTCTTTCCACACTCCATGCATTTATAAGGTCTTTCTCCTGTGTGGATCCTCTTGTGGCAATTAAGACGACCACTGTAAGTAAATGTCTTTCCACACTCCATGCATTTATAAGGTCTTTCTCCTGTGTGGATCCTCTTGTGGTAATTAAGATGACTGCTACAAGTAAAGGTCTTTCCACACTCTGTGCATTTATAAGGTGTTTCTCCAGTGTGGATCCTTTGATGACTTACAAGAGAGTGATTATTACGGAACTTCTTTCCACACTCCATGCAAGGATATGGTTTGTCTCCTGTGTGGATCCTCTTGTGGCGATTAAGACGACTGCTACGACTAAATGTCTTTCCACACTCCATGCATTTATAAGGTCTTTCTCCTGTGTGGATCCTCTTGTGGGAATTAAGAGTACTGCTACAAATAAAGTTCTTTCCACACTCCGTGCATTTATAAGGTCGTTCTCCTGTGTGATTCCTTTGATGAATTATAAGAGAGTACTTACAAATGTATGCATTTCCACACTCCATGCAGGTAAATTGTTTATTTTCTGAATGTGCTTTTTTATGAGAAATGAGATGATTGGATTTATTGAACCTCTTTCCAAACTCCACGGATTTATATGGTCTTTCTCTTGTATCAATCATTGTATGGTTAGGAAGCCAACTGACCCAAGGAACATTTTTTTTAATTCCACTTTGTGATTGCTTTGCTTCATCACTCTTTGGTTCCTTCTGAGCTACAAATTTCCTTTCCCCCTCTTTTGAATGGATCGCTTGGTGTTCCTGCTTGCAATTCTTATTCTCTTGCCCATTAAAGCCTTGAAAAAGAAAAAGGGAAACTGTAGCAAGAATAGGGGAACAATCAAAACTTTTATTCTGAAATTTAGCTAAAGAATCATCAATATACTGTATTTCATCTGTTTTGTGGGCAAACATGAAGAGTCCAAACTAAGATTATAACAAAGACCCATTTCCAAGTGTATCCCTAATGATCCTTATATAATAGGATTGGATCACAGGCCTCATCTAATCTTTCACCTGAGACAATTCCATGGTGCCACAAACTCCCGAAGTGCACTGGACACCGTATCATGCTGGGGTAGCAACATATCCAGCACCTTCCAACTTCAATAAAAGTCTAATTTCCACTTGTCTGCAGAGCAGAATCTTTGAAAGTCAAAGGGAATTTCTGGATGGCAATTGCTTCCCACCCTCATCTTAGACTAATGCCAAACTCGGTACACAAGTGAGCATATCTCTAAGAAGGGAACAACCCTCTCAGAGGTCATCCGGTCTTGGTGATAGCAGCTCAGGGCCATCAGGAACCCAGTGACCAAGTTCAGGAGGGAATAGCGAATCCTGGTAGCCAGAACCTTCCTCAGTACTTTCAGCCTCTTCCTCAGAGTCTTCCTAATATCTTTGATGAAATGAATATTTTGCATTTCATGAGCAGAAAGTTTATTTCTTTCTTTTTAAAAAAAGCAATTTCCTTTATGTAAAAAGCCAGGCCATGCAGTTTTCTAATTTTTCTGTCAATATATTTCCTTCTTCCGTTAAGTCAGTTTGGTCAAAAGGTCAAGATACCTGGCTAGAGACCAGAAGTGGTATTCAGCAGGTTCTGACCAGTTCTGGAGAACCAGTAGTGGAAATTTTGAGTAGTTCGGAGAACCGGTAGTGGAAATTTTGTGTAGTTCAGAATACCACCTCTAACTGACCCTATTCTCTGCCTCCCGAGTCCCAGCTGATCGGCTGGATCTTCTTTTGTTGCCCTGCACAGGAGAACAAAGCTGGAAAGCAGGTTAGTGGGATGGGGAGGATTTTGCATTATCTTTCACCTGCCACACCTACCAAGTCATGCCCACCAGGCCATGCCCACAGAAACGGTAGTAAAAAAAATTTGAATCCCATCACTGCTAGAGATTAATAAATTTGAACACATTTCTATTATTTTTGTTTTCACTTTGTCATTATTGGGTACCTAGTGTAGATTAATGAGGGGAAAAAAATGAATTTCAACAACTGTAGAATCAGGATGTAGCATAAGAAAATTGACAAAATGAAAGACAGAACACCTTCTGAATGCACTGCATATCCTTCATTTTATGTAAATAATAAAGGCAGGAGATAAACTCAATATTCCTTCCTCCTGATATTTTTCCTATAACAACAACCTTGTGAAATGGGTTGAGCTGAGAGAGATTGGCCCAAAGTCATCCAACCAGCATATATGCTTAAAACAGAACTAGTACTCACAGTCACCCAGTTTCTAGCCTGGTATTTTAACCATTTGACCAAACTGACTTTATGGAAGAAGGAAATTTATTGAAAGAAAAAATGGAAATCTGCATAGCCTCCCTTATTACATAATGGAAATTAATTTTTTTGAAAAAAATGGTTTTTGCTCAAAAAATACAAAATACTGATTTCAACAACAGTAGAATCAGGCTGAAGCATAACAAAATTAAACAAAGTGAAGGGGGTCTGAATACTTTCTGAATGCACTGTAAATAAAGATTTTTTTTCCAGGAATAACATTCAAGCCGCTTCTCTACGTTCCTGGCCAGAGAAAAGGGTTTCTTACCCAGAGAAAACAGATTCTTGGAATTCTCCAGCATGACTTCTGCATGGAAGGCTTTTTCATCAGCATCCAGTTGAGACCATTCCTCCTCGGAGAAATATACGGCCACGTCCTCAAAAGACACAACATCCTGAACAAGGACACAAGTTTCCCTATTAACAGATAATCCCAAGAATAATGGGTTAATTTTCTTCCACCAATTCTAGGACAGAGATCATGTGAACAAAATGGGCATCTTCTGCAGAATTAAGAATAAAATCTTAAAATCTCACCGCTTTTGGATGATGGCACAACTAAATCATGTTTGATCTAGCTAGAAGTATTTCCTACGGTGTAACCAACTAAAATATTCTTCGTCAATTGGTAGCAAAGAGATCACGCGAATAAAATGGGCATTCCTCTGCAGAATTCAGAATTAAGATCTCACCTCTTTTGGCTGACAGCACAACTAAATTATGTTTCATCAAGCTGGAAGTATTTGGAATGCCTTTCAGTGTAACTAACTAAAATATTCTTAGTCAATTGGTAGCTGGGTCTTAAATCCACTACTTATCAGTGACTTCTATTCTTCCTAGGATGGGCAGAGTAAAATACTGGCAAAACCCACCTGACATGTTTTCCAATGGCTTACTTTATCCCCTGAGGGACCAATGTACCCCAACTCCACATCTTCATGAAGGAGTTGGAAGAGGTTGTACTAGTACTCTATATGTCTATGGACATTCTCATCCACCAGGTCACCGTTGTCCCAAAGGTGCTTTTCAAAAGGTAGAAAAGGATATTTTTTGTAATGGTGTATGAGGAAAAAAGGAAGAGTCCCAATACTGACAACAGTCTCGTCAATGAAATCTGATGTTTTCTAACGCACCAGACAAGGAATAATGGATGGAAACTGAACAAGGAGAGATTTAACTTGGAAATAAGGAGAAACTTTCTGACAGTGAGAACAATCAACCAATGGAACAGCTTTGCTTTCAGATGCTGTGGGAGCTTCATCACTTGAGACTTTCAAGAAGAGATTGGACTGCCGTTTGTCAGAAATGGTGTCGAGTCTCCTGCTTGGGTGGGGGGCTGGATTAGATGACCTACAAGGTCCCTTCCAACTCTGATTATCTGTTACCTGTTATTATTTGTAATCTAAATAATGAAGCAGGACAGCTGGAGAAAATGGCTCACAAAGGATCCCCTCAGAAGGGAGAATGTTCAGTGACCTAATATCATATTTGTATTGCTTAGAAACAGCAATTTTATACATTGAATTCTAGAACAAAATGGAATCCATCCAACATTTACAGACCTTTTCGATGTTTCTCCTCCTTACCTGAAGTAACGGTTCAGCTAATCCTTCAGCTCCAGCACAAAGAGGTGATTCTAAAAAGTCCAAGAACAGCTTTCTACTCTCTATGATAAAAATAGTGGAAGCAGATTTGTTAAAGAGAGACAATCCAATAAAATGGAGGGAAAGAATCAGCTAAATGTTGAAATCTCACCTCACACAGAAAGAGCTTTTCTTACCTTGCGTAGCGTCCTGACTTTGATCTTCCTGGACGTTCTCCCTGAAGAGCAGCTCTTGAGAAGATTTGAATGAATCTTTCCACCCCTTGGGATACTCAGTCACTGCTTCCCCGCATTTCTGGACATGATGTGATACGAGAAACAAAGGAAGAGCACAGAGACAGAAATGAATTATCATACTGCATCTTCAAACTAGCAGCCCTCAATTTCCATTGCTGAAACTCGAAAGAGAATGGAAGAATACATCCTCTGGAATAATAGAACAAATTCCCTTAGGAGTTAATAATCCCAGAAAACTGCCTGGGAGAAATTGACAAATTCAGAGAGATCCTCTTTAGAGCTGCCATGATTATATTCTCCCACCTCCAACTCTGCTTGCATGTTTTCCTCCTCCTGAGACAACAAGAAGCCTTCAGCCAGGGACATTGCCTGGGAACTGGTCTCTGCTCCACACTCCCGCACCCATTTTGCCATCTCTGGGGGAAGGACAACCAGGAATTGTTCCAGGAGCACCAGGTCCAGCATCTGAGCCTTGGTGTGTTTTTCTGGTTGCAGCCACTGATGACAAAGGTAGTGAAGCTGAGTGCAAACATCTCGGGGACGGCTCCCCTCCTGGAACTGCACTTTTCTGAAGCATTGGACCTCTGAACTGTTGGATGCTTCTTCGTGGCTCTTCTGCCCAGGATTCATTGTCCCATTCCTCCCACAGCTCCAAGGCTGAGCAGCTGAAAGGCCTTTTCTAATTTCAGCATCTGCTGTGTGTTGTCCTTCCATCTTCTTGCTGGTCTCTAATAAATTTCAAAAAGAGAATGGAAGGAAAAATAAAAAAAGAAATGTGGATGAACCTACTAATTTCTGGGATGGGGGAACATATTAGTTAACTTGATGGCTCTACATATGGAGAAAATTGCAGAGAACCCTTCAGGATGTCGACGTCTTATCACGGTATTGGAAAAATACATTAAAATCTGTTTTTGATTTCTACTTCCTAGTTTCATTAAAATTGAATTTTTAGGTATTCTGTATTATTGTAAATAATAATTACATTACTCGAGGTAGTATTTCTCCCACAACAGCCCTGTGAAATAGACTGGGCTGAGAATTGGGATGGGCTCCAGGGTTTCCTGCTGAAGTTTGGGCTAGAAGTTAATCTCTTGGTTTCAAGCCTTGTGCTTTCGTCACTGAAGCAAATGGCTCTCTATGGCCAATTTTATTTCATATAATTTAATACACAGTTTAATATCATTTCGAGAGCTGCATAGTTAAGAGCAACCATTTGCACAATCCAAATCATAAATGTCCCAAGGTCACAAACAGCAATTGATATGAGGGCCTCTTTAAATCCATTTAATAAGTAAATAAACCAACTTAGGGAGTTCCGACACCCAGGCTTTACAAAGGCCACGCTTGACAAAAACACGGGCCTAAATTGGGCACAGCGTATGAATGATGCATCTCAGCCCAAGGAGCACCTCCCTCCTCCAACATCTTTCTCATTTACTGGGCGGCAGAACCAAATTGGTGACAGTGGGGAAAGGCGGGAAAGCAGGAAACCGAGTTCCAGTCCTTGCACACTTTGCACCCAACTCCTTGCACTCGCATTTGAAGCCTTGCATGCAAAACCAGCAGGAAGGGCTCCGACCGCTCGCTTCTCCCGACCTAAGAAGGGGGAAGCGAGGAAAACCCCTTTCTGAAAAAGGAGCCACGAAATGTGCAGGAAACTGTGCAGGAGTCAAGGCTGCCTTGAAGGCAAAAATCTCTGCTTTGCAAAGACGACTTCTCCTCCTCTCCCTCCCACGCAGAGCTTTCCCCGTCGAAATGGAGTGTAAATGGCTCCCTCCCTTCTGCGACCCCAATTTTTTTTCCCCTGGGGGTAACGCGCAGGATCCGGAGCTTTGCTTTCTCCCCTCCCCGTACAGGGGCGGCAGGGGAACATGGGACCCCTGCCTCCCCCTCCCCCACGACTCCAAGTCTGATAGAAGTTTTGCAGGTCTCCGTGCGAGCCTCCAGTGAGGGAGACACCCCGCCCCCACTCCCAATCACTGAACCCCGACTCACGTAGGGATTTGGGACCGTGCAAGACTTCCCTGCAGCCTTTTCCTTTGCTAGAAAGGCTCACCCAAAGGCTCACAGCTGGGGTGGGGGTGGCAAGAAAGAGCGGAGAAGCTTTCAAGCCTTTGCTGGAAAATGACTCGGGAAGAACACATCTCTCTTGATTTGAGAAAGAGGCAGGCGCATGCTCAGTTCGCTTGTAAAGCGGGGGGCGGGGGCGAGAGGGAGCTGTCCGCTCTTCCAGGGAGCCCCCTAGAGGATCCTGTGCGCAACGCTTGAAGACTCTGCAAGGGCTCAGATTGGGGTCCTCACATTTTTTAAATGGGGAGGATTCAGCGTCCCTCAGACTGTTGGGGCCCCCGACCGGCTGGGTGGGCGTGGCTATGTGATCATGTGACTGGATGGGCGTGACCAATTTAGCAGTCCACTTTCCCACGTGATTCCAGCCAAAGGCTTTATTTATTTATTTATTGATCGTATTTCTATACCGCTCCCTCTCCGAAAAGGGACTCGGGGCGGTGTACAGCCTAATAAATACATAAAATACAAGAATACAAAATTAAATCGAGTTTAAAACCGAATTAAACATAAATATGGCTGCATCCCGAAAGTTTAAAAATGAAGTTAAAATTTTAAAAACCCTATTAACTTAAAACCCCTTAAACCCTTACTGGGCCAGGCCAGCCTGTTTAAAAAATAGGGTCTTAACTGCGCGCCGGAAGGAGAGGATATCTGTCATGGCTCGTATCTCCGGGGGGAGATCATTCCACAGGGAGGGCGCTCCCACAGAGAAAGCACGCACCCTCGGGGCCGCCAGCCAACAACGATCAGGTGGCGGTACCCCAAGTAGGGCGACCCTGTGGGAGCGTACTGGGCGGCGGGAGGTTGTTGATGGCAGCAGGCGGTCCCGTAAGTACCCAGGTCCCGAGCCATGGAGCACTTTAAATACCGTCAGTACCACCTTGAATCGAATCCGGAAGGCCACAGGAAGCCAGTGCAGCCTGCGGAGAAGTGGTGTTACGTGTGCGCCCCGAGGGGCGCCCACGATCACCCGCGTGGCTGCATTCTGAACTAACTGCAGCCTCCGGAGACTCTTCAAGGGGAGCCCCATGTAGAGAGCATTGCAATAATCCAAGCGGGAGATAACGAGGGCAGAAGTGACTGTGCGAAGTGCGCCCAGATCCAGAAAGGGCCGCAACTGGTAAATCAGACAAATCTGATAAAAAGCCCCCCCTGGTGACGGCTGCAATATGTTCTTCCAAAGACAGCCGCACATCCAGGAGGACACCCAAGTTGCGTGCCCTTTCCACGGGGGTCAAAACCTCTCCCCCCACGGCCAGCGAAGGAATAAGCTGGCTGTATCTGGGCGCAGGAAACCACAGCCACTCGGTTTTGGCCGGGTTGAGACGAAGCCTGTTACGACCCATCCAACTTTGAGGATCTGCTATGAGAGTCTCTTTACAAGCAGCAGCAGGAGGACTTGCCAGTGCCTACCAGCAAGCCCTGGCAGCCAGGGAAGGGATAGGAGACCAGACGCCTTTTTTTGAATTATTTGGGATTATAGGGCTAAAAGTCTTTGAAGCCTGAAGGAGAATTCACAAACTGATTTGCTTTTTTGCCACACTTGTGCATGTGTATACACACACACATGAATATCTACCAAAATTGTTTCAGCAACCAATTTGGTGGATGTACTTTATATATGGCAAGAATCAAAGCAGAGGGTGAATTCTCCTTCAGGCATTATACTGAGATTGCATTTGAATTAGTGTTAGCCAGGGGTGGGATGCTACTGATTCTGCCTGATTCTACAAAGGCTGTAGCTCTGAAGAGCAGCAGACACAGAACTGGTACTGTGTTTGCTGCTTTTTTTAGCCCACCCGCCTGCCTGGGCTCTTACCTGTCCTTTATTTCCTGCTTTTTCAACCTCAGCTGCTTTGCGCAAAATGTAATCATTGAACCGGTAGTAACGCCGGTTGAATCCCACCCCTGATGTTAGCTGATTTTGAAAAAGCTAGGAGACATGGATCGGGAGCTGAAAAACATCCTGAAAGGCTGTTTTTAAAGTGTTTTTAGACTTTTAAAGTGCTACTTTACAAGCCTGCAGAAGCCCATCCCCTACTCCCCCACCTGCCCTGGATTACATGGCTGCACTAGCGTCATCACCCCTCAGTCAGCTGGCCCTACCTCGCACCCTTCAGTCTTACCTTCTGCAGCCGCGGTGCGATCAGATAATGGATATAGATAATGGAACAGAAGTGCGGTTGGAGTAGATGCTCACTGGAAGATAAGACCGACGGCGAGTGGCAGGGCCTGAATCCCACTGTTGTCCCCAAAACGGGGCTCTTGTTTGGTATTGAAGCCAATAAGTCACCGGACATAAGATGTGATACAATATACTATTATTTTGGTACCAAGATATAAGGACCCTGGCTCAAAAGCTAACCAACGGCCTCAATGAGAATCTTACAGCAATTTTTATAGTCAAAGGGGTGGTCTCTTTCAGCCCTTTGCCCTTCCCCTAATAACACATGCATAACAGATAATACTGATTGGTTATTTGGATCTCAGCCCAGTGGTGGGATTCAAATATTTTTGCCACTGGTTCAGTGGGCATGGCTTGGTGGGCGCACTTTGCACTCGTGCACACACTTTGTGTGCACGCGTGGACCAAACGCACACTTTGCGCAGGCGCATTCTAACTCATATTCCTCACTCTCATGTCCATTCCATCCATACCTGGGTCCTATCTCCACATATGACCCTTCCTCTGATCCCCAGGGCCTTCTTTGTACATATACTCCATCATCTATTCCTTCACCACCACTCCACAGGCTGGATACTTTGCATTGGCGGGCCATATCCATCCCGCAGGCTGCAGTTTGAGGATCGGTGGCTCAGAACATCATGAAAAAATTTTAAGAGATTAACAAAAGTTGGAAGGGAGCTTATAGGTCATCTAGTCTAACTCCCCGCCCAAGCGGGAGACCCTACTCCATTTCTGACAGATGGCAGCCCAGTCTCTTCTTGAAAGTCTCAAGGGATGAAGCTCCCACATCTGAAGGCAAGCTATTCCACTGGTTGATTGTTCTCACTGTGAGAACATTTTAGAGTTATGTTTTTGGTAGATTGGACTATAGATTCCTTTTGCGTGAAGACCAATTCAAAGAATGAGTTAATCAATGTTCCATGTTGGGATGATGGGCATTAGACTCGAAATAAAGGTTCCCTCTAAAATTGCCTATCTAGAAGGGAAATGGCATCTCCAGCAGGCGCCAGTTTGTAGATTTTCCTCTTTTTAATCTCTAAGAATCGTCTGTGATCTTGTGAAGATTGAGAAAATCTCTGTGGAGACTCAAAAATCCCTTTCCTGAAGAGCAGCTTCTCTGAAGGGTCTCTAGGGATTCCCAGAAGGCATCAAAAATGAGCAAAATCTTGTCAGAAATGGCAGGGCGGTCAAAAAACAAGGAACAAAAGTCTCTCTATGAAACCTATTCTGTCTTGTGGCTGATTGCAAACTCTGCCCTGAAGTGAGGGGAGGCAGACACAGGGAAGAAAGCGACACGACACTTTGGAGGAAAATTAAGATTTGTATTGATTCCCCGCCCATTATTATAGCTGCCTTTTCAAATTCATACGTCTGGGCAGCCGAAGAGGGTTAGAAATTAAAAAAAGCAACCTGTAATGAGAATAATCCTGAAGAATAGATCCCAGTGAAAAGGAGGCATCAAGATAAAAGTTCCAAAATGGAGTGAAAACTCAAACTTGTGGACCTTTAAATTTTTTTTACCTCAAAACAAGCAGCCATGAGGGAGAAATGAAGATAGGAAATATAAAGTATCATATCTGTGACTAAAGAAAAAGTGGAATTACAAAGTAAAGGAAGGCAAATACTGAAAAATACTGTAAATACAAAGCTCAAATACGACGAGGCAAAGAATTTTATTTTTATTTTTATGTTGAGTAATGAACATGCTTCAGGAAATTTTAGTAGGAAATTTTACACCTTCAGAGTAAAAGAATATTTTTTTTCTAGCCAAATGTAACGAAGATTTCACTGGTTTGGAAAGATTAGTCTAGAGGTGGACAGCGCAAGAAAAAAGATTTAGCTACAAATAATGAAAGAAATTGTGGTTATTTTAAAAGAATTGTCTTAATTTCTTATTCTGGCTCCATTCCTTTCAGCCCATTTCTCTACCCATCAAGGCTCCTAAGTCTAAACTGTTTAATTTTGTCAGTCTTCCGTTATGAAAAAATGATACAATTGGAAAACCGTAATTGGTGCTTTTGTGATGCAGAGCCATCAATGAACAATATTTGAATAAGTATTTTCAAAGGAGCCAGGTCCTCTGAAAGCCTGAAGTATTGCCTCCCACAAGTCTTTTGAAAACTTTCAGGTATTTTTAATTTTTAGTTAGAACAAAATGGAATGTAATAATGTCTCATGAATAACCATACCAGTGATATTTAATTAAGTTTAAATCACATTTAGACTTTTTCTTAATCCTTGTCATATAATAGAAAGGCAAAATGTGCTGAAAAGGGGTGTTTTTGAACATACATTTCATGGGCTTCCCCTCATTCTGGCTTCTTTTGTGAGAGGAATTCTTCACCCTGAAGCTTTTTCAATAGGGGATACAATGATATAAATGTGACCAGGCCTTTGACAAAATAAATTTCAATCAGTCAGAATATAGCTGGCAGGGACCTTGGAGGTCTTCTAGTCTGGCCCCCCGCTGAAGAAAATTCTATACCAGGGGTGTCAAACTCGATTTCATTGAGGGCCGCATCAGGGTTTGTGTTTGACCTGAGGGCCAGAGATAGTGATGGGGCATGGTTGGGGGATGGGCATGGCCATGGTGGGCATGAACAGACACTAAACGAAAGGTTGTAAGTCAGGGACTCCCATTATTTTTCAGTTGCAGCATACACTCATTATCCTTTGACTCAAAGCTATTTGGAGAAATTTTCAGGTGAAGATGAAGGGAATGCTTCCCTGGATTTTCTAACTAATCTTTTAAGTATAAACCCTTGCTTTTCTCCCCATTCAATTTCATTTTCTTGGATAGGATCCATTGTTCATGTTTTGTGAAGAACTTTTTGGATTCTGAACTTATCTTCTGGGATGTTGGCTATTCCTGCCAGCTTAGTGTCATCTGCATATTTGATGAGTTCCCCTTCTATTCCCTCATCTAAGTCCTTTATGAAGATACTAACGAGTCCTGGGCCTAAGACAGAAAAAAATGGTACTCTACTGCTTACTTCCCTTCATGTAGATGTAGTACCATTAAGGACTACTCGTTCACTACAGTGTGTCATCCAATTACAAATCCATCTAGTGGTGATGATGTCTATCCCACATTTTTCCAGTTTTCCAAGAAATAGGCTGTGGTCTACTTTGTTGAATACCTTACTGAAGTCTAAATATACTATGTCCAGAGCATTTCGTTGGTCTATTAATTTAGTCACTTTGTTAAAGAATGTGACAAAGAATGCGTTTTGGCATGATGTTTTAACCCAAGCTGACTTTCTCAGATTTGCGAGTATGATTATCTACACATCCCAGACCCAGTTCTCCTGACCTCTGTTTGTCAGTAGAAACTGAAGTTAGTTTCTGAATATGACCCCAGGACACTGCAACTGGCATAAATATGAACTAGTTGGCAAGCATTTAATCACATGTTCATGGGGAGGGTGCAAACCAGGGGTGTCAATCTTAATTTCATTGAGGGCTGTATCAGCATTATGATTGCCCTCAAGGGGCCTGTTGCATGTAAGACTTTGACAACTCCCAGAGGCCAGGTGGGTGTGGTTGAATGGGTATGGTTGGTTTGATACCATTTACTAGGTGTAGCTGATCGGCAATCCCTGGTCCTGCATGAGAGAGGCTGGCTCTTTTAGAAAGAAAATCCTCGTTTCCAGTCATGTGTGGTAAAGATGCTGGCTTGGAGAAATAAAAGGGCTAGAAACACAGGTTATAGTCAGCCTACCCTCCTATGCAGGTGAGTTAATAGACAGGTTGGGGAGGAAATATAGTCTCTAAGAGTGTTGGAAACTTTAAGGCAGTTGGACTTGAACTCCCAGAATCCCCGAGCCAGCAAAAAATCCACCCCTCTTAAAAGTATGCTGGCTGGGGGATTCTGGGAATTGAAGTAAAGAACTTTGTTCCAACTGCCAGTTGCTTCACATTCCGTTACCTCAGTTCAGACTGACAGATGTTCCGCTCCTGAGGGGTCTGGGTTTCCTTACAGTACTAAACGTCACTACTTCACCAAAACGTCTACGCCTTCCACCTAGAAAACCGCTTCCGGACTTAAGGCGGCGGGAGAGATATTAACTCAAAAAAGGCTAAAGTGTTGTTTTTGGAGGGTTATTGATCCTCTAAACATGTCCTCAGTAAAATATGCCCAATCATATAGTTCCGTAGCGAAGCATAGGTATCCAGCTAGTATTTCTATATGTAGAAAAGTCCTTTGTCTATTTGGAACTTAGCAAAAACCACAAGCAAGATTAGGGATCCACATTGTTCTGGTTTGCACTAGAAAGGCAATTTATGCATACATATCTAAGAACAAGTTACAGTTTATTTGGATTATTACTCAAATGGTTCTTGCATGATATTTCAGACAACTATAAGTAGTCCTCAATTTCTTACAGTTCATATAGTGATTATTCAGTTATAGAAGTACTGAAAAATATGGCTTATGACCATTTTTCACACTTATGACCATTGCAGCATCCCAATGGTCACCTGATCAAACTTCAGATGCTTGGCAACAGATTTATGACAGTTGCAGTGTCCCTGAATCATTTGATCACCTTTCGTCAGCTTCTGACAAGCAAATCTAATGGGGAAGCCAGATTCATTTCATAACAGTATTACTAACTTAACCACCAGTCATTCACTTAACAAATGTGGCTAGAAAAATCGTAAAACGGGGCAAAACACACTTAATAACTGTTTCGCTTAGCAACAGAAATTTGGGACTCAATTGCGATCACACACCAATGACTATCTGGATTTCTACTGAAGCTCTTTCCACAATTCCTTTATTAGTATGGTTTTTCCCATGTGTGGATGCTTCTATGGTGAGTAAAATTGTTACTCCTTACAAAGCTCCATGCATTCATATGATTTTTTCTCCAGTATGGATCCATGGATTTATAGGACGTGAGATCACAACTCCTTCTAAAGCCATCTCCACATTCCACACGTTAATATGACTTCTCTTCTGTGTGGCTCCTCTTGTGGGAATTAAGATCATTACTACGAGTAAAGTTCTTTCCACTCCATGCATTTATAAGGTCTTTCTCCTGTGTGGATCCTCTTGTGGGAATTAAGACATTTACTACGAGCAAATCTCTTACCACACTCCATACATTTGTAAGGTCTTTCTCCTGTGTGGATCCTCTTATGGGAATTAAGATCATTACTACGAGTAAAGCTCTTTCCACACTCCATGCATTTATAAGGTTTTTCTCCTGTGTGGATCCTCTTGTGGCAATTAAGATGACCGATACAAGTAAAACTCTTTCCACACTCCATGCATTTATAAGGTCTTTCTCCTGTGTGGATCCTCTTGTGGGAATTAAGATTACTGCTATAAGTAAAGATCTTTCCACACTCCATGCATTTATAAGGTTGTTCTCCTTTGTGATTCCTTTGATGGGTTATAAAAGAACGATTATAACAAAAGGTCTCTCCACACTCCATGCATTGATATGGCTTCTCTCCTGTGTGGATCCTTTTGTGAGTATTAAGATTACCACTCTTCCTAAAACTCTTTCCACACTCCATGCATTGATATGGCTTCTCTCCTGTGTGGATCAAATTGTGGGAATTAAGACTACTGCTACAAGTAAAGGTTTTTCCACACTCCATGCATTGATATAGCGTTTCTCTTGTGTGGATCCTGTTATGGCAGATCAGATTACTACTCCGCCTAAAACTTTTTCCACACTCCATGCATTGATATGGCTTCTCCCCTGAGTGGATCAATTTGTGGGAAATAAGATTACTGCTACGAGTAAAGGTCTTTCCACACTCCAAGCATTTATAAGGTCTTTCTCCTTTGTGAATATTATTATGGGAGGTAAGATGACTACTCTTCCTAAAACCCTTTCCACACTCCATGCATTTATAAGGTTGTTCTCCTTTGTGAATCCTTTCATGTCTTCTAAGAGAATGATTATTACAGAAGGTCTTTCCACACTCCCTGCAGATATTTGGCTTTTCTTCTGAATGTGTCTTTTTATCAGAAAAGAGATGATTGGATTGATTGAACCTCTTTCCAAATAACATGCATTTATATGGTCTTTCTCCCATATCGATGATTGTATCATAAGGAAGCCAACCGACCAAAGGAAAATCATTTTTAATTCCACTTTGTGACTGCTTTGTTTCATCACATTTTGGTTGCATTTGATCTTCAAATTTCCTTTGCCAACCTTTCAAATTGATTGCTTGGTGTTCCTGCTTGCAATTCTTATTCTCTTGCCCATTAAAGCCTTAGAAAAGAAAGAGGGAAATTATGTTTTCATTCCAATTGGATTGGATCACAACCCTGAACTAATCATGCCACAACCTCCTAAAGTGTATTGGACACCATATCATACTGAGGCAGCAACATACCCACCATCTCCCAACTTCAATCAAAGTCTCATCTCCACTTGTCTGCAGAGCAGAATCTTTGAAAGCCAAACAGAATTTCTTGATGGCAACACCTCCCCACCCTCAACTTAGACTAAAGGCAAACTCGGTACACAAATGGGCAAAATCTCTAAGAAGAGAACGTCCCTCTCAGGGCTCATCCAGTCTTGGTTATAGCAGCTCAGGGCCATCAGGAATACAGTGAGCAGGTTCAGGAGGGAATACCGAATCCTGGTAGGCAGAACCTGGCTCAAGAGAGACCCCATCATCAGTACATTCAGCCTCTTCTTCACATTCTTGCTAATATCTTCTGTGAAATGAGTCTTATGTTTTATGAGCAGGAAGCATTAAAACAAAACAATTTTCTTTATGTAAAAAGCCAGGCTATGTAGTCTTCCAATTTTTCTTTCAATAAATTTCCTTCTTCCATAAAATCAGGTTGGTCAAATGGTTAAGAAACCAGGCTAGAAACTGGGTGACTGTGAGTACTAATTCTACCATAGATATGAATGCTGGCTGTGTGACTTTGGACCAAAACTGTCTCAGCTCAACCCATATCACAGGATTTTCTTTTCTAGGGAAAACAGCAGGAAGGGATATTGAGTATGTCTTCTGCCTATATTATTTACAAAAAATAAAGAAGTGCATTCAGAATGTATTCAGACTCCCATCACTTTTATTAATTTTATTATGCTGCAGCCTGATTCAGTACCCCATGATGACAAAGAAAAAACAGAATTTTAGAAATGTCTGTAAGCTAACTAAAAAGA
>JAGDQI010000275.1:0-32585 GCA_023653725.1 Bungarus multicinctus
CTTTTTCGTTGATCAATCGCCAGCCTCAGGCCCGCGCGATGCAACTCAATATTCGTTTAAATTACCAGTTTACAGTTAAGAAGTAGGACAGTTGTCGGTTTTGTCTTTAAAGTCGGGGTTCTGGTACTAGGAAAAACTAGTCTTAGGTTATCAAATGGTTAAATAAATTTTCGCTGCATGTAAAAAATCAGTCAGATACGTAACTGGCTGGCGTACATCGCGGTGTTTACACACACGACGTCATAACTTTCGGGGAGAATTATGCAATCCTCTGTTAATCAAAAAGAAAGCCGAACTTTCTTCGGCCATCCTTATCCGCTCGGCTCGCTGTTCTTCACAGAGATGTGGGAGCGTTTCTCGTTTTATGGCATTCGCCCGTTACTGATCCTGTTTATGGCGGCCACCGTTTATGACGGCGGTATGGACTGGCACGTGAAAATGCCTCGGCGATTGTGGGTATCTTTGCCGGTACGATGTACCTCGCTGCGCTGCCGGGTGGCTGGCTGGCGGATAACTGGCTCGGTCAACAGAAAGCGGTGTGGTACGGTTCCATCCTGATTGCTCTCGGTCATCTGTCGATTGCGCTCTCCGCCATTATGGGTAACAACCTGTTCTTTATTGGTCTGATGTTTATCGTGCTCGGTTCCGGTCTGTTTAAGACCTGTATTTCGGTCATGGTGGTACGCTGTACAAAAAGGCGATGCGCGTCGAGACGGTGGTTTCTCGCTGTTCTACATGGGCATCAACATGGGGTCGTTTATCGCGCCGCTGATTTCCGGCTGGCTGATTAAAACCCACGGCTGGCACTGGGGCTTTGGCATCGGTGGTATCGGGATGCTGGTGGCGTTGATCATTTTCCGTGTATTTGCTGTTCCATCGATGAAACGCTACGACAGCGAAGTAGGGCTCGACTCCACCTGGGAATAGCCCGGTAGTGAAACGTAACGGTGGTGGGCGCGTGGCTGCTGGCGCTGGCCGTCGGTGTGGCGGTTATTGTTACGTTGATTGCGCAGGGTGTGATTGTCAATTAATCCGGTCGCGGTTGCCAGCGTGTTGGTGTACGTGATCGCAGCTTCCGTTGCGCTCTACTTTATCTACCTGTCATCTTTGCCGGTTTGAACCGTAAAGAGCGTGCCAGACTGCTGGTCTGCTTTATTCTGCTGGTTTCCGCCGCGTTCTTCTGGTCCGCGTTTGAGCAGAAAGCCAACCTCATTCAACCTGTTCGCCAACGACTACACTAACCGTATGATCGGTGATTTTGAAATCCCGGCGGTCTGGTTCCAGTCGATAAACGCGCTGTTTATTATCCTGCTGGCACCGGTATTCAGCTGGGCGTGGCCGAAGCTGGCAAGCATGAACGTTCGCCCGAGTAGACATCACCAAGTTTGTTATCGGTATCCTCTTTGCGGCGGCAGGCTTTGGTCTGATGATGCTGGCGGCGCAAAAACGTTCTCAGTAACGGTGGGGCAGGCGTTTCTCCATTCTGGCTGGTGGGCAGTATCCTGATGCTGACGCTTGGCGAGCTGTGCCTGAGTCCGATCGGTCTGGCGACAATGACGCTGCTGGCGCCGGAAGAATGCGCGGGCAGATGATGGGCCTGTGGTTTTGCGCCAGTGCTCTGGGTAACCTGGCCGCAGGTTTGATTGGCGGTCATGTAAGGCTGACCAACTGGATATGCTGCCTGATCTCTTCGCTCGCTGCTCGATTGCGCTACTGATCTGTGCTGCGGTACTGATCATCCTCATTGTTCCGATTCGTCGCATGCTGGAGAATACGCAAACTAAACTGGCAACAAGCGCCTGATAATACCTCGATTGTGCCGGGGCAGACGTTATGCCCCGGCTATTCATCAACGAGGGTGAGAGCATGCTGTTAGGATTTGTTGGGCTTGGCGCAGTCGTTGAAACGGCATACTTGCCCGCATTACGTAATATGTTCGGTGATGCACTACGCTGTGTGGGATTTGATGTTCAATCCGCAAAGCAACCCGCAGGTGTGACATGCTGTGCGTCGCTCGCTGAACTTCTTGCAATGCCACTTGATACCCTGTTTATCACCACCGCATCCCTCCATCACCTCGATGTGCTTGAACAGGCGCTGGCGGCTCCCATCGCTCGTATCGTGGTCGAAAAGCCTATTGTCGCCACGCTTTCCCAAATTGAAAAACTGAAAACGCTGCTGGCTCAACCGGATGCTGCCAACCGCGTGCTGGCACTCGACCATTGGATGGCACGCAACGGCGCAATGCAACTGGCGTTGGGTAAACTCGGAACGCAGTGGCAGGGCGATAACCCACAACAGGCACTTGTCTCTCACTTTTCACACATTGTTAAAATCGACGGTTTTTTGCTGGAACCGAGCTGGTTTAACGCTGTGGGGGAACCCATCGCGCTCAACTTTGCCACCGGTGAGCCGGATACGCGCGAGCTTCGTCATCCGGACGGTGTGATTCTGGATATTGGTACACATGTACTGGCAATGCTGCGTGAAACAGTGCGTTACCTAGGCGGTAATGACAGTATGACCTTGCAGGTGAAGAGCGCTAAAGACCGTCTGGGACGTGATATTGTAGAGGGCGACCTGACCACAGCAGAAGGAGAGGCACATCTGCAGGGACAGATTAGCGGCATTCCGCTGGATATCTGGCTGAATAAATACGCGGGGCCGGCTGGCGGACAAAAAGGCCTGCGCCTTTATCTGCGCGATGGTCGTGTCATTAGCCATGATCGACGTGGTGTCGAGGATGTGCTCGAATTGATTGACGGTGATGTTGTGCGAAGCTGGAGTCTGCCTGGTAGCGTATATGCCCATTGTCTGGCGGAGCATATTCTGGGCGCGCAAAGTCTTTTTGAACGCAGCCCACAGGAAGTGAGTTGCACGACGCAGCGCAGGCTGGAAGAAGTGGAGTACCTGTTAACGTTACAGCAGCAGTTACGCGGGCGGCATTAAACGCATCGTGTTAAACTCAGCACAGTAATGGATCCCTGTACTGGAGTCGCTATGTCTATTATTTGTCCGGATTGTCATGCAGAGCTGGAGCCGCAAAACGGTATGGTGCACTGTGATAACTGTAATAAAGATATTCAGTTAGAAGCGCACTGCCCGGAGTGCAATCAGCCGCTGCAGGTGCTTAAAGCCTGTGGTGCGGTGGATTATTTTTGCCAGAAACGGTCATGGCCTTATCTCGAAGAAACGCGTGGAGTTTGTGCTGCGTTAATCCTGTTTTTCCTGCGCGTTTTCTTTGTCGTCGTGACAGCTCTCACTTCGCTTTCCACCCATCCGTCAGACAGGCGGGTGGTGAGCACATCACCCGCTTTAACCTGTTTAGTCTGTTTCAGCACTTCACCTTCTTTTGCGGTCGTCACGCTATAACCGCGCGCCAGCGTAGCCAGTGGGCTGACTGCCTCAAGATGGGTAACTGCGTTGCCAAAACGCTCGCGCTGTTCGCTTAAACGCGCACGGATATTTTCTGCCAGGCGGTATTCCAGTTGCTGAATGCGTGTTTGCGCACGGTGAATACGCGGCTGCGGGTTTTGCTGATTCAGACGCTGCAGTATGCGCTGCTGACGCTGATTGCCTGTTTAATCTTATTCTCAAGCGCGAAGCTCATTCTCTGGCGCAGTCGTTCCAGCACGGTTTGCTGACGGGCCAGACGCAGCTGCGGATGCTGCTGTTGCAAGCGGTGATGAAGTTGGGTAAATCGACGAGTACGGTTGGCGAGGTAGTAGTCCATCGCCATCTCCAGACGCTGCTGACCATGCCTGAATTTGACGCAGGCAGTTCAAGCTGATTACGGCTGACAATTTCTGCTGCCGCCGACGGCGTAGGTGCCCGTAAATCTGCAATAAAATCGGCAATAGTGACATCGGTTTCATGGCCGGACGGCGCTGACGCTGGAATGCGGCTGGCAAAGATCGCCCGTGCTACACGTCGTCGTTGAAGCTCCACAAATCTTCCAGCGAGCCGCCGCCGCGCCCGACGATCAGCACATCGCACTCGCCCCCGCGCGTTTGCCAGTTCAAGGGCGCGAACGATCTGTCCTGGCGCATCATCGCCCTGGACTGCGGTCGGGTAGATAATAACGGGCAGGGAAGGGTCGCGACGTTTCAGGACGTGGAGAATATCGTGCAGCGCGGGCGCCGGTTTTTGAGGTGATCACCCCGACGCAGTGGGCAGGTGAGGGCAACGTTTTTTTGAACTGCTGATTCGAACAGCCCTTCAGCCTGCAGTTTGGCCTTGAGTTGCTCATATTTTTGCTGCAGCAAACCTTCGCCCGCTGGCTGCATGCTCTCAACAATTATCTGATAGTCGCCGCGCGGCTCGTACAACGTAATGTTGGCGCGTACCAGTACTTGCTGACCGTGCTGTGGCCGGAATGTTACTCGGCGATTGCTGTTGCGAAACATCGCGCAACGTACCTGAGCGGTGTCATCTTTGAGCGTGAAATACCAGTGACCGGAGGATGGCTGAGTGAAATTCGAGATTTCACCGCTGATCCACACTTGTCCCATTTCCTGCTCAAGCAGCAAACGAACCGTCTGATTCAGGCGGCTTACGGTGAAAATTGAGGTGGTCTGAGAGGATAACATGTGAGCGGGATCAAATTCTAAATCAGCAAGTTATTCAGTCGAAAGTAACATGCTCACAGAGGAGCGCAAGGTTTTTTTGCAAAAAAGTGTGGATGCAATCGGTTACGCTCTGTATAATGCCGCGGCAATATTTAATAACCTCCCAGGTGAGATATTGCCCATGCTACGTATCGCAAAAGAAGCCCTGACGTTTGACGACGTCCTCCTCGTTCCCGCTCATTCTACCGTTCTGCCGAATACTGCTGATCTCAGCACCCAGTTGACGAAAACCATTCGCCTGAACATTCCTATGCTCTCCGCAGCAATGGACACCGTGACGGAAGCGCGCCTGGCAATTGCCCTGGCTCAGGAAGGCGGCATCGGTTTATCCACAAAAACATGTCTATTGAGCGCCAGGCGGAAGAAGTTCGTCGCGTGAAGAAACATGAATCTGGCGTGGTGACCGACCCGCAGACCGTACTGCCAACCACTACCCTGCGCGAAGTAAAAGAATTGACCGAGCGTAATGGTTTCGCAGGTTACCCGGTTGTGACTGAAGATAACGAACTGGTTGGCATCATCACCGGTCGTGACGTACGGTTTGTGACTGATCTGAATCAGCCGGTTAGCGTTTACATGACGCCGAAAGAGCGTCTGGTGACCGTTCGTGAAGGCGAATCACGCGATGTTGTCTTTGCCAAAATGCACGAAAAACGCGTCGAGAAAGCGCTGGTTGTTGATGACAGCTTCCATCTGCTCGGCATGATCACCGTTAAAGATTTCCAGAAAGCGGAACGTAAACCTAACGCCTGTAAAGATGAGCATGGTCGTCTGCGCGTTGGTGCTGCTGTAGGCGCAGGTGCAGGTAATGAAGAGCGTGTTGACGCGCTGGTTGCCGCTGGCGTTGATGTACTGCTGATTGACTCCTCTCACGGTCACTCTGAAGGCGTACTGCAGCGTATCCGTGAAACCCGTGCTAAATACCCGGATCTGCAGATCATCGGGGGTAACGTTGCGACTGGCGCAGGCGCTCGCGCGCTGGCGGAAGCCGGCTGCAGTGCTGTTAAAGTCGGTATCGGCCCAGGCTCTATTTGTACTACCCGTATCGTTACCGGCGTAGGTGTACCGCAGATCACCGCCGTTTCTGACGCTGTTGAAGCGCTGGAAGGCACCGGTATCCCGGTTATTGCCGATGGCGGTATTCGTTTTTCCGGCGACATCGCAAAAGCGATCGCTTGCAGGTGCTGCCGCAGTAATGGTTGGCTCTATGTTGGCGGGGACTGAAGAATCGCCGGGCGAAATCGAACTGTATCAGGGCCGTTCTTATAAATCATACCGTGGTATGGGCTCTCTGGGCGCGATGTCCAAAGGGTCTTCCGACCGTTATTTCCAGAGCGATAACGCCGCTGACAAACTGGTCCCGGAAGGTATCGAAGGTCGCGTTGCGTATAAAGGTCGCCTGAAAGAGATTATTCACCAGCAGATGGGTGGCCTGCGCTCCTGTATGGGTCTGACCGGCTGTGGTACTATCGACGCGCTGCGAACGAAAGCAGAGTTTGTACGCATCAGCGGTGCGGGTATTCAGGAAAGTCACGTTCACGATGTGACCATCACCAAAGAGTCCCCTAACTACCGCATGGGCTCCTGATAAGTTTCCGCGCCCGGCTATATGCCGGGCGAATTTGTTTCACTTGCCTCGGAATTAGCGTCAATGACAGACAATATTCATAAACATCGCATTCTCATCCTTGATTTCGGATCTCAGTACACTCAGCTGGTTGCTCGTCGCGTACGTGAACTGGGCGTCTATTGTGAACTTTGGGCATGGGATATTACGGAAGCACAAATTCGCGAATTCAACCCAAGCGGTATCATTCTTTCCGGTGGTCCGGAAAGCACCACTAAAGAAAACAGCCCGCGTGCGCCGGAATACGTTTTCACTGCGGGCGTGCCTGTGTTCGGCGTGTGCTACGGCATGCAGACTATGGCAATGCAGCTCGGTGGTCATGTTGAAGGTTCTGACGAACGTGAATTCGGCTACGCGCAGGTTGAAGTTCAGACAGACAGCGCGCTAATCCGCGGTATTGAAGACTCTCTGACCGCAGACGGCAAACCACTGCTGGACGTGTGGATGAGCCACGGCGACAAAGTGACCGCTATTCCGGAAGGTTTCGTGACCGTTGCCAGCACCGACAACTGCCCGTTCGCCATCATGGCGCACGAGGAAAAACGTTTCTACGGCGTGCAGTTCCACCCGGAAGTTACCCACACTCGTCAGGGGATGCGCATGCTGGAGCGTTTTGTGCGCGATATCTGCCAGTGTGAAGCGCTGTGGACGCCGGCAAAAATTATCGATGACGCCGTTGCCCGCATTCGTGAGCAGGTTGGCACTGATAAAGTGATCCTCGGCCTCTCCGGCGGCGTGGACTCCTCCGTCACCGCGATGCTGCTGCACCGTGCAATTGGCAAAAACCTGACCTGTGTGTTCGTCGACAACGGTCTGCTGCGTCTCAACGAAGCTCAGCAGGTGATGGATATGTTCGGCGACCATTTCGGCCTGAATATCGTTCACGTTGAAGGTGAAAAGCGTTTCCTGGACGCGTTGAAAGGCGAAAACGATCCGGAAGCTAAACGTAAAATCATCGGCCGCGTGTTCGTGGAAGTCTTCGACGAAGAAGCGCTGAAGCTGGAAGACGTTAAGTGGCTGGCGCAGGGAACCATTTATCCGGACGTGATCGAATCTGCGGCTTCTGCCACCGGTAAAGCGCACGTCATCAAATCTCACCACAACGTGGGCGGTTTGCCGAAAGAGATGAAGATGGGTCTGGTTGAACCGCTGCGTGAGCTGTTCAAAGACGAGGTGCGTAAGATTGGTCTGGAACTGGGTCTGCCGTACGACATGCTGTACCGTCACCCATTCCCGGGGCCGGGTCTGGGCGTACGCGTGCTGGGCGAAGTGAAGAAAGAGTACTGCGACCTGCTGCGCCGTGCGGATGCTATCTTCATTGAGGAACTGCACAATGCTGACCTGTACAACAAAGTGAGCCAGGCGTTCACCGTGTTCCTGCCGGTACGTTCCGTTGGCGTCATGGGCGATGGCCGTAAGTACGACTGGGTTGTTTCCCTGCGTGCTGTTGAAACCATCGACTTTATGACCGCGCACTGGGCGCACCTGCCGTATGACTTCTTAGGCCGCGTCTCTAACCGCATTATCAACGAAGTTAACGGTATTTCCCGCGTGGTGTATGACATCAGCGGTAAGCCGCCAGCTACGATTGAGTGGGAATAATATTCCTTCTGCTTAGTGGTTCCTGAACCGGCAGGATGTAAAAAACCCTCTTTTATAGAGGGTTTTTTATTGCGCGTATTTACGGTTACCCCACGTTGCTTATCAATGTGACTGTCCTTCTCAATAGTATGGTTAATCACACACTTAACGTTTGCGATCCATTCAACACTGCTTCTTATTTACGGAAATAATGAAAAATGCTCATGGTATTACCTGTAGAATTTAATGATGGTAACAATTCAAATAAGCATTAATTCATGCGAAATATTAATGTTTAGCAAGTGATATTTCCCGTCGATATTTATTAGCGCCTATTTGAGCGCAGTGTATCTTTTTTATATTCAGTACATTGCAACGTAAAAAAAAAATCAGCGCGAATGGTGCGGTGGAGTGGGATGAGAAGATTGTGTATTTGTGCGAAAACCACGGTTGATGACCAGATCAGCACGTGTGGCAGGTGAAATTGCGTGAAGTTTCATCATTCAAATCCCTTACCGGATGGTTAAATGTCAGGCAATTAGCCATCCGGTAAGGAATCTTAATGCTGGGGGGAACATCGGCGTGAGCGATCAGCGTACGTCAGTTTGTGCAGGAGATGCCTGTTGCGGCTGGGTGATCTGTTGAGATTCTTTTTTGTTCTGGTGGTGGTGCCACGCACCTATGGCGGAGTAGACGAAGCGTCCGAAGAAGAAAAGAAAGCTGATAAGCAGTACGATCCGGATCATGCGACTGTTAAATCGGTGTCGTTTGCGTAGGCTGGTAACCTGGCTCACAAAAGGTTCCTTGTAGTGTACCCAACTGAGGGCGATACTCACATTAAGGCATACTGTGAGGGAATGGTCAATTTTTCGTTATGTAAAATTGCTTCAGTTGTTTTATCCATTTATGTTATGGAAATTAATATTATTATTTGCATTAATAATGAGATAACGATAAAAACCATGAAAAGAGTAATAATTGATTAATGAGTGGCTTATTTATTGATATGTATCAAACATCACCTTTTGCTGACAACTAAAATTGATGAGTCATTGTAATGTATTTTACTTTATCGTTTTAACGTCAGGTGGGATGCCTGTCCGAATACCCCCTGCAGGATGTGCGGGATTCTACTGAGCATCTATGAAACTCAATAAAAATTATATTGGTATTAGAGATAGATGGTGGGCGTTACCTCTCTTCTTGCCGTCTTTGTTGCTGCCTATATTGAGCACTGCCAACACCTATGCCCATATTAGTTCCGGGACCGTAATTCTTTTCTACCTGCCTTTAGCGCTGATGATTAGCCTGATGTTGTTTTTTGGCTGGGCAGCACTACCAGGAATTATCATTTCCATCATCTGGTACAAATATCCGCAGGTCGGGTTATTTGAAATACTGTCAATAATTTCGTACTTTATAGTGACGATAGTGCTTAGTTGGGGAGGGTATAAAGTATTTTCTCCCCGACGCAACAATGTTTCCCACGGCGATCCGCACCTGATGTTGCAGCGTATGTTCTGGCAAGTCTTCTGCCCGGCCACGCTGTTTTTGCTATTCTTCCATTTTGCCGCGTTTGTGGGCTTGTATGGGAGCAAATCCAGCATGGTGGGCGTTATGCCCTTCAATACCGGCACGTTGATCAACTATCAGGCCATGCTGGTCGGGAATCTGGTTGGGGTTCCACTATGCTATTTTATTATTCGCACGATTCGTAATCCTTTGTATGTCAGAGGCTATTTATCTCAATTAAAGCAGCAGTTTGATACCAAAGTTACTAAAATAGAGTTTGCGGTCTGGCTGATTATATTGGCCATGCTAATGACATCCTTGTGTATGCCGCTAGATGAGCAAAGCTCGATATTTAGCACAAATTATACCTTGTCACTGATGCTGCCCGTTATGCTATGGGGAGCAATGCGTTACGGTTATAAATTCATTTCGTTAATATGGGTGATCGTACTCATTACAGCAATTCATTATTATCAGCACTATATCCCTTGGTATTCGGGTTACGATGTGCAGCTTGCCATTACCTCATCAAGTTACCTGGTTTTCTCCTTCATCGTGAATTTTATTGCCGTGCTGGCAACGCGCCAGAGAATTGTCGCCAGACATTCTCATCGCCTGGCCTTCTTTGACCCCATGGTGCATATTCCGAATTTGCGTGCTTTGAACCGGGATTTGAAAAAAGCGCCATGGTCAGTGCTTTGCTTTTTGAGTGTGCCGGGCATGGAACTGCTGGTGAAAAATTACGGCATTATGCTGCGTATCCAGTACAAGCAAAAACTCGCCCAGTGGGTAAATCCCTTGCTGAAACAAGATGAGCATGTCTATCAGTTATCGGGTAATGATTTAGTTCTGCGTTTTAACACCGAGTCGCATCAGGAGCGTATTGAAGCGCTGGACAGGCATATCAAGCAGTTTTCGATTTATCTGGGATGGCATGCCTTTACAGCCTCAGGTGGGGATTAGTTTTTGCTATGTCCGTTCTCCTGTTAACCACATCTACTTGTTACTGGGAGAGTTAAGCACCATCGCCGAGCTTTCTCTGGCGACCAATGCGCCAGAGAATTTGCAACGCCGAGGCGTGATGCACCTGCAACGTGACCTAAAAGATAAGGTTGCGATGATGAATCGTCTGCAGCTGGCGCTGGAGAACAATCGCTTTTTCCTGATGGCGCAGCCGATTTCAGGCGTGCGCGGCGATGTTTATCACGAAATTCTGCTGCGGCTAGAGGGGGATAATGGGGAAACCATCAGTCCTGACAGCTTTTTACCGGTAGCGCATGAGTTTGGATTGTCATCCAGCATCGATCTGTGGGTGATTGAAAATACGCTGAAGTTTATGGCGCAGAATCGGGAAAAGATGCCCGCCCGTCGGTTTGCTATTAACTTATCTCCTACGTCGATATGCCGTGCCCGACTTCCGCATGATATCGACCAGCTACTGGTTAAGTACAAAGTTGAACCATGGCAGCTGATTTTTGAAGTCACGGAAAGCAATGCCTTAACTAATGCTGAACAGGCGCAGGTAACATTACTGCAACTGCAATCATTGGGCTGTCAGATTGCGATTGATGATTTTGGTACCGGATATGCCAGCTATGCGCGGCTGAAGAATGTGAATGCCGATATCCTGAAAATTGATGGCAGCTTTATTCGCAATATTGTTTCGAACAGCCTCGACTACCAAATCGTGGCTTCTATTTGCCATCTGGCGCGGAT
The DNA here is from genome assembly GCA_023653725.1 of Bungarus multicinctus. Classification (NCBI taxonomy): domain Eukaryota; kingdom Metazoa; phylum Chordata; class Lepidosauria; order Squamata; family Elapidae; genus Bungarus; species Bungarus multicinctus. The sequence goes on from JAGDQI010000275.1 coordinate 11,065, forward strand.
GAAAAGAATGCGGGTGGTTGCGGAGTACGTTGAAAGCGAAGAAATACGCAGTGCGGTAATTTCGCTGGGGATTGATTACATGCAGGGGTATCTGATTGGTAAACCGCAGCCGCTGCATGAAATGCTGGAAGAGCAGGTGCCAGAAAAACTGGCCCCTGCTGAGAGCTTATGCGGCGATATCGGGTGAACTCTCTTCTTCAATTTTGAGACGCCAGCCGGTGACGGCTTCCCAGTATTGCTGCTCTTTTTCCAGATCGAGCAGCACCAGCGCGTTCTGGCTAAACCAGTCATGCGGAAAGCGTAAAGTCCAGTGGTTGTCGTCGGTAATCAGGGTCAGCGTCGGTGGCGTGGTGGTCGCCTGTCGCTGATTATTCAGCAGCACGCCCAGGCGCAACAGCTGAATTAACGGCAGAAACTGTTTTTTCTTGAACAGCGTAAAGCGGGGCAAATCATCCAGTTTCACCGCTTTGCGATGATAACGAACCAGGGTTGCCATCATCAGCTGTTGTTCCTGATTGAAACCCGGTAAATCGCTGTTTTGCAGGATATACGCCGAGTGGCGATGTAAACCGCTGTGGTTGATGTTCAGCCCAACCTCATGCAGCATCGCCGCCCAGCGCAGTAACGCTTCCAGTTGTGGATTGGCCAGCTTAGGCTGCTGCGTATGCCATTGGTCATACATTTGCATCGTCGTTTCCAGTACGCGCCGGGCTTGTTCGCTGTCGATGTTGTACTGATTCGCCAGACTGCTGGCGGTGCGGCTGCGAACATCCTGGTGGCGAAAACGACCTTCCATCTCATACAGCACGCCTTCGCGTAGTGCGCCATCAGAAAGGCGGAGTTCGCGGATAGCCAGTGCGTCAAAAACGCCGCACAGAATCGCGAGTCCTGGCACAAACACCGCTTTGCGCTCTTCAGACAGCCCCGGCAGGCTGAGCGCATCGAATGACGCATGCTTCAGCACTTCGGATGTCAGTTTTTTCCAGGCGTTCGGGGGTGATAAAACCATCTTTCTCGCCCATCTCCAGCAGCACTTCGTGTGCTGCTTTAATCGTGCCCGACGCGCCCAGCGCAACGTTCCAGCCCTGAATGCGAAACTGCCAGGTTAAGGTTTCAAGCTTTTGCGCTGCCGCCATGCGCGCACGCTGGAAGTTTTCCCGAGTAATAGCCCCGCCCGGGAAATACATCTGAGCAAAACTGACGCAGCCCATACGACGGCTTTCCACCAGTTTGGGCTCGAAATCTTCGCCGATCACCAGTTCTGTTGAACCACCGCCGATATCAATAACCAGCTTACGACCCTTTTCCGGCTGGGTGTGCTCAACGCCCATAAAAATCAGTCGGGCTTCTTCGTTACCGGAAATAATCTCAATCGGGTAGGGGATAACTTTTTCTGCTCGCTTGAGAAAATCGGTCGCATTTAGCGCCTGACGCAAAGTATGGGTTCCCACTATGCATACGCTTGATGGGGGAAAGCCCTGCAGACGTTCGGCGAACAGCGACAGGCAGCTTAATCCGCGCTCCATTGCCTCTTCGCTCAGCTTGTTATCTTCGCCGAGGCCATCCGCCAGATGAACGCGCTGTTTCAGTCGCCCGATAATCTGCATTGCGCCATCAACCACGCGGGCAATGACCATATGGAAACTGTTTGAACCAAGGTCGACCGCAGCAAATTCCTGCGGTCGTGGAGTCTTGTCGTGTATTGGCATAGCGTTAGTCAGGTTGCTCGAGTGATTTGATGTAGTCGTATATCGCCAATTGTGACTGAACCTTACGGCGGTTTCCGCGCGGTACGTAGCGATTACTGAGTTCTTTATCGATGAAGCGAGCCTTCACCGTGTCGCTAAACAGGATATCGATAATATCCAGCACACGCTGCTTAAGAAGCGGGTCCAGCAGCGGTGTTGCGACTTCGATGCGATAGTCGATGTTCCTGGTCATCCAGTCTGCGGAGGAGAGGTATACCTGCTTGTCGCCACCGTTTTCGAAGATATAAACCCGGTCGTGTTCAAGGTAGCGAGTCAACTATGCTTATTACACGAATATTGTCGCTGATGCCTTCCAGGTTCGTAATCAAAGAGCACATACCGCGAATCAATAAATTGACCGGCACGCCTGAGCTTGAGGCCGCATAGAGACGATCAACCAGGCCTTTATCGACCAGGTTATTCAGTTTTAGCGTGATACCGGAAGGCTGTCCTTGCTGCGCGTTGGCGATTTCTTTGTCGATCATCGCGTACAGCAAACGGCGTGAGTTCTGTGGAGAAACCAGCAGATAATCAAACGTTACCGGACGATACGGGTTCTCGATGAAGTTGAACACCCGACGAACCTCGTTGGTAATGCGTGAGTCGGCAGTAAGTAACGAGTAGTCGGTATAGAGGCGCGCCGTTTTTTCGTTGAAGTTCCCCGTCCCGATATGCGCATAGCGCACAACATCATCACCTTCTTTACGCGAGATAAGGAACAATTTGGCGTGAATTTTCAGGCCCGGTGCGGAGAAGATGACGTGAACCCCCGCTTCGGTAAGACGCTTGGCCCAATGAATGTTGGCTTCTTCATCAAAGCGAGCCTGTAGTTCCACCACTACGGTGACTTTCTTACCGTTGTGCGCGGCATGGATCATCGAATCAATAATGCGCGAATCTTTGGCCACACGGTAGATGTTGATCTTTATCGCCAGCACGCTCGGGTCGAAAGAGGCCTGGCGCAACAGTTCAAGAACGTGCTCAAAAGTGTGATACGGATAATATAGCAGCACGTCGCGTTCGCGAACGGCGTCAAAGCCGTTACGAAACTTCTCGTTATCGAACCAGATATGGCGCAAACGCGGCAGCGGTTTGTTCACCAGGTTAGCTTTGCCAACGTTGGGGAAATTAATAAAGTCTTTGAAGTTATGGTAACGCCCGCCGGGAACAATCGAGTCGTAGCGAGAAATCGTCAGCTTTTCACGCAGTACCTCGACCAGCGCATTGGGCATGTCGCGCTGATAGACAAAACGTACAGGCTCTGCGGTCAGACGCTGTTTCAGGCTGGATGACATCAGCTCCATCAGGCTCGATTCCATCTCGTGTACTAAATCGTATTCGGCGTCGCGGGTCATTTTCATCGAATAGGCGTTCAGCGCATCGTAATCAAAGAACCCTTTGAAGATGTCGTCAAGGCAGTAGCGTAAGATGTTGTCCAGCAGGATCATCGGTTTGCGACGGCGTGTGGGTTTCCGGCGGCAGATTCACAAAACGGGGAACCTTGTCGGAAGGGATTTCCAGCAGCGCGTAGCGAATCGTATCACCGCGGATAATTTCCACCGCCAGATAGGTGTAGTCATCTTTCAGAAACTGAACTAAATCTGTCTCGCGGTTGATCAGGATCGGTGTAATGTGCTGGCGAAGATATTGTTTGAAGTAATGGCGTAACCAGTTCTGTTGATTGACCGAATAACTGACGTTCGTTGATAAGGAAAATCTGGTTACGCGCCATCTCCAGCAGCAACTCGTTGTACAGGCCGTCAAATTCCTGATCGGCTTTTAATACGCGGGCCTGGATTTTGCCTAACAGATGGCGGGAGTGAGAGTTTGAACCCTGTTCTTCGCTAATAATGATTCGGCGTTTCAGTTCGGCAAAACGAACCTTGTAAAACTCGTCGAGGTTATTGGAATAGATGCCTAAGAAACGCATCCGTTCGAATCAACGGGTTTGACTTATCAGCAGCTTCCTGAGTACACGTTCGTTGAACGCTAACCAGCTGAGTTCTTTCTCGATGTATAGCTTTTCCTGACCCATTACCACTTTTACTCCGTTTCATTCACGGGACACTACCGATTTATTATGGCGAGAATTGCTCTCAGATGTCCAACTGTGCCAGAAAAATATGACAATAAACCGTCTGATAGCAAAGAGAAAGGGGGAGCGTAGATGAATACCGGAGATGTTAACCGGAAAAGGTATTATGCCTGTAAACCGGATGGTGAGATCCGGTTTACAGGTTGATTTTATTATTCGTCGGCGGCGTAGCCTTGTGGCGGCAGACGAACACCGTCCAGCCACGCTGCGTTATCACGCATCTTCAGGCGACCATCAGTAAACCAGCTTACCACCAGCGGATAAATGGTATGTTCCTGGGCCTGGACTCGTGCCGTGACATCATCTTCGCTGTCGCCTTCAAATACCGGAACCTTGGCCTGGAGAATAACCGGCCCGCCGTCCAGCTCATCGGTGACGAAATGGACGGAGGTACCATGCTCATCATCGCCGTTTTCCAGAGCCTGACGGTGCGTGTGCAGGCCAGGATACTTCGGTAACAAAGACGGGTGGATATTCAGCAATCGTTCAGAATAGTGAGCAACAAACGCCGGGCTTAGAATGCGCATATAACCGGCCAGCACCACGACATCAGGGGCATAAGCGTCGATCTCTTGTATCAGCTGCTGGTCGAATGCTTCGCGACTGGCAAACTGGGCGGCTTCCAGCGAGTGCGCTGGAATATTCGCTTCGCGTGCGCGCTCAAGCCGAACGCATCGGCCTTGTTACTGAATACTGCACGTATGGTGCCATTGATTTTATTCTGTTCGCAGGCATCCATTAATCGCCTGCAAATTGCTTCCGTTGCCGGAAATGAGCACCACAATGCTTTTCATTCAATGACCACACGTTGTTCGGAATCAGATGCTTTGATGATACCGATTTTCCATGCGTTTTCACCTTTCTCATTGAGCAAAGCAAGGGCTTTGTCTACTTCCGAAGCTGGCAGGGCGATAACCATGCCTACGCCACAGTTAAAGGTGCGATACATCTCATGCTGGCTGACGTTACCTGCCGTTTGCAGCCAGTTTAAGACGGCTGGCCACTGCCATGAAGATTCGTCGATCACGGCCTGCGTGTTGTCTGGCAGAACGCGTGGAATATTTTCCCAGAAGCCACCGCCGGTCAGGTGGGCAATGGCATGCACATCAACCTTCTCAATCAGTTCCAGAATGGATTTGACATAAATGCGGGTCGGGGCGAGTAAGTGATCGGCCAGCGGCTTGCCTTCAAGCTCGGTGGTTTCCGGGTCACAACCGCTGACTTCAACAATTTTGCGCACCAGAGAGTAGCCGTTGGAGTGCGGGCCGCTGGAGCCGAGCGCAATCAGTACGTCGCCGTCAGCCACTTTTGAACCGTCAATGATCTCTGATTTTTCGACGACGCCAACGCAGAAGCCTGCCACGTCGTAATCTTCGCCGTGGTACATCCCTGGCATTTCAGCCGTTTCCCCGCCGACAAGCGCACAGCCAGACTGCAGACAGCCTTCGGCAATACCGTTAATGACGCTGGCTGCAGTATCCACATCCAGTTTGCCGGTAGCATAGTAGTCGAGGAAAAACAGCGGCTCAGCGCCCTGAACCACAAGGTCATTTACGCACATTGCGACGAGGTCAATACCGATAGTGTCGTGGCGTTTCAGATCCATCGCCAGACGCAGTTTTGTGCCGACGCCATCAGTGCCGGAAACCAGTACCGGTTCACGATATTTTTGCGGCAATGCGCACAGCGCACCGAAGCCACCCAGACCACCCATAACTTCCGGACGACGAGTTTTTCTTTACTACGCCTTTGATTCGATCAACCAGAGCATTACCTGCATCAATATCAACACCGGCATCTTTGTAGCTAAGAGAGGTTTTATCGGTCACTGCCTGCTTCCCCCACATGTTTACTTGCAGTAAAAGTTAAATTCGGCGCAATTCTAACAGGGAAAGCAAACGTTTGCGAGCCTGCTCTGCATCAAGTTTTATGTGCTGATTTTTTCAGCATTTTACAATCATTTATCTATTTGTTTGAACTGCGCCACGAAAATGAAACCGGGTACAGTCTTCTGCTTGAAACCTGCGAGCCGAATACACAGTATCGTACTGAAACCGGTTTCTTTTTTCTGTTGCGGACCTCATCAACGGCGTTTGCACAGAGTCATCACGAGAGGGGAAGGGTATGTCAGGATTTAAAGCAGATTTCATGTGGGGGGGCGCCGTAGCTGCTCATCAACTGGAAGGAGGCTGGCAGGAGGGCGGAAAAGGAATTAGCGTTGCCGATGTCATGACGGCGGGGGCGCATGGCGTGGCGCGCGAAATCACTGACGGTGTGATTGCCGGTAAAAACTACCCTAACCACGACGCCATCGATTTTTATCATCGCTACAAAGACGACATTAAGCTGTTTGCCGAAATGGGGTTTTAAATGTTTTTCGCACTTCGATTGCCTGGACGCGTATTTTCCCGTTAGGCGACGAAGCGCAACCCAATGAGGCTGGCCTGCAGTTCTATGATGACCTGTTTGACGAATGCCTGAAATATGGCATTGAACCGGTGATTACGTTGTCGCATTTCGAGATGCCTTACCATCTGGTGACGGAATATGGCGGCTGGCGCAACCGCAAGCTTATCGATTTCTTTGTCCGTTTTGCCGCAGTGGTTTTTACCCGTTACCAGCACAAAGTGAAGTACTGGATGACGTTTAATGAAATTAACAACCAGGCAAATTATCACGAAGACTTTGCGCCTTTTACGAACTCTGGCCTGAAATACCAGCCCGGTGAAGACCGTGAGCCAATTATGTACCAGGCGGCACACTATGAACTGGTGGCCAGCGCGCTGGCGGTAAAGGCTGCGCGTGAGATTAACCCGGCATTGCAGATAGGATGCATGATTGCCATGTGTCCTATCTATCCGCTGACCTGCGCGCCGGATGATATAATGATGGCGATGAACGCCATGCACCGGCGTTACTGGTTTACCGATGTCCATGTGCGCGGCAAATACCCGCCGCATCTTCTCAACTACTTGCCCGGCGTGGCTTTGATCTTGATATCACCGAGGAAGACCGTCAGGCGCTGACCGAGGGTTGTGTTGATTACATCGGCTTTAGCTACTATATGTCATTCGCAACCCAGGCCACGGCAGACAACCCACAGTTGGATTACGACGAGTCGAAAAGCCTGGTTTCCAACCCGTATGTGCAGAAATCGGACTGGGGCTGGCAGATTGATCCCGTTGGTCTGCGCTATTCGCTGAACTGGTTCTGGGATCATTACCAACTGCCGCTGTTTATCGTAGAAAACGGCTTTGGTGCGATTGACGTGCAGCAGGCCGACGGCTCGGTGGATGATTCCTATCGTATTGACTATATGGCCGCACATATCAGCGAAATGAAAAAAGCGGTAGTGGAAGATGGCGTGGACTTGATGGGTTATACCCCGTGGGGCTGTATTGACTTAGTCTCGGCCGGGACGGGGGAGATGAAAAAACGCTACGGCTTTATCTATGTTGATAAAAATAATGACGGAAGCGGAACGTTAGCACGCTCGCCGAAGAAATCTTTTTCATGGTATCAAAACGTTATCCAGACCAATGCTGAATATCTATAAAATTCATAGTATTGACAGCCAGCCCCGCTAAGAATGCGGGGCTTGTTTTATACTCATCATCCAGACGCAAACGACTTTGGTTGATCCATATCAAGCGTATCCAGTGTTGCGCCAGAGACGAAAAGCGGTATAATCCGGCGATTTTTTTGTGGTTGCCACTCGTCTGAGGAAAGGAGAAGAGTATGAAGATCGTGGAAGTCAACACCCACTCGTCAAACACAAGCTGGGACTGATGCGTGAAAACGACATCAGCACTAAACGCTTTCGTGAACTCGCCTCGGAAGTTGGCAGCCTGCTGACTTATGAAGCAACCGCTGGTCTGGAAACCGAAAAGGTGACCATTGAAGGCTGGAACGGTCCGGTTGAAGTTGACCAAATCAAAGGTAAAAAAATCACCGTTGTGCCAATCCTGCGTGCGGGCCTGGGCATGATGGAAGGCGTACTGGAAAACGTTCCGAGCGCGCGTATCAGCGTGGTTGGTATGTACCGTAATGAAGAAACGCTGGAGCCGGTACCGTACTTCCAGAAACTGGTATTCTAACATCGATGAGCGTATGGCGCTGATCGTTGACCCGATGCTGGCAACCGGCGGTTCCGTTATCGCCACCATCGACCTGCTGAAAAATGCAGGCTGCACCAGCATTAAAGTGCTGGTCCTGGTTGCGGCGCCGGAAGGTATCGCGGCACTGGAAAAAGCGCACCCGGATGTTGAGCTGTATACGGCCTCCATCGATCAGGGGCTGAACGAGCACGGATACATTATTCCGGGCTCGGCGATGCCGGCGATAAGATTTTGGTACCAAGTAAACGAATAAGTGAAAAGAAGCCGACTTTAAGAGTCGGCTTTTTTTTTGAATATAACAACCCAAAGCTAATAACAAACAACCACTCAGAGGAAAACACTATGACGCGCCGTGCTATCGGGGTGAGTGAAAGACCGCCGCTTTTACAGACATCCCGCTTAGTTTGCAGCACCTGTTCGCCATGTTTGGCGCAACGGTACTGGTGCCAGTCCTGTTCCACATCAACCCGGCTACCGTTCTGCTGTTTAACGGCATTGGTACATTGCTGTATCTGTTTATCTGTAAAGGTAAAAATTCCTGCGTATCTGGGTTCCAGCTTCGCATTTATTTCCCCAGTACTGCTGCTGCTGCCGTTAGGGTATGAAGTGGCGCTGGGTGGTTTCATTATGTGCGGCGTTCTGTTCTGCTTGGTTTCTTTTATCGTTAAGAAAGCAGGAACCGGCTGGCTGGATGTTATGTTCCCTCCTGCGGCGATGGGCGCAATCGTTGCCGTTATCGGTCTGGAGCTGGCTGGCGTCCGCTGCGGGCATGGCGGGGTTACTGCCAGCAGAGGGCAATTACCGGATTCAAAACCATCATCATCTCGATGGTGACGCTGGCGGTTACGGTATTTGGCTCTGTACTGTTCCGCGGTTTTATGGCGATTATCCCGATTCTGATTGGGGTGCTGGCCGGTTACGCGCTCTCCTTTGTGATGGGGGTCGTGGACACTACGCCAATTGCGCAGGCCCACTGGTTTGCTCTGCCAACGTTCTACACGCCGCGCTTTGAATGGGTTGCCATTCTGACTATCCTGCCGGCGGCGCTGGTGGTCATCGCTGAACACGTCGGACACCTGGTGGTGGACGGCGAATATCGTGAAAAAAGATTTGATTCGCGATCCTGGCCTGCATCGTTCTATGTTTGCCAACGGCCTGTCTACGGTTATATCTGGTTTCTTCGGCTCTACGCCGAACACCACGTACGGCGAAAACATTGGCGTAATGGCGATTACTCGTGTTTACAGTACCTGGGTTATCGGCGGCGCGGCAATTTTTGCCATTCTGCTTTCCTGTGTGGGCAAACTGGCGGCGGCGATCCAAATCATTCCGCTGCCGGTCATGGGGGGCGTATCGCTGCTGCTGTACGGCGTGATTGGTGCTTCCGGTATTCGCGTACTGATCGAGTCAAAAGTTGACTACAACAAAGCGCAAAACCTGATCCTGACCTCGGTTATTTTGATCATCGGCGTGAGTGGCGCGAAAGTTCACATTGGCGCCGCTGAGCTGAAAGGTATGGCACTGGCGACCATTGTTGGCGTCTGCCTGAGCCTGATTTTCAAAGTTATCAGCCTGCTGCGTCCGGAAGAAAGTCGTGCTTGACGCGGAAGATGCCGACAGTCCACAACACTAAATCTCTTACCGGGCGGCGATGCTGCCCGGTTCTATCACGACGTATTTCTGTGTTAAACTCAACGCGATTTTATGAAATCCTGGGTTGAGGTATCTCTGAACACACCGGCACAGCTCTCTTTGCCACTTTATCTTCCTGACGACGAAACGTTCGCAAGTTTCTGGCCGGGGGATAACTCCTCTTTACTGGCTGCACTGCAAAACGTGCTGCGTCAGGACCATAGCGGATATATTTATCTCTGGTCGCGTGAAGGCGCTGGTCGTAGTCATTTGCTGCATGCAGCCTGTGCGGAACTGTCCGCGCGCGGCGATGCGGTAGGCTATGTGCCGCTCGACAAGCGTACCTGGTTCGTCCCCGAGGTGCTCGACGGTATGGAGCATTTATCGCTGGTATGCATCGATAACATCGAATGTGTGGCCGGTGATTCGCTGTGGGAAATGGCGATCTTTGATCTCTACAACCGCATCCTGGAGTCGGGGAAAACGCGTCTGCTGATCACCGGCGATCGTCCGCCAAGACAGCTGAATCTGGGATTGCCGGATCTCGCCTCGCGCCTGGACTGGGGACAAATCTACAAGCTGCAGCCGCTTTCCGATGAAGATAAACTGCAGGCGTTGCAATTACGCGCCAGACTTCGTGGGTTTGAACTGCCGGAAGATGTGGGACGCTTCCTGCTCAAGCGTCTGGATCGAGAAATGCGTACGCTGTTTATGACGTTGGATCAGCTTGATCATGCATCGATCACCGCCCAGCGTAAGCTGACCATTCCATTCGTAAAAGAGATACTGAAGCTGTAAGCGCCGCAGCCGAAAAGACTGCGGCAGGTTTCAGGTTAACCGATGATTTCCAGTACCTGCTCCGGCGGGCGTCCAATTCGCGCCTGGCCTTTGGCAACCACAATCGGGCGCTCCATCAATTTCGGGTTTTCCACCATGGCCTGAATCAGCGCATCTTCACTCAGGTTTAGGTCCGCCAGATTAAGCGACCTTATAGAGATCTTCTTTCTGGCGCATCAGCTCGCGCGCGCTGGACATGCCCAGCATCTGCAGCAATTCACGCAGGGTTGTGGCGTCAGCCGGGGTTTCCAGATACAACACCACTTCCGGGTCCACGCCGTTGGACTTCAGTAACTCCAGCGTTTCACGGCTCTTGGAGCAGCGTGGTTATGGTAGATTTTAATCGCGTCTGACATGACTTCTCCTTGCATAACAATCCTGCCGGATGGCGACCAAAAGACCTTATCTGGCCTACATATCGCCATCCGGCAAGGGTTCGATAATTACATTTTCGTATACGGTTTAAAGCGCTCTTGAAGTTGGCGTAGCTGGTCGATACGGCATCGTATCTGGCCTGCTGCTGGCTACCCAGCTTAACCTGTGAGCTTGCGCTGCTGAGCATCGAAATCGCCTGGTCCAGCCGTCCTGCGAGGGCATACCCTTCCGCGCGGGCCGCCAGTTCCTGATCGCGGTTGTTCAGGTTGGCTTCCGTTTGCGCTAACAGATCCCAGCCGTTAGGGTCGTCTTTATGGTTAAACGTATAGCGATTCAGGATGGTCGCCGCCTCTTTGGCTTGTCCGCCCTGTAAATACGCATTTGCCAGGTTGAGCTGCAGTACCGGGTTGGTGCGCAGGTCGCGGGCGTTTTTCAGCCGATTTATGGCGTCGCCGGTTTTCTTCTGACCGAGAATCGATACCGTTGCCAGGTCGAGATACCAGGCATTGTTAGCATCTGCCGCCAGCAGCGGTTGCAGTGCTTTACGTGCGTCGTCATATTTACTGGCCTCCATTGCCTGCAATGCCCGGCCATACTGCGCCGCACGTTGTTCACGTACGTTGCCTTTTGACCAGTTACTCAGCAGGTCATCGGTCAGCTGGTTGCGACCAGAGTTGTACATGCCTAAGGTGCGTGCCTTGGCCAGATAAAAATCTTCTGACGACTGGACGACAACCGGACGCATTTGGTTGGCGCGGTTACGAGCATCCGACAGACGGCTTTCTGGCAGGGGGTGAGTCAGCAAAATTTCTGGTGGACGCGAAGAGTAACGGGCCTGATCGAGCAATTTTTCCAGAAACGTCGGCATGGCCTGGGGATCGAATCCCGAGCGTTGCAGTACCTGAATACCGATGCGGTCTGCTTCCTGTTCGTTTTGCTGTGTAAAGCTAATCATCCCCTGACGTGTACCCGCCAGCGTACCGGTCAGCGCCGCCATTACCCGCCTGCGGGCTGGCCATCGCCAATAAAATTGATCCTAACGCACCGACCACGTTAGCGGCGCGCTGCGTTTCTGGTCTTCCATTGCACGTGCCAGGTGACGCTGCGTAACGTGGGAAAATTTCGTGCGCCATAACCGATGCCAGTTGGCTTTCGTTATCGGAATAGCGGAACAGTGCGGAGTGCAAAACAACGTTGCCGCCAAAGAAAGCAAAGGCGTTAATTTCATCGTTGTTAATCAAAAAGAAGGTGAAGGGCGTTTTTACCGAGTCGGCGTGCGAGACCAGACGTATCCCCAGCGCATTAATGTATTGCGTCAGCAACGGATCGTTAATTAATGGCGCACTGCCGCGCAGCTGGCGTACATAATAATCGCCCATCTGCATTTCCTGTCCTATGGAAAGCGTACTCCCTGCCGAGGTTCCCATATCAGGCAGGGTGTCCGCGGTTTCTGCAAATGCGGGCGCAACCTGACCGATGGTCAGTGCAGCAATGAGGGTAGCAACCAGGTTTTTTTTCAACTGCCTGAACATAACCTCTGTCCTGTATTCTTTTTTGAGATAGCCATTTGACCAATGCCGTGAAGTTTCGTTCACACTCCGCAAGCTTAGGGAGTGTAACTGCGAAACCTGACGATGAACACCCAGGAAAAATGACTTTTCACTTTGCGTAATCCGCTATAAAAAGCGAAGTCTTTTTTGTGACATTTAGATACAATTCGGGATCGCAATCCCGCTATTGGATTCATGGAAGGGTTTATGCTCGAAATGTTGATGCAATGGTATCGCCGCCGCTTTAGCGACCCCGAAGCCATCGCCTTACTGATTATTCTGGTTGCCGGTGTCGGCATCCTGTTCTTTTTTAGCGGTCTTCTGGCGCCGCTGCTGGTCGCCATTGTGCTGGCTTATCTGCTCGAATGGCCGACAGTACGGCTGGAACATATTGGTTGTTCACGGCGTTGGGCGACATCGATTGTGCTGGTGGTGTTTGTCGGTATTTTGCTGCTGATGGCGTTTGTGGTAATGCCACTTGCATGGCAGCAGGGGATCTACCTGATCCGCGATATGCCGGGCATGCTCAACAAATTGTCTGATTTTGCCGCCACCTTACCGCGGCGTTATCCGGCGCTGATGGATGCGGGCATTATTGATGCGATGGCGGAGAATATGCGCTCGCGAATGCTCACCATGGGCGATTCGGTGGTGAAAGATTCGCTGGCTTCACTGGTCGGATTGCTGACGCTGGCAGTCTATCTGATTCTCGTCCCGGTTGATGGTGTTCTTCCTGATCAAAGATAAAGGACAAATGCTGAACGCTGTGCGTCGGGTGCTGCCGCGTAATCGCGGACTGGCGGGGCAGGTGTGGAAAGAGATGAACCAGCAAATCACCAACTATATCCGCGGCAAGGTGCTGGAAATGGTGGTGGTCGGCGTGGCGACCTGGCTCGGCTTTCTGCTGTTTGGCCTCAACTATTCGCTGTTGCTGGCGGTGCTGGTAGGCTTCTCCGTGTTGATCCCGTATATCGGCGCTTTCGTGGTCACTATTCCGGTGGTTGGTGTGGCATTGTTCCAGTTCGGGCTTGGTACCGAGTTCTGGAGCTGTTTTGCTGTATACCTGATAATCCAGGCGCTGGACGGTAATTTGCTGGTGCCGGTGTTGTTCTCCGAGGCGGTAAATTTGCATCCACTGGTGATTATTCTCTCCGTGGTGATATTCGGCGGCCTGTGGGGATTCTGGGGCGTATTCTTTGCGATCCCTCTGGCGACGTTAATCAAAGCGGTCATGCATGCCTGGCCGGATGGTCAGGTCGTTGATGAACCCTAATCTGTTTGCTCCGGTGATGCAATGTTGCCGGAGCCGAACTTGTCTGACCTCTATCCACACATTCTGAATAATCTCCTCTGGTGTCGTTTTTCTCTGCGTTTGTCTTAACTTGACCCGCGTGATGTCTTTAAGTCACGCAAGGAATCAGGCCAACAGGAGAACAAAATGGGTCACAACACACACACGCAGCAGAAGGTGGGATGGGGCGGTTATCTCGCTTTTTTTATTACGATTATTCTTTTTTCCGGCATGTTTGCGAAGAGTACCGAATGGTGGCGAGTCTTTGATTTTACCGTTCTCAACGGTGCATTTGGGCAGATTAATGCGGCGGGGGATACGGCGGTTTCTTTTCGCGGCACGGGCGGTATGGGCGCAAAAGACGGCTTCTTATTCGCGCTTGAGCTGCACCTTCCGTCATTCTTTCACTCGGGATAATTTCCGTTACCGAAGGGCTGGGAGGGTTGCGTGCGGCACAGCAACTGATGACGCCAGTCCTGCGCCCGTTTACTCGGTATTCCGGGTATTTGTTCGCTGGCGCTGATTGCGAATTTGCAAAATACCGATGCTGCGGCAGGGATGACCAAAGAAATGGCGGAAGAGGGCATTATCACTGAACAAGAACGTGCGATTTTTGCCTGCTGGCAAACCAGCGGCAGTGCGTGTATTACCAACTATTTTTCCTCGGGTGCCGCGTTGTTTACGATGGTTACCGTTCCGGTGATTACGCCGCTGGCGGTGATCCTTGTCTTCAAATTTGTGGGTGCGAACCTGCTGCGTTTGTGGATTGCGCAGCTGGAAAATCGCCGTACGCAGCAGGAGGCGTGAGATGACAACGCAGGTACATAAAAACGTCATGGATATGTTTATCGATGGCGCACGGCGCGGATTCACTATTGCAACAACCAGTCTATTGCCTAACGTGGTGATGGCGTTTGTGATTATTCAGGCGCTGAAAGTGACGGGGTTGCTCGAGATTGTCGGGCGGGTATGTGAGCCGGTAATGGCGCTGTGGGGACTGCCGGGGGAATCTGCCACGGTACTGCTGGCGGCGGTGATGAGTATGGGAGGCGGCGTTGGTGTATGCGCGAGCCTGGTTGTCGCCGGTACGCTTTCAGGACATGATGCTACGGTGCTGTTACCGGCTATCTACCTGATGGGCAATCCGGTGCAAAATGTGGGACGCTGTCTGGGTACCGCGGGGGTCCATCCCCGTTATTACCCGCTTATTATTGCGTATGCGTAATTAATGCGCTGCTCTCTATTTGGGTTATGCAGGTTATTGCCTGACAAGGAAGGTTATGAACTGTTCCATTCTTAATTTGACGTTGTTCCAGCAAGGGACACGTGTACGCGCCGGAAGATTTAGGACGCCAGGATACTGGTGTCTGGCAGCAAAATTGTTGCCATCGCGCCGTCGATTTCCCCTGACTATTTTCCTGGCTGCGAGTGCATCAATCTTGACGGCGCGATTGTGTGCCCAGGATTTATCGATCAACACGTCCATCTGATTGGCGGCGGCGGAGAAGCGGGCCGCACACCCGCACGCCGGAAGTGCGCTTGTCGCGGCTGGTTGAAGCTGGCGTCACCTCGGTGGTGGGATTGCTGGGACGGATGGTATTACCCGTCACCCTGAATCGCTGCTGGCGAAAACCCGCGCGCTGGAATTTGAAGGCATCAGCGCATGGATGCGACCGGGGCGTATTCTCTGCCTTCCCCGACCATCACCGGCAGTATCGAGCGTGAGTGTGGCGCTGATTCGATAAAATCATTGGCGTGAATGTGCTGTTTCGGACCATCGTTCTTCAGCTCCGGACCCCCCGGCGCTGGCAAACATGGCGGCGCAGTCGCGCGTTGGTGGATTGTTAGGGCGCAAGCCGGGGATTAGCGTCTTCCATATGGGCGACAGCCCCGCGCATGCTGGAGCCGTTGTACCAGATCCTCGACAGTTGTGATGTACCGATTACCAGGTTGCTGCCCACCCACGTCAATCGTGCGGAAACCGTTGTTTCAGTCGGCGCTGGAGTACGCCCGCAAAGGTGGTTATATCGACATTACCAGCAGCATCGATGACCCGTCGACCCGGCCACGGCTATCGCCACGGCGCTACGCCAGAACGTGCCGTTGTCGCGCATTACTCTCAGTTCGGACGGCAACGGTAAGCCAGCCGGAATTTTGATGAGTACGGTCATCTCACCGGCATTGGTGTCGCAGGGTTTCGAATCACTGGCTGAAACGGTGCGTCAGTTGGTGAAGGTTCATGCCATACCGCTGGAACTGGCGTTGTGTCCGCTGACGCGTACAGTCGCAGAATTTTTGGGACTTGGAACATAAAGGGCGTCTGGCAGTGGGATGCGATGCCGACATTCTGGTGCTCAATGATGCGCTTGAGGTTCATCACCTGTGGGCGAAGGGAAAAGCGGTAGTCAGAGAGAAAAAAGCCTGTGTAAAAGGGACGTTTGAATAAACGCCGTTGATGCCGGATGGCGGTGTAAACGCCTCATCCGGCTACGGGGTTATGTAGATGTCGGCCTGATAAGACGCGTGCGTCACCATCAGGCGCTATCCGGCAAGATGTAAATCAGACGTTCTCTTTCAGAGCCAGTTCATTACCACGTCGTGGTGGGTTGCTGGTTTTGAAGTCATCAAACACATGCTCAATTTTCCCTTCCGCATCAATCAGGAAGCTGATGCGATGGATGCCATCAGTAGGTTTTGCCCATAAATGACTTTCTCACCCCAGACGCCGAACTGCTCGCAAACCTGATGATCTTCGTCGGACAGGAGCGTGAAGTTAAGGACTTCTTTCTCCGCGAATCGGGAAAGCTTCTCTGGTTTATCGGTGCTGATTCCCAGCACTTCAACACCTGCTTTTTTTAACTCATCCATGTTATCGCGCAGGCCGCAGGCCTGTACGGTACAGCCAGGTGTCATAGGCTTTGGGTAAAAATAAACCAGAACACGCTGTCCCTGGAAGTCGGTTAAATTTACTTGTTCTCCGTCTTGATCCGGCAAGCTAAATTTCGGTGCGATATCACCGGCTTTCAGTGGGTTCATTACTTAACTCCATCCTGTTCATCATGCTGTGAGTAATTGACGACGTTAATACTGCCTTGCGCATTGAGTTCTGTACAGAGTGCTTTAAACGCATCTTCAATATTTGCCGCATCATGTGACGCAGGACTATGTGCGGTGAATTTGAATAAACAGCTGTGCCTGCCTTTCCGTTCTCAGCCGGTTGCGTGCGTGACACCAGTTCCGCAATATTCATTTGGTGGCTGTCAAACAGGGCGGTAAAGCGTTCAATCAAATGCGGAGAATCAGGACATCGACCTTGCACCCATACCGTAGCGGGCATCGCCGGACGGGGGCGCGCGGTCGTGCGCTTCATCACGAATCAGTAAATCCAGCTCTGCACCTTTCAATGGTAAGGTTGATTCGATTCAGGGTAATGGCATTCCAGGTGCCCGACAGCAACATGATAAACGTGAACTCGTCACCCAGCATGGCCAGTCCGGCTGTCTTCGATATTACAGCCGCAACTGCTGACATGACGTGTGATGGTGTTCACAATTCCCTGGGCGGTCAGCACCCAGCGCAGTAATGACCAGATAGTGTTGCGATGACGATGTCAAACCTGTTCTTCCTTTGAGCGGTGAGGTAATCATAAGGAAAGCATAAAAAAAACATGCATACAACAATCAGAACGGCTCTGGTCGCTTGCTTTTATTGTCGTACCAAACGTACCATTGAGACACTTGTTTGCACAGAGGATGGCCCATGTTCACGGGAAGTATTGTCGCGCTTGTTACGCCGATGGATGAGAAAGGTAAAGTCTGCCGGTCGAGCCTGAAAAAACTGATTGATTATCATGTCGCCAGCGGCACCTCGGCGATCGTTTCGGTTGGCACCACCGGTGAGTCTGCCACCCTGAGTCATGATGAGCATGGCGATGTGGTGATGATGACCCTGGAGCTGGCCGACGGGCGTATTCCGGTGATTAGCCGGAACCGGCGCCTAATGCGACCGCGGAAGCCATTAGTCTGACGCAGCGTTTCAACGACAGTGGTGTTGTCGGCTGCCTGACGGTGACGCCTTACTACAACCGCCCAACCCAGGAAGGTTTGTTCCAGCATTTCAAAGCCATCGCTGAACATACTGACCTGCCGCAAATTCTGTATAATGTGACCGTCCCGTACCGGCTGCGATATGCTGCCGGAAACCGTTGGTCCGCCTGGCGAAAGTAAAAAATATTATCGCTATTAAAGAGGCCACGGGGAACTTAAGTCGCGTTCACCAGATCAAAGAGCTGGTTTCAGACGACTTCATTCTGCTCAGCGGCTGATGACGCGACCGGACTGGATTTTCATGCAGCTCGGTGGTCATGGCGTGATTTCCGTAACGTCTAACGTTGCGGCGCGTGACATGGCTGAAATGTGCAAACTGGCGGCAGCCGGGCACTTTGCCGAGGCGCGGGTGATTAACCAACGTCTGATGCCGTTACACAACAAACTATTTGTCGAACCCAATCCTATCCCAGTGAAATGGGCGTGTAAGGAGTTGGGACTTGTGGCGACCGATACGCTACGTCTGCCGATGACGCCAATCACGGACAATGCTCGTGAAATCGTCAAAGCGGGCGCTTAA
This sequence comes from Bungarus multicinctus, assembly GCA_023653725.1. Taxonomy (NCBI): domain Eukaryota; kingdom Metazoa; phylum Chordata; class Lepidosauria; order Squamata; family Elapidae; genus Bungarus; species Bungarus multicinctus. The sequence goes on from JAGDQI010000275.1 coordinate 29,337, forward strand.
GCATGCCGGTTGCTGTAAAGTTTAGGGAGATTTGATGGCTTACTCAGTACAAAAGTCGCGCCTGGCCAAGGTTGCGGGTGTTTCGCTTGTTATGTTGCTCGCGGCCTGTAGTTCTGACTCGCGTTATAAGCGCCAGGTGAGCGGTGATGAATCCTATCTGGAGGCCGCACCGCTTGCTGAGCTTCACGCTCCAGCTGGAATGATTCTGCCGGTTATGTCGGGTGACTATAATATCCCGGTAACCAACGGCAGCGGTGCCGTGGGTAAAGCGCTGGACATTCGCCCACCGGCTCAGCCGTTAGCACTGGTCACCGGCGCTCGCACTCAGATCGCAGGTGATACGTCGACGTTGCTGGTGGAAAATGGTCGTGGCAACACGTTGTGGCCACAGGTCGTTAGCGTCATTCAGTCTAAAAACTCACGATCACCAAACGTGATGATGCCAGTCAGACGTTGACCACCGATTGGTTAACTGGAACCGTCTGGATGAAGACGAGCAGTACCGTGGACGTTATCAAATCTCGGTTAAACCGCAGGGCTATCAGCAAGCGGTAACGGTGAAACTGATTAACCTCGAGCAGGCGGGTAAACCCGTAGCCGATGCGCATCAATGCAGCGTTACAGCGCTGAGATGATGAACGTATCTCTGCCGGTCTGGATAAGAACGCCACTGACGCCGCGAATGCCGCGCAAACCGCTCGGCAGCCACCAATGGATGTTCAGAGCTGCCGCCGATGAACACCGGTTTACCGATGCTGGTGGTACGTGGACCGTTCAACGTGGTATGGCAGCGTCTGCCGGCAGCGCTTGAGAAAGTGGGGATGAAAGTGACCGACAGCACCCGCTCTCAGGGCAGCATCGCCGTCACCTACAAACCACTGTCCTGATAGCAACTGGCAGGAGTTGGGCGCAAGCGATCCGGGTCTGGTATCCGGCGACTACAAACTGCAGGTCGGTGATTTAGACAACCGCAGTAGTTTGCAGTTTATCGATCCGAAGGGGCATACCCTGAACGCAAAGCCAGAACGACGCGCTGGTCGCCTGTCTTCCAGGCCTGCGTTCAGTAAGTAAAAATAAAGGGCTGGATAACTCCAGCCCTTTTTTTCTGATATGATACGCAAACGTGTGCGTCGGCAGAAAAACGCAATATTTATCGTTAATTCACACCCAGGAGTAATAAAGATGCAAAAGCAAGCTGAGTTGTATCGTGGTAAAGCGAAGACCGTATACAGCACGGAAAACCCGGACCTGTTGGTGCTCGAATTCCGCAATGATACGTCAGCAGGGGATGGCGCGCGCATTGAACAGTTTGACTCGTAAAGGCATGGTGAACAACAAGTTCAACCATTTCATTATGACTAAACTGCAAGAAGCGGGCATTCCTACCCAGATGGAGCGACTGCTTTCCGATACCTGAATGTCTGGTGAAAAAACTGGAGATGGTACCGGTTGAATGTGTGGTACGTAACCGCGCAGGCAGGCTCCCTGGTTAAGCGTTTAGGCGTTGAGGAAGGTATTGAACTGAATCCGCCGCTGTTTGATCTGTTCCTGAAAAACGATGCTATGCACGATCCAATGATTAACGATTCTTATTGCGAAACTTTTGGTTGGGTGAGCAAAGAGAATCTGGCGCGTATGAAAGAGCTGACCTACAAAGCCAACGACGTGCTGAAAAAGATGTTTGATGATGCGGGTCTGATTCTGGTCGACTTCAAACTTGAGTTTCGGTTTGTATAAAGGTGAAGTGGTCCTGGGCGATGAGTTTTCACCGGACGGCAGTCCGTCTGTGGGACAAAGAAACGCTGGATAAAATGGACAAAGATCGCTTCCGCCAGAGCCTGGGCGGTTGATCGAAGCCTATGAAGCCGTCGCGCATCGTCTGGGTGTGAAGTTAGACTAATCCTCCCTCTGAGCCGGCGATCGCTCTCCGGCTCATCAATCCCGCCTGATTTTGATTACTGTTTCTTATGGTAATCCTGTTCCGAACCGCCTACGATCATCATCATAATGAATAAAAAGTTGAGGTGATTATGCGCTGGCAAGGGCGTCGTGAAAGTGACAATGTGGAAGACAGACGGAATAGCTCCGGTGGCGGCCCTTCTATAGGCGGGCCTGGTTTTCGTTTGCCCAGTGGCAAAGGCGGCATCATCCTGCTGATTGTGGTGCTGGTGGCGGGGTATTATGGCGTGGATCTCACCGGATTAATGACCGGCCAGCCAGTTTCCCAACAGCAATCCTCACACTTCCATCAATCCCAAATGATGATGAAGCAGCGAAATTTACCTCGGTGATTCTGGCCACCACGGAAGATACCTGGGGGACAGCAGTTTGAAAAAATGGGCGGACCTACCAACACCGAAACTGGTAATGTATCGCGGAGCGACGCGTACCGGCTGTGGTGCGGGCCAGTCCCGTGATGGGGCCGTTTTACTTGCCCGGCGGATGACACGGTGTATATCGACCTCTCCTTTTATGATGACATGAAAAACAAGCTGGGCGCCGATGGTGATTTTGCTCAGGGTTATGTAATCGCCCATGAAGTGGGTCACCACTGTGCAGAAACTGCTGGGTATTGAACCGAAAGGTTCGCCAGATGCAGCAGAATGCCTCACAGGCTGAGGTGAAACCGTCTTTCCGTACGTATGGAACTGCAGGCGGACTGCTTTGCCGGCGTTTGGGGCCACAGTATGCAGCAGCAGGGCGTGCTGGAGTCCGGCGACCTGGCAGAGGCGTGAACGCCGCTCAGGCCATTGGCGACTGATCGCCTGCAGCAGCGGGGCAAGGACGCGTTGTGCCGGACAGCTTTACCCATGGTACTTCAGAGCAGCGGCTTACCTGGTTCAAACGCGGTTTTGACAGCGGCGATCCGGGACAATGTAATACTTTTGGTAAAGGCATTTAAGATACTGAGGCAGGGATGTCTGATAACACGGCGCTGAGTGCGTTAACCGAACAGATGGCCCGCGAAGGGATCCGTCGTCTGCTGATTATCAGTGGCGAGGGAAACTGGTGCCAGGAGCGGGCATTAGAGCTACGCAACCTGTTACCGGCGACTGGTTATGGGTGGGCGCACAAGCTCTGCTGAGCCGAACTGTACGCCACAGGCGTTGCAAACGTTATTAGGCCGCGAGTTTCGTCATGCGGTTTTTGACGCCGGGCAGGGATTTGACGCTGCGGCGTTTGCCGCCTTAAGCGGAACGCTGATCGCCGGGAGCTGGCTGGTTTTGCTGACCCCCCCCTGGCATACCA
>JAGDQI010000266.1:0-25000 GCA_023653725.1 Bungarus multicinctus
TGACTGTTGCAAAGGAGCCTCATCAGTTGCAGTGTGTGATCATGGATCCTGAAATTAAGCAGTAGAGGAGCAGCAGCAGGTCAAGGAATATATGCCTGGTCATTTAAGGCTGGAATTATAGGATCCAATCTGAGTCAGTCACTAGGGCCAGAAGTTCTTCTCTCTCTCCAGAAATTCTAGGGGATTCTAGGACATTATCAGAATTGGAACTGCTGTACTTATTTTTTATTTTATTTTATTTATTTATTTATTTGTCAAGCAAGTATTAGATTATAGATATAAGTATAAACATGGTTATGAATACATGAAATGAATATGAAATTTAAATAAAGAAACAATAGGACAGGGATGGTAGGCACATTGGTGCACTTATGCACGCCCCTTACAGACCACTTACGAAAGGGGTGAGGTCAATGGTAGATGTCTAAGGTTAAAGTTTTTGGGTTTGGGGAAGAAATCACAGAGTCAGGTAGAGTATTCCAGGCATTGAGAACTTTGTTGCTGAAGTTGTATTTCCTGCAATCAAGTTTGGTGCGGTTTACCTTGAGTTTGTATCTATTATGTGCTCTTGTATTGTTGTAGTTGAAGCTGAAGTATTCATTGGCAGGTAGGACATTGCATTAGATAATTTTATATACTATACTTAGATCAGACTGAAAGCTGCATAGTTCTAGCTTTTCCAGGTCTAAAATTTCAAGTCTGGTGGCATAAGGTAAAGGAAGGGATTCTAGAATACTATCAGAATTGGAACTGCTGTACTTCAATGAAGAAAGATTGACTTACAAGGAATCTGAGTCAAAGGAACGGTGTTGAAGGTTAATGGAAGAAACCGAGCTTTGGTTGCAGAGATTATGCCGGTGATGAAAAGCTCTCCTGGCTTGACATGATTTTGTGGGTCTGTTTCATCTTGCCCCAAAGTCAGGAAGCATTTGATTTCCAGCTTCCCATAGACTATTGGAGGACACAGCAGCAGCAGAAGTACAAGCAGCAGCAGCCTGTCTTGGTAGCCTGATACAGCCTCCTGCATTGCAATGGCTTCTTTCAAGGAATGAGAAAAAAGATAGAAGAAACCCAGTCCGCTTCCAAGAGAGAAGCTTAAGAGTTTCTTTTTTTTTTTTAGTTCAAACAGAATCCACCCAATTCTTCACTTCTGAAGGGGGCAAAAATAAACACAGCTCCTTCTCCTCCTGACACCCTCCCCAGATCACTCTTACTCTTCAATATTTATGCATACAGCATTTCTAATGTAGACACCTTCCAACTTTGTTTTGGAGTCTGACGCTGATATCGAAAAGTCTCTTTGTGTTAAATTTCTGAACGTTTGCAGAAATGTCTCTTGGGATTGCAAGACTGGACATAAATCACTATGATTTGATAATTGCAGGGAAGAGAACCATCAGCTCCCTGAACTCTAGGCAGGTGCACAAAGAGAGAATGCACAGATGTGGCTCCAAACTTTGAAGGTGGGCCAATGAATGTGGCAAGAGAAGAAGAGAAGCACAAAGTTCACTTCCAAAATGCTTCTATACTAGAGGATTTGAAATGGAGGCCCACGGGCTGGATACGTCATGCACAGGCCATGCCCACCCCAGCTCTGTGAAGGGGAAATCGTTGCGAAACTTCTTGTGATGGTAACTTGATGCGGCAAGTTTGACAGCCCTGCTCTATCTCATCCAGTATCAAAAGAGGTGTCAACTCATAAAATATTTCTATGGTCTTTTTAGAGTTGCCAACAGAAAGGGAGAGGGGGGAGCAGTGGGCAGATTACATTCCATAAATGTTTACAAAGATAGTTTCTAGGTGACTGAAGTTTCTGCCACGCAAAATTCTTACTGAAGAACATGATTGATGACTTTTGGCTATGGATGTGTCCCATTGGAGGATATGAATTATGATAAACCCAGGGGATGGGGGAAAACCAGGGTCAAGAGTCACAATGATTGATGTGTCTCAGAGTCGGCTACACCCAGGCAGTGCCAGCATGTTTACTCCTAATAAATCTTCTTTAAGTTTTGGAAGTTCTGCTAGAGTCTCATGATTTAAATGGGGGATAACTGCCGGAGCCCTGACAAGAGTTTTTAAACATGGGTGTGGATGGTCATACATCAATATGGATTTAAGTTGGTCTTGTTTTGTGATGAATGTGACTATAAGTATCCAGATAGCTGAGGACAATCCTCAGCTGAGGGGAGCCACTGCTTTTTTTATATATGCAAAGAAAAATGAAGAACAGCCAAAACATTTCCAATTGATTTTATTATTTCTCATTTCTTTTAGCTTCTCCCAAGCCCAGAAAATGCCTGAGAATTCTTGCACACTACAAATATAGTTGGGCTGCACCATTAAAAAAAAAAGAATGAATTGGCCATCTTGCAAAAAACCACCCTCAAAATTCTATGTACTCAACAGTAAACAGAAGAGGAAAAGTCATGTTTAATAACAAGTGGTAGTCTATTTATATTATGCCATGGGAAAGAAATAGAAAGTTATCTTTTGTTTTATTTTTGGACTAACGTTAAATAGTCAAATATTGACAGTTGGACTTAGTAAATATGTAGAATAGTAATAGAAATAATAGAATTCTTTACTGGCCAAGTGTGATTGGACACACAAGGAATTTGTCTTGGTGCAAATGCTGTCAGTGTACAGAAAAGAAAAGATACATTCGTCAAGAATCATAAGGTACAACTCTTAGTAATAGTCATAGTGTACAATAAGCAATCAAATCATACTAGGAAACAGTCAATATAAAGCAACAAAGTTACAGTCATACAGTCACAAGTGGGAGGGGATGGGTAATAAGGAGTGATGAGAATAGTAATAGTAATGCAGACTTTGTAAATAGTTGGACAGTGTTGAGGGAATTATTTGTTTAGTAGAGTGATGGCGTTCAGGAAAAAACTGTCCTTGTGTCTAGTTGTTTTGGTGTGCAGTGCTCTATAGCATCGTTTTGAGGGTAGGAGTTGAAACAATTTATCTCTGGGATGTGAGGGGTCCGTAGATATTTTTACAGCCCTCTTTTTGACTCAGTGCAGTATACAGGTCCTCTATTGAAGGCAGGTTGGTAGTAATTGCATTTTCTGCAGTCCTAATTACTCTCTGAAGTCTGTGTCTATCTTGTTGGGTTGCAGAACCAAACCAGACAGTTACAGAGGTGCAGATGACAGATTTAATCATTCCTCTGTAGAACTGTATCAGCAGCTCCTTGGGAAGTTTGAGATTTCTGAGTTGGTGCAGAAAGAACATTCTTTGCTGTGCTGTCTTGATGATGTTTTTGATGTTAGGTGTCTGTTTTATGTCTTGAGATATGATAGAACCTAAAAATTTGAAGGTCTCTACTGTTGATACTGTATTGTCTAGTATTGCAAGAGGGGGTAGTATGGGAGGGTTTCTCCTAAAATTTACCACCATTTTGAGTGTGTTCAGTTCAGTTTGAGAAACAATTACATAAAATCACATTTTTATTTTATTTATATCAAATGGCAGCCCAATAATATCACAAACACAAAAAAGTATAAATCCTCTATGTCAGGATTACGGCAGTTACCCCAATTAGATCATGAGTGTTGAGGCATTCCCCGTTAGGAGAATGAGTGCACTCAGGGAAATGTAGTGAGAGTGGTGATGAATAACACACAACTAGCACACAGATACACTGAATAGTAAAATGTAGGTTTTACTTCCAGTAAATGGTTAATCAAAGTCCAACAAACAGTCCAAGTCATACGGGGTTAAAGCAGTTAGTATCAGTCCAGGGATAATCCAAAAACAAGTCCAGTATCATAAACAAAGTTCAGTAAATGTAGTTTGCTAACAGTTGCAAGACTCACAGCAATCTGAGCATAACGACGATCGGGCAAAAAGCAATAGGAAAATGCAAGAAAAACAAACCAGGTTTCTGGCTCCATCTTATGGCCGTTGAGGAACCTCAGCCAATCACATTTACAGCATTCTCTTAAAGATATAGCAGTACTAAGTGAGTATCCTGGTTTATATATTGCCAACCCAACTGTTAGATGACTATTATTCCTAACAATGAGCCTTGAGCCAAACATCCAAAACTTAAAAGGATTCATTGGGAGTTAACATGTCTGGCACTGCCTGGGCATAGCTGACTCTACAGCACTTAATTCACTGTCACCCATGACCCTGGTTTTCTCCCAACCCTCTGGGTGTATCGCAATGCAAATTCTCCAATGTAACATGTCCATAGCCAAGAGTTATCAATCATGCTCTCCAGTTAGATTTTTGCACACCAGAAATTTCAGTCACCTAGTTACTATCTCTTAAAACTATGTATGGAATGCACTTTCGATTTCAAGCTGCCGCACAGCTCTTTCAAATCCCTTTTCCGCCTCCCCTTCTATTGGCAACTATGAAACTGTCATAGAAATGTTTTATGAGTTGACTTTGTGCGCATGCGCACGGTGCTTGCAAAACAACTTCTCCTGCAAGCAATCACCATCTCCTGCTGATGCACGGCACTCAGCTGTGCCGCGCAAAGCAACTAAGGTAAGAATAAAGGACAGTCTAGAGCCCAGGCAGTCAGGTTGTCCCAACCAAAGAAAAGAAGATCTTCAGAGAGAACTGGTTCTGTGTCAGCTGCTCTTCGGAGCTACCGGTTCTATAGAACTGGGCTGAATCGGTAGAATCCCACCCCCTGCTCTTATCAGTGAATTGCTTATATTTGACAGGTGACTATACTATTTTGTGAGGCTGACAAGAAAATAAGATCCAGGCTGAGAGGATCACATAAAGACAAATTTATTTTCAGTACAAACATATCAGATGTTTTGCATAAAACTGGACAGGAAGAGAGAAATTATCCCTTAAGGAATGATCATTTATGATTGAATATCTTATGTGAAAATTGGCAGTCAGATTTCTATTTTGTTTTTCATTGTTAGCTTCTCTTTCATATTGAGATCAGGCCTCAGGACAATAATGTAACACTTAGGGATGAAGATGCAGCCCAGCAGGCCAGCACTAGAGACCAAGATGGAGAAGACCTGCACAGCTACTAAGTACTTCCCTTTGGTACTCAAATATGCAGGCACAAAGGACACCCAAACGCTGCAGAAGATCAGCATGCTGAAGGTGATTAACTTGGCTTCATTGAAGGCCCCAGGTAGATTCCTGGCCAGGAAAGCCACTGTGAAACAGATGGTGGCCAGGAAGCCCATGTATCCAAGGGCAGTGTAAAATATGGCAATCTTTCCATCATTGCATTGTAGAATAACTTTTCCAAGCTGGGAGCTCATGTCAGAATCAGGGAATGGATGAGAGATTCCCAACCAAAGAATACAGATGATCACTTGGACACCAGAACAGGCAAAGACAATGGAGTAGGTGAAAGTCTTCCCTAACCATCTCCTCACTCCATTCCCTGGTTTTGTGGCCAAGAAGGACCAAGACCACTGTGACTGTTTTGGCCAAGAGAGATGAAAGAGCCACTGAGAAGATGATGTTGGAAGGTTGTCTGTCGGAGAAGGCAAGTGACATTCTTAGGACGGCCAATGAAGAGGAAGGAGGTCAAGAAAGAACCCAGGAGGGAAATGAGGAGGATGTAGGAGAGGTTCCTGTTGTTGGCCCTGACTATGGGAGTTTCTAAGAAATTGGTGAAGATTCCTAAGACAAAGAGTGTGGTGAGGGAGAGCAAAAGGGCAAAGGAAATCAGGAGGATTCCCAAAGGTTCATTATAGGATAGGAAGGTTATAATCTTTGGAATGCATTCATCCTGATTTATGTTTGGATATTGATCTTCTGGACATCTAGAACAACGCTCAGCATCTGCAAAGAATCAAGGCGACCTTTCTTTTATTTCATCCTGTTCTCAATTCTTTTACATCAACCTAAGGATGCCTTTCAGGTGTGTTGATTTAGTGATTGGGGGACATTCAACATGGTCTTTGCTCCAGCAGTTTGAGTCCTAGCACTGTGGAGCAGAGTGAGCTCCCATCACTCGCCTCAGCTTTTGCCCACCAAGCAGTTTGAAAGCATGTTATCTACGAGTGGATAAATAGGTACCCCTTTGGTGGGGAGACAAGTTGGTGCTTTGTGTGGATGGTTAGACTCCTGCTGGCACTGGACCTTTCTGGTTGCGACACACATTCACAAGATGGCTTTGGTTGAGGGAGAGAGCCCCAGTGATATTTCAGGAAAGCCACTCATCTGTTTTTGTGGCACACCTTGGAAAGCACACCAGCTAAACAGTCTTAGGCAACCAAACTACTACTCTGCCTTAGCATTGTAGTCGCATGGCTAATGTAACAATGCCTTACACTAAATAAATAAAACATACCTTTTAAACGAAACAGCCAGAACATCTAAGCATGGCCTGCAGTAAAAGGGCCAAAATAAGCAGTGGTATAAATAATATAAATGGATGCAAAGATTTATATATAATGGAGTTTACGTAAATTTAATTGCCTTATCCAGATCACTTTAGATGCAAATGACTCTTCTCTTGTTTGGGCTTAACTAGAACTCATGGTTTGTAGCCCAGAGACTTTAACTACAGCTGAGGACTAGCTCTCGTGGTTATTTTACCCCCCCCATTATCAGCAAGTATATTAAGATGCATTCTCCTTTATGCCTTTGATCTTCTCTTAATTCTTTTAATTGATTTAAGGCGGAAGTCTTTTAGGACATACAAAAGCAAATTCTGTCAGTGCTTATTCTACAATGTTTTTCAAATGCTTTCTTTCCAGATAATTCCATTATATTTATAGGCAGGGCTGGGATTAAAAAATCCCAGCAACCAGTTCTCTGCCCGGGTGCTGGGTGGGCGTGGCCATGGTGGGCGTGGCCTACCGGAACTTCCAGGAGGCTCATTTTTCGCCTTCCCTAGGCTCCGGAGGCTTTCCTCAAACCTCTGGGAGGGCAAAAATGGCCCCCAGGCTCCGGAGACTCTCTAGAAGCCGGAAACAGTCCCATTTATAGGCCTTCTAATGCTGCACGTACCACATAAGGCAAAGCTGCACTAACCTCATCCTAAAGAATGTCCAGGACAGTAGAGTAGAAGACATATATTAAGGTAACAACATTCTGGTAGAGGGAAGGATGGGCTCCAGCATAACACTGAAAGCTTGGAAGACTAAATTTCTGATCCTGGTGAGCGGCCCAAACTGCAACATTATCCTATGATACATATATTTGCCTTCATTCCTGACATATATTAAGTATGTGGTGTACCTGCGATATGTTTGACCTGCACGTGCGCTCACCAAATCGGTTGGCCACCATAGCCACCCAGCAACCGGGCAGAGAACCGGTTGCTAGATTTTTTTTGAAGCCCTCCCCTGCCCAAAAGGGTTAGTGACCACTGCATTAGAGCACCTCTGAAAGAAGACCTTCCTGCCTCTATCCGATGACCCTGTGAGCTCATGACTTCATGTGGCTGCTAATTCCACAGCAGTTTAATTTGGCAATTGGGAAGCCAGACAAGAGAGGATTCAAGTTTAGGAAAACAGAAAACCTTTTTTGGGGCGATTTAAAAAAAAAAATCAATATCACCAGGGCCACCCACCTCCTTGAGTAGAGATGGCCCCTTCCATACAGGAACCACAGTCGTAGCAACAAATCGGCTCGCCTTCCTGAATTACCTTGACAAATCCTGCACGGCAGCTATCCACACAACGAGAAGGTGGCAGGCTCTAAAAGAACATATGTTCATTTGTTTTTTTTTTATAAAAAAAATAGCTTTTTTTATAAAAAAAATAGCTTGGGACAGGCTTAGCTAAGGAAATGACACATAGTGAGGGCTTGGCCAATCTTGTGCCTTGGAGCTCTGCCAAGCTGACCATAAAATCCCAACCTATGCAATGAAGACAATAAACATTGCATCTTTTTACTCCCTTTATCCTATTTGCGATAGATACAGTAACTCATCCTACTGAGCACTGGATTTTTGGTTTGAAATCAGTATAGAGCCTCTCGTAGAAGCCCATCTCTCTTGTGAACATTCTGCATACATCTGATGAAGTGGACCATGAACCATAAAAGCTCTGGGATCCAGTTCAAACCTGGGCACAGCAAAAATATTTTTTCTCCTCCCTCATCTCTGGTCTCTGTCCTCTCATTTCGTCTATTTCTCTTTCCTCTATTATCTATCTATATCTATCTATCTGTCTTCTATTCCATCCATCCCATCCTCATCCACCATCCATCCATCCATCCATCCATCTATCATCTACAGTATCATCTATCTATCTATCTATCTATCTATCTATCTATCATCTATCTTCCTATCTATCTTCTATCTATCTAGCTATCATCTACAGTATCTATCTCTCTATCTCTCTATCTGCTCTATCTATCTATCTATTTATCATTTACATCTTCATCTACAGTTATCTATCTACTCGATCTATCTATCTATTCTATCTATCTATCGACTCTCTATCTATCTATAATCTCACCATCACTATCTATCTATCTATTCTATCTATCTATCTATCTATCTATCTATCTATCTATCTATCTATCTATCTATCTATCTATCTATCTATCTATCTATCTATCTATCTATCTATCTATCTATCATTCTATCCATCCATCCATCCATCCATCCATCCATCCATCCATCCATCCATCCATCCATCCATCCATCCATCCATCTATCTATCATCTATCTCCTATTTAATAATTTCTTTCTGATTTTCTCTCTGTCTCATAGAGATCTGTCTCAACTCTAGGATTTAAATCTTAAGGCTTTTTCTCCCACTTTTTCTCTTCTAACTCTACTCTACTCTAGTGGTTCTCAAACTTTTCTTCACTACGGCCCCTTTTAAATACCCTTTGTGGCCATAGACCAGATAACAGATAATCAGAGTTGGAAGGGACCTTGTAGGTCATCTAGTCCAACCGCCTGCCCAAGTCCCTACACCATTTCTGACAGATGTGACTCCAATCTCTTCTTGAAAGTCTTAAGCGATGAAGCTCCCACAACTTCCGAGGGCAACTTCTGTTCCATTGGTTGATTGTTCTCCCTGTCATAAAGTTTCTCCTTATTTCCAGGTTGAATCTCTCCTTGTTCAGTTTCCATCCATTGTTTCTTGTCTGGCCTTCGGTTGCTTTTGAAAATAGCTTGACCCCTTCCTCTCTGTGGCAGCCCCTCATATATTGGAACACTGCTATCCTGTCTCCCCTGGTCCTTCTCCCCTGACTTAATGCAAGATTTAAAGCACTAGACTGCTTTATCAAATATTTATGGATCCCCTGTAATGACATCACAGCCCCCTAGGAATCTGTAGACACAGGTTGAGAACCACTGATCTCCTTCATAATTTTTCAACTTTTTTCACTTATCTGAACATTGCTCGGGACTGGTTCCTCCCATAGCAAACTAGCAAAGCTAAAACTGACCTGCGGAAAGTGGACCACAGCATTTTATGCCCTTCAGGTACATTCAATGTATTGAAATGGCCTGAAATAATTGTCCCCTGACCTGGTTAAGCCATTTTGGCCACGCAATGTCATCCTCATTGATAGTGAACTTGAGTCCTGAGGATTCGTGTCTTTGTAGACTCCCAAATTTCACGCGAACCACAGACTCGTTGGGAAACTTCACCCAGTTCACAATGTCAAAATCAGCTGCCAGCTCTCCATTCATCTCCAAATACACTCCACTCACAGAGATGTTGTAGAAGTGGGAGTTTTGCAAGAAAGGGTGAAGCTGACAAGGCAAAGGAAAGGGAAGATTGGAATAAATAGCAAAAGAAACTTGACCTTTTATTTCGGTAAATACCTCTTTGGAATCTTGGATGGTTCAGATCTCCTGCAAGAGGCTCCACCTGTTTCTTTCCCCCTACACGAGTGAAAAATCCACATTTACTCCTGGGCACGTGGTCTACTTTTCTAGGCCACATGTTTACTCAATGAAGTTCTGATGACATTTCTGCTTGAAGGGAATGTGTTCTGCTTCAGTGTGGCCATAGTAGTGTTCCAATATCTAAGGGGCTGTCACAAGGAAGGGGAAAGGTGTCAACCTATTCTCCAAAGCACCTGAAGGCAAGACAAGAAGCACTGGGTGGAAACTAACCAGGGAGACAAGCAAACTAGAACTATGGAGAAATTTCCTAACAGTTATAACAATTAATCAGTGGAACATCTTGTCTCCAGAAGTTGTAGATGCTCCAACACTGGAAGTTTTAAAGAAGAGATTCAGTAGTTGCTGTTGGTTTGCACTGGTTCTAGTGAACCGGTATCTCTGGTGAGCACTTGGCCCTACCCACCCACTCCGCTCTTTCCTGTCCTATATTTTCCAGATAATAAGAGTTGAAAGGGACCTTGTAAATCATCTAGTCGAATCCCCCACCAAGTGGGAGACCCTACACCATTTCTTACAAATGGCAGTCCAATCTCTTCTTGAAAGTCTCAAGTGATGGTGCTCCCACAACTTCTGAGGGCAACTTCTGTTCCATTGGTTGATTGTTCTCACTGTCAGAAAGTTTCTCCTTATTTCCAGATTAAATCTCTCCTTGTTCAGTTTCCATCCATTATTCCTTGTCTGGCGTTCAGGTGCTTTGGAAAACCGCTTGACTCCTTCCTCTCTGTGGCAGCCCCTCAAATATTGGAAGACTGCTATCATGTCTCCCCTGGTGCTTCTCTTACCTAGACTAGCCATGTCAGTTCCTGTAACTGTTCTTCATATGTTTTAGTCTCCAGTCCCCTAATCATCCTGGTTGCTCTTCTTTGCACTTTTTCTAGAGTCTCAAAACCTTACTAAGGCTTTATAGAGTGGTATTAGTACCTCATTTGATCTCGATTGTATCCCTCTGTTAATGCAATTTAGGATTGCATTAGCCTTTTTGGCTGCTGCTGCACACTGCTGGCTCCTATTTAGCTGGTTGTCCATCAAGACTCCAAGATCCCTCTCACAATTTCTGCTATTGAGCCTGGTTTCACCCAGTCTATATGCGTACTTTTGATATTTCCTTGTTTTTTAGCTCAGCTGATTCGCACGGCAGAGTGGATTGCCATGCCTCAGCTGTTTTACTCACCAGCGCTGAATAGAAGGTAAGTTTTGAAGCTTAAAATTGGTGGTTTTTGAATGCGACACACTTTTTTACCGGAGGTAAAAAAAGGTTGAATCCCACCACTAAGAGATTAGACATTTGTGTGAAATGGTATAGGGTTTCCTGCCTGAGGAAGGAAGCTGGACTGGAAAACCCCCAACTTCCCTTCTGCCTCTGTTATTATTCTATTTATTCTAGGTTCAATTAAAAGCAGTCAGTGGACAGACCTGTGAATGAACAAACCAACAAATCAACAAGCAAGCAAGCTGAGAAGAAGATGGAGAACTCTTCTCCCACAATTGTTGTTCTCCTAGATTTGTATTTGGAGATATAGTGCCTCCAACGGAGAGATGATCTCAAACTCTTCAAGACAGACAACCCTTGATAGCTGTTTCCCTTATGAATTCACCAGTCTTAAAGCCTCTAAAATAGTGGCCCTCACCACAACCTCTCTCTCCTGTCAAAATCCTTAGAAATAAGGTGCCCATGATTGTGCATAATACCCCGGGCATGTCTCACTAGTGCTGAGTGGAGGGGGATGAATTCACTTTGAGATAATGACACTTCTTAGGCAGCTCAGAACTGTTCTACCCCTTTTAAGCAGCTCTCTTACACTGCTGACTCATGTTTGTAAATGGGAACATCTAAACCTTTTCAGATATGGTGTTTCCAAGCTGCGTATGTATGCTTGATTTATTTTTCTCCCTAAATGTTGCACTTTCAATTTTTCTTTCCATAATGACTTTCTTTTTTCTTTCAGTCCAATTTGAGATTGGCTGGAAAACATGTTCTTAATCAGCTCAGTGTGTGATGACCCGGGGCCTGGCACAAAAATAACAAAGTCTCAAAAGTAGGTAAAGTCCCTTTAATTCCTCCAACTTGGCCCCCAATGTCCAGTTATCATCGGCTGGAATTAAAACTCTCCCGAGGAACAGTTTTTAAAGGGAAGAAATTCAGTCCGAACCCAAGGTACATATAAATAATAAATAAAAACCAACACAAACCACACTGCAGCAATTAACAAGACAGAGCAGGATAAGGAATTGCAGATTTCAAAAAGATAATAAAATATACACACTTGGGAGGATGCCAGAACCCAGATAAGACATACCCGCTGTCTCCAAGCGGTGGCGCGCTCCGACCCTCCCTGACCCGTCTGGCAGGCCTGTTTGTGCAGAGTCTCAGGCCCTGAGTACCCAGCTGATGTTATGTAATGCCAGGTCCGTCGTTAACAAGGCCCCCCTGATTTGCGATCTCATTCAGGAGGAGGGTGCGGACCTGGCAGGGGTCACCGAAACCTGGTTGGGCCCAGAGGGCGGTGTCCCTCTGGTAGAGATATGCCCACCAGGTTTCCAAGCATTCCATCGACCGAGGTCTCAGGGAAGGGGTGGTGGGGTGGCGGCGATTATTAGAGAAGTCCTTTGTCCTAGGGAGGCCACTGTTCCTCAGACGGCTGGTTGTGAGTCTCCCTTTGTGAAGTGGGGTCGGGGGGTTCAGATGGGCCTGTTGATAACGTACCTGGCTCCCTGCCACGTGTCATCGGCCCTGCCCGGGCTCCTCGAGGTGATAGCCGGGCTGGCGGTTGAAACCCCCAGGCTTTTAGTCATGGGTGATTTCAACCTGCCTTCGCTCGGGGAAACCTCTGGGGTGGCCCGGGAATTCCTGGCTTCCATGATGGCCATGGATCTGACCCAATTAGTTTCTGACCCCACTCACACGGGGGGACACACACTGGACCTGATTTTCGCCTCTGGTCAGTGGTTGAATGATCGTGTTGGAGACCTAGTTATAAAACCCTTGTCATGGTCCGATCATTCTCTTCTTAGACTGGACTTCGGTGCCGCCACCCCCCATCGCAGGGAGGCGGAGCTGAGGAGATGGTTCCGCCCCAGGCGCCTGATGGATCCTGAACGGTTCCAGATGGAGCTTGGGCCATTTCCTGAAACTCTGGCTCATAACTCGGCCACAGACTTGGTGGCCACCTGGGATAGGTTGGCCGCTGAGGCTCTGGACCGAGTTGTGCCTTTGCGACCTCTGACTCGGCATAGATCCCACCTGGCTCCGTGGTTCACGGGGGAGCTGAGGGGGATGAAATGCCGGAAAAGACATCTGGAGGGCATCTGGAGGGCCAGTCGTGCTGAATCTGACCGGACACAGGTGAGGTCCTATATTAGGACCTACCTAGTGGCGATAAGGGCGGCGAGGCATTCACACTTCTCCGCCCTTATTGCGTCTGCAGAAAATCGGCCTGCTGCCCTGTTTAGAGTGACCCGCTCCCTGCTTGAGCCGGGAGCGCGGGAGGACCTCTTGCAGGGTAAGGCAGAAGAGTTTTCCCGATTTCTGCATGACAAAATCGCCCAGATTCGGGATGGGCTGGACTCCAGTTGGGTGGTCCCAGGGGAGGTGTCCGGGGCAGGTCTTGAGACGGTTATCTGGGAAGAGTTCGATCCTGTGACCGCCGAGGGTGTGGACAGACTACTGGGGAGGCTAAATGCCACCACATGTTTATTGGACCCGTGCCCTTCCTGGTTGGTTTCTACCTCCTGAGAGGTGACACGAGGCTGGCTCCAGGGGATTGTCAATGCTTCGTTGAGGGAGGGGGCGCTTCCGACCGCCCTGAAAATGG
This sequence comes from Bungarus multicinctus, assembly GCA_023653725.1. Lineage (NCBI taxonomy): Eukaryota > Metazoa > Chordata > Lepidosauria > Squamata > Elapidae > Bungarus > Bungarus multicinctus. The sequence continues at coordinate 13,645 of JAGDQI010000266.1, forward strand.
CGGTGGTGCGGCCCCTCCTCAAGAAGCCTTCCCTGGACCCGGCTCTTTTGAATAACTATCGTCCTGTCTCCAACCTTCCCTTTGTGGCGAAGGTTGTTGAGAGTGTGGTGGCGCGTCAGCTCCCTCAGTATCTGGAGGAAGCATCCTATTTAGATCCGTTCCAATCGGGCTTCAGGCCCGGGCACAGTACCGAAACAGCATTGGTCGCGTTGGTAGATGATCTCTGGAGGGCCCGTGACAGAGGTTGTTCCTCTGTCCTGGTCCTGTTAGATCTGTCAGCGGCTTTTGATACTATCGACCATAGTATCCTATTGCGGCGGTTGGAGGGGTTGGGAATTGGGGGCACCGTCTTGCGGTGGTTCTCATCCTTCCTCTCCATCGCTCGCAATTGGTGTTGACGGGGGGGGAAAGGTCCACCCCTAGGCCCCTCATGTGTGGGGTGCCTCAGGGGTCGGTCCTCTCCCCTCCTCTATTCAACATCTATGTGAAGCCGCTGGGAGAGATCATCCGTGGTTTTGGGGTGAAATGCCATCTTTATGCTGATGACACTCAGCTTTACATCTCCACCCCAAGCCACCCCAACGATGCTGTGGAGGTTATGGCCCGTTGCCTGGAGGCTGTGCGGAACTGGATGGGCGAGAACAGGCTTCGACTCAACCCTTCCAAGACCGAGTGGCTGTGGTTTCCGGCGGCCCGATATAGTCAGCTGACTCCGTCACTGGCTATTGGGGATGAGATCTTGACCCCCACAGAAGGGGCCCGCAATCTTGGCATCGGACCAGGATACTTACAAGACCGCATTCTGCCAGTAGTCTCCCACCGACCGGTGCGCTCCCACAGAGAGGGTCTCCTCCGGGTCCCGACGCCTTCTATGTGTCGTCTGGTGACCCCGAGGAATAGGGCCTTCTCTGTGGGGGCACCCGCCCTTTGGAATGGGATGCCCCCTGGATTACGAACGACCAGTGACCTGAGGGCCTTCAGACGTGACCTGAAGACCTGGCTCTTCGAGCAGGCCGGTCTGAGCTGACTAATGGGATTTTAAATGGGGTTTTTAGATTACTTGGGACGGGGTATGAAGTTTTATTGATTTTAATTGGGGTTTTTAGATTTGGGACAGTCTAGTATTTAATTCTCTTTTAAATAATTTATATTTTGTCTACTTGTATTTTAGTTGGCTGTTCACCGCCCTGAGTCCTTCGGGAGAAGGGCGGTATATAAAACTCAGAAATAAATAAATAAATAAATAAATAAATAAATAAATAAACAACGATAATGCATGCTTTGCTTAGGTGCTGTGCACAAGCATCCTTTATATCCTGTTTTCCCAGCTGCAGCCAATGAAGTGAATCAGGGCCTCTTTCTTCCCCGTAACCCACATTGCTCCCTTATCCGTTCCTCCCTGCATACTCTAAAAGGAAGAAGGGGTGGGCCTGGGTCTTCCTCTAAATGCTCAGCTGGACTGTGCCCTTCCCCAGTTTCCTCCACAGACACTGGAGCCACGCTCTCACTTCCTATCAGCTGTTTGACCTCCCCCTCGGAATCAGATTCCAACAGGGACATGACACTGATTAGTCTGGACCTGAAGATTACAGTTGATTAGATTCTCGAGATCACAATTACAGAATTGCCTATTAGAGTCTTTGTTCAGTGGAGGTCTCTGTGGTGAGAAGAGAAATACCTGCCATGGCTGCATCCTTTGAACTTCTTGCCCATCTCTACCGTCCTTGATCATCCTCGTGGAGAGAGAAGAATAGGCTGCATTGAATGCCCGTGCTACAGTCCAGATTGCATTGTAAATGCGGTTGCTATCGAAGGAGTAGATCTTTTCTACCTCTTCTTGAGGGAGGTTCTCCACTTCTTTCTCTGTGCATTTTTTGTAAGCTTTCACAGACAGAGGGTGCTTTGTGTAGGAGCAGTGGAATGTGTGATCTGCAAAACTTTTACAAGAATCATAAAAGGACAGGTCATATGTTGTCCTTTGCTTTGTCTGGATCACGAAGGAAAAAATACCATGGAAGTTTTGGAAAAGTAGAAATTCAGTAAAAGTCAAGTCACGGGTCAAATCCCACAAAGCTGTTGTGATCCATACTTTACCAACTATGGGTTCTGTCAAACCAACAGTCAACTGTTGAATCATCAGCAGTCCATCATAGAAGTCATAAGTTTCAGTGTAATTTATTATTATTATTATTTATTAAACTTTTATAACGCTCCCTCTCCCAAAAAGGGACTCGGGGCGGTGTACAGCCTACTAAAAACATACAATAATACCCAATAAATACAATTAAAATAAATTAAACCAAATTGATCCGGCTGTCTATCCCGAGAATTTCAGTTAAAAATTAAAAGCTAATAAAACCCCGATTAAAATTAAGTTAAAACTAAAATACAGTTACTGGGCCAGGCCAGCCTGTTTAAAAAATAGGGTTTTCACTGCGCGCCGGAAGGTCAGAATATCATCAGTAATGAATCAATACGTTGACTTGCCTCCATTTGTGAAATAGAATGGTGTGATTCTGGACCACACTGTGCTTATTCAGTCTCGAGAATCTTTTTGAGAAAATCACACAAATCCCAGCCCTGACTAGTTGAGCTGAGAGGGACTTTATGAATCTGTCTCCATTCTCTGTGTCAGCAGCAATCAGTCCAGTTAATGTCCACTTGAAATGCTGGAGCAGTTTGACAATACCCCAATAGTGTATTCCTTCTTCAGGAACTGTCCGATAGAAAAGGGGGAACTGGTTTTTATCACTCAGAACTGGAGAAACAGAAGCATAAGTCACCTGACAAAGAAAGGGAAAGTTGATGCAAATTATTTGACATATGGGTTACTGATGGAGAGCATTTGCACCAAGACAAATTCCTTGTGTGTCCAATTATACTTGGCCAATAAAAAATTCTATTCTATTCCCAGATTGTTAGGTGGAAAAAAATAATGATCTTTATGAAGAAGGCAACATTCTTCCATTGTTAAGGAAGACCATGTGGGTAAGGTTTTTCCTTTTGTGGGGAATTCTTTTTCCCTTGCTTGGAAGTGTCCTTCTCATCCTGACGATGCCTCGGGGTAATTCGGGTTAATGTCAGCATTCCAAAGAAACTCCTCATATCCATTCAACCCTCAGAGACAAAGTCCATCCAAGCAAGGTGTCAGGGTTCCGGCAGTTACTCCAATTAAATCGTGAACCTTGAGCCACACTCCCAGTAGGAACGTCCAAGCTAATTGCCTTGTGATGAGGTTCCATGCAGAAAACCCAACCAAATCTGCGTGTGTGTGTGTTTCACAACCCTAAGTTCTATACCTGCAATAAATTTGTTTTCTTTTTGTGTTGTACAGGTCACCTTCAGGAAGTGAGGGGAGCTGAATGTCAACTAAAAAGATACTCCTTTGATCTTTTTAGTGGACAGAAAAAGGGGGTGGGGGAAAACAAGGCATTCTTGAAATGCCTAGATAATCACCTCGGTAAACCAAGGTGGTCGGAGCATAAGAAGGTTATTGGAGAGCATGATGGATGACTCTTGGAGACGGATGTGTCCCATTGGAGAAGTCACATCCAGGAGGTGGGGGGAAAACCAGGATCAAGGGGGAAGTGTATAATGTAATTTAGTATCAGCTGCACCCAGCCACGCACCAACAAGGCAATTTCTAAAAAAACAATTTACTGTTTCTGAGTTGCGGCTAGAGACTTTTGCTTTGAATGAGGGGGATTTGTTGGAGCCCTGACAGTGGAATAGGTTTATTAAAGAAGTCATGTTGGCACATCTGGGAAAACCTGAATCTGAAACTTCTGGGTTTTCCCTTCCCCCAAGTGAAATTCAAAGATCCATCCCCTGCACCCATCAGTCCATCACATGGCCCAATCAAATGTCATTGAAATTGAAACAAGTTCATCACTCAATCTCTCCTAGGTGCAGGATGACTCATCCTTGACTTTTGATAAGAATGTTGTTTAGTCTAAATTACTGCTCACTAAGAATTCTCCTCTTCCCAGGCACTAACTGTGGCAGCCTTGAAGCGTCTATAAAACTTTTATGGCTAATAAAATATGGCTCCCATGGCTGACAAGATCCTCATATTATCCACATTTTATAGATGAAAAATCAAAAAGTTTCTTCCATATTCATTCATACTTTTGGGCATGGACAAATAGATTCCAGATTATGCATGAGCCATCCGTGTGTTACAACTGCCAAAAGAACCAATGGAATTTTTGGCTGAAGAGGTCTGGCGCGATCACAGGATGTAATAATTCCACGGATCAGATGACATTTGGTATACAGCATCCAGATCTGGTCACTATAATATAAAAAGTACGCTGAGAAGAGGTGGCATTCAGTAGGTTCTGACCAGTTCTGGAGAACTGGTAGCGGAAATTTTGAATTGTTCAGAGAACCAGCAAATACCTCGTTTGACTAGAGGTTTTACTTTTTAAAAAATATTAAAAGAACTGAGTATGTTCAGCCTTAAAAGAAGGGAGACATGATATAAGTTTTCCAATGTTTGATGGGGTATCACAGGAAAGAAGGTATGGATTTAAGACAAAAAACAAGAGGTGGAATCTTTGCAGAAGGAGATCCAGTCTTGAAATAAGGAGGACCATGAGAGTGGAACGGCCTGTCTTCTGCAGCCATGGGGAACCTATCACTGGATATTTTCAAATAAATCCATTTGTCTAGAATAGCATGAAGATTCCTGCCTTGAATGGAGGGGTGCATATTAATAAATGGATGAATGAATTAGTTAACTTTTTATATCATCTATCGCCCCTGTAAGGTGATTTAAGGTATTAGAATATTTGGAAAGTTAATGGATTAGACAACCTTATGAAAGAATGGAAGCCATTTGTGGATTTCTACTCATCAAATACAATGGTAACAGAGGGATTAATTTTACCTTTGGAGTAACCTGTTGTCTTTTTAAAAGCATATTGTATATATTGTGAACAAATTTGATTTGATTATTAGACAAATAGATTTCCACATTGGGGATATTTGTTTATCTAATATTGCATTTTTGTTAAATATAAATGACAAAGTTTATAATTATTTGTAGATCTGTTACTTAAGTGGGGCGGGGGAGAGAACGTATTGATGTATCTTTCAGCATTCAGCCATGATGGATTTTTTTATGTTTAATGTTAGATCTATTTTGTATTTGGTTCTTTTCTTTTTCTTTTTGTACTCAGGATCCTTTTTTCATTGTTAATGTTGGATGTTTGTTAATTTGTTTTTTTTTTATCTCCCCCCTGTTTTTGTATTTTATCTTTGAGGATGAAAGAAAAATAAATACTGGTACGTTAAAAAATTTGCAGAATCTTATTTTCCTTCTGTAAAGGAACATGTTTATACAATTTCACCCTTCTTGGCCTTCTCACTTCAATTTGTCTATTTATTGGTTTTTACTCTAGCAAGACTCAAAGTCTTACCTCAAGGATGCATATATAGCTAGGTCTGGATGATTCTGGAGTACTGTGAAAGATACTGGACATGGCATGGTTTTCAGTAGGACATTGATCAGCTGGAAGGAGTCTGGAGGAGAGCCCTGAATCCTGGGTGATGCAGAAGTATAAGGAGATGCCTAATGAGGACCTCAGTTAGTTTGTAAATCCCCCCCAATACCTGTGGGATTTTGTAGATGCTCAACATGGTTGAAATCTGGATGGAGATATCAGAATCAGTCCCTTCAAGGACAGCCAGAAGATGATTCTGATTTCTTTCACATTTGTAATTTGGGATATTTGCTTGTCCAGCTGAGAGAAGGTTGAACAAAGCATCCGTGGTTATTCTTGTGTCAAAATAATTCTCATGAAGGTTGTAGCCTAGGGTGACATTGGACAAGATCTGGGGATCCTGGTTGACATCTCGCAGGGCAAATAAGAAGGATAGGAGATTCACATGTAGCATGGCTTCTCTCCTGCAAAATAAACCCACCAGGTAGGTTGGGCTAAGAGAGAAGGACTGGCTCAAAGTAATTCAGTCCATATTTAAGGGTAGAGCTTTGGTTTTCCATCCCTTTTGCCAGATCAACACCTTCACTACTATACTGCCTTGTCTCCAGAAACCCAGAGTGGCACATGTAGCAGTATTTCCTAACAACAACTGTCTAAGTAGTTTGACTAAGAACTGGTGATTGACCCAAAGTCACCCACTGAGCTTCCAGGGTGAGGGATAGACTTGGTCCTGTGTTTCCTTGTCCCCAGTCCATCTAGGAGATTTATGAGGAGTCTGGGAAAATAACTGGTCAACATCAAATGACAGGAAAGAGGTTGTCTGAAACTAAATGGCACCTTAATTCAGGCTGCCAAAGGCCCGGGAAGACAGAGTCACTATGTTCATAAGACTTAATAAGGAACTCAGTAACAAAAGAAAGCTGAAATACTTAGGAGACTACGTTAAGGAGACTAAACTAAACTAACAAGACTAAACTAAGGAGACTAAAGTGGTGAGAAACTTCCTAGCAGTGAGAACAATCAACCAGTGGAACAACTTGCCTTCAGAAGTTGTGGGTGCTCCAACACTGGAGATTTTAAAGAAAAGATTGGACAATCATTCATCTGAAATGGTTGAGCAGGGGGTTGTATTAGAAGAACTCCAAGATCCCTTCTGTTATTGTGTTACTTTATGCCTAATTCTTCCAATAAAACCATCAATCTTTTTGCAACTACTAGGAGGGAGAGCCCACCTTCACAGCCCTCCTCCTTCATTTTCTCAGGGATTGTTTTACTGCCTTAATTCTCTTACTTAGGTGTCATTCCTCTGGTAGAGACCGACTCTGAGCAGTCAGAGGAGGACCCAGGCCCATCCTATATCCATCCTAGGGCACGCAGGGAGGAAAGGATCGGGATAAACATGGTCTACTTGGGAGGAGAGGATCAGGGTAAAATGTCATGATCCTCTTCATGGGTTGCAGGTGTGAGATTTGCATAAGAGTTTGGGCCTGCATGCTAACAGACACTGGAGACAAATTAGTGTTGTATTCCTAAAGAAGGTTTATCTTGGTTAGTGTTCTTCCAATGGACTGTACCTGGTTATCTTCCTGAAGCTGGCAATTATCTATCCTGGTCTGTCTTGGAACTTTATTCAGTGCGGTTTGTTTTTGGTTTTTATTTCGTTATTGGCTCTTTGAATTTGAATTGTATTTCTTTCCTTTGAAATGTTATTTTGAAAATAGTTTACTCCTCCACTGTGAACAATTAAACAGTGAAGCCAAGTTGAAGGCATTTAAAGGACTTTTAGTTACGTTTTGAGGTTTGTTATATTGCTGATATACTCTGGGTCATCACATTAGGGCAAAACCATCTGATCTTCCCTAATCATATCAAACATCAGCTTGTATTCGCCCAAGAGAGACTCAACCATGGAAAGAAATGGTGGGTAATATCCTCCAAAAACCTGCTAGGTTTATCTGAGCAACTATCACGATGTAGGAATTCTGAATGTTTTGCAGAAATCTGCTTCCTTATATTTGTTCCTGTTGGATCCAGTTCTACCTTTTGCAGTTTTGTCTTTTGATCTATTAGAACAAAAATCAGCTCCATCCCTTGAATGGCCAATGGAGATCCAACAGTTCCTTCTCATTGCTATATTAAACATTACTCTTCCAAGCATTCTACAAAGCATGTTTTTTTCCCCTAGTCTGGCAACTGTGATGGATTCATGGAGGGAGGATCCTAACCAGATTAAGAGCAGAATGATCTCACTATCCCTCAGGGTTTAATTCATCTTCTTCCTCCGTGCTGCACTCATGCCTGCATGGCTTTCGTAGAAATATAGAATAGAATAGAATAGAATAGAATAACAGAGTTGGAAGGGACCTTGGAGATCTTCTAGTCCAACCCCCTGCCTCGGAAAGAAACAAATGGTTCAGACAAATGGTTATCCAACATCTTTTGAAAAATTATCCAGTGTTGGAGCATTCACAGCTTCTGGAGACAAGTTGTTCCACTGATTAATTGTTCTCACTGTCAGGAAATTTCTACTTAGTTCTAGGTTGCTTCTCTCCTTGATTAGTTTCCACCCATTGCTTCTTGTCCTGCCCTCGGATGCTTTGGAGAATAGTTTGACTCCCACTTCTTTGGGACAGCCCCTGAGATACTGGAATACTGCTATCATGTCTCTCCTAGTTCTTTTCCCTAGTCCTTTTCTTCTTTTAGACATACCCAGTTCCTGCAACCGTTCTTCGTATGTTTTAGCCTCCAGTCCCTTAATCATCTTTATTACTCTTCTCTGCACTCTTTCTAGCGTCTCGACATCTTTTTTACATTGTGGCGACCAAAACTGAATGCAGTATCCCAAGTGTGGCCTTAGCAAGGCATTATAAAGTGGTATTAACACTTCACGTGATCTTGATTCTATCCCTCTGTTTATGCTGCAGAATAGAATCAAGATCACGTGAAGTGTTAATACCACTTTATAATGCCTTGCTAAGGCCACACTTGAAATATGTATGTTCCCAATATATTTCCCTAAAGTCAACAGTGCAGTCTGCTGTCTAAGGCAGGCAGATAATTGAGGTGATAATTCTTGATAGTTCAACTAGCTGAAATCAGTAGCAATCATAGGAAACTTACATAAGATATATGCTTGAAGGAGAGATGTCAAAATTGTACAGTCGGAGCTGAGTTTTTCTTAGGGAGAGTATGCCACCAATGAGATAATCTCCTGGCTTGTAGTGATTCAATGGCTCCATTCCATTCTCTTCCAAAGTCAAAGGACACTTCACCCTCTGCGCCCCACAGGCAGTGTGGAGCAGAATTAGCATCAGAAACAGATGATACAGGTTCATCCTTTCTATGGCCTCGCAACCACTCTTGTCAATCAGTCAGAAGGAAAGTTGGAGGCAACTGAAACCCCCTTGAAGACCAAGGCCATTCGGTGTCTTTCTCAAAGCAGATGGAGCTAGCCATGGTTTCCACATTTTTCAGGGCTTGGAATGAAGTCAATTCCACCTTTGAACAACTTGTTCTTGGCTCTCAAGTAGTGGGGAGACATTTATTCCTTTGCTTTCCAGGCTGATGCAAGACATGGGTTGGTCTTGAGTTTGATGTTCACAGATGTCAAGTTCTTCTTTTGGGAAAACTTCGGAGAGTTGATGAGGAGCAAGAGAAAGAGCAATTATTATGGCTTTGATAATTAGAAGGAGAAGCTTCTCCTTGGTGACCGCTTCAACTTTCTCTGACACTCCATGATCACAGGTACATCTGGAGGAAAATACGTTTGCAAGAGCTCGCTGACATGAGGCTGTTAGGTCTTGAGGTGGATTGATAAGGAGAAAAGATTAGGATGTTTGACCATGAAACAGATTACCCAAAACTAGGATCTGGGTAGTCAGAGCTCATGTAGAGTGGCTTGTAATCGTCCAGACAGGAGGTGATCAAAGTGTGAATGACAGTGACTGAGAGATTCCAGTCTAATCTGTGTAAAAGTACTCCTACCGTGGCTACCACCTGCTCTTTGATTAGGATCTCCTAAGAATCTACAACAGGGGTGTACAACATGATTTCATTGAGGGCCGCATCAGGGTTGTGTTTGACCTTGGGAGGGGGATGAGAGAGGCGTGGCCAGCATGCTGTCACTTGGGTTGAGGGCGCCTGTGGTGGCCTGAGCACTCTGCCAGCAAAATGGGTTCCTGAGCTCCGTTTTCGGTGTGATGGCCTCCTGCAACCCTCCACCAGTGAAAATGGAACTTGGGGGTGGGCTCCATTTTCGTTGGAGGAGGCACTCCCCAGGCCTTGTGTTTGCCACCCTCGATCCACAAGAACCTTAAATCATCTCAGTGATTAAAAATCAGGGGTTGTAGGGTGGAAGATAGGATGGTATGTTTGTGGGAAACATGATTCCAGTGTCTTATACCAGTTAGGTATTCCAGATCTCTGGGTTCAAAGCAGTAGTGGGATTCAATTTTTTTTTTACTACCGGTTCTGTGGGCATGGCTTGGTGAGAGTGGCAGGGGAAGGTTACTGTAAAATCTCCAGTCAGAGATGGTATTTGCTGGTTTCCCAAACTACTCAAAATTTCCGCTCCCGGTTCGCCAGAACTGGTCAGAACCTGCTGAAAACCACCTCTGGTTCAAAGATGTCCAGAGTATTGCTGTCACAGAAGAAAAAAATGAACAGAATGCCTATCTATTTCATGGCATTAAAGGTGGCAAAGCACAAATATTTCCCCTCCCTTATTGCACCTACAAATAAACAATTGGCATCCCTATTGAAAATCACCCAAATCCTTTGGGGTAAAGAGGATCTTGAGATTCACATTCAGGGTCATACTGAGGAATCTGCAGTGCACCTATTGCAGTGGTGGCTAACCTTTTTGGGCTCCCATGCCAAAAATTGCGTGTGCGCTAGCGTGCACGCACTCGTGTGTCAGCACCCAGAATGCAATGCGTGCCCCTGCATGTCCCCTGTGTATGCACGCACAATCCCTCCCCCGCCATCCCCTTATCTGCACTGTGCTTCACAGCCGATGTTTCTGCTGGTTTGAGGCCTTTTTCGGCCTCTCAGAGGCTTGGAAAAAGCCTCTGCAAGGCTTTTCAGGCCGAATAATATGCCTGTTTCGTCATTTCCATTATTACAGGAAGTGATGAAACGGGCCTATTTATTTATTTATTTATTTAATCACACTTTTATACCGCTCCCTCTCCCAAAAAGGGACTCGGGGCGGTGTACAGCCTACTAAAAGCATACAATAAATACACAATAAATACGATTAAAAATAAATTAAATAATTAGATCCGGCTGTCTATTCAAAATTTAAGTTAAAAATTAAAACTAATAAAACCCCAATTTAGATTAATTAAAACCAAAAAATATAGTTACTGGGCCAGGCCGGCCTGTTCGAAAAGCAGGGTTTTCACTGCGCGCCGGAAGGTCAGAATATCCGTCATAGCCCATATCTCCAGGGGGAGATCATTCCATAGGGAGGGAGCTCCCACAGAGAAAGCCCGGACTCTCGGGGCCGCCAGCCGACAACAGTCAGGCGGCGGCACCCCAAGTAGGGCCACCCTGTGGGAGCGTACTGGGCGGCGGGAGGTTGTTGATGGCAGCAGGCAGTCCCGTAAGTACCCAGGTCCCGAGCCATGGAGCACTTTAAATACCATCAGTACCATCTTGAATCGAATCCGGTAGGCCACAGGAAGCCAGTGCAGCCTGCGGAGAAGTGATGTTACGTGTGCGCCTCGAGGGGCGCCCACGATCACCCGCGCGGCTGCATTCTGAACTAACTGCAACCTCCGGAGACTCTTCAAGGGGAGCCCCATGTAGAGAGCGTTGCAATAATCCAAGCGGGAGATAACGAGGGCGGAAGTGACTGTGCGAAGTGCGCCCAGATCCAGAAAGGGCCGCAACTGGTAAATCAGACG
>JAGDQI010000269.1:0-11000 GCA_023653725.1 Bungarus multicinctus
AATCTGATGAAAAGCCCCCCTGGCGACGGCTGCAATATGTTCTTCCAAAGACAGCCGTACATCCAGGAGGACACCCAAGTTGCGCGCCCTTTCCACGGGGGTCAAAACCTCTCCCCCCACGGCCAGCGAAGGAATAAGCTGGCTGTATCTGGGCGCAGGAAACCACAGCCACTCGGTTTTGGCCGGGTTGAGACGAAGCCTGTTACGACCCATCCAACCCCGCACGGCCTCCAGGCACCGGGTCATCACTTCGACGGCTTCGTTGGGGTGGCCCGGGGTGGAGATGTACAGCTGAGTATCATCAGCGTACTGATGGAACTCCACCCCAAAGCCACGGATGATCTCACCCAGCGGCTTTACATAAATGTTAAACAGCAGGGGCGAGAACACTGACCCCTGAGGCACCCCACAAAGCAGGGGCCTTGGGGACGATCTCTGCCCCCCCGTCAACACAAATTGCGAGCGGTCGGAGAGGAAGGAGGAGAACCACCGTAATACGGTGCCTCCAACCCCCAACCCCTCCAACCGCTGCAATAAGATACTGTGGTCGACAGTATCAAAAGCCGCCGAGAGATCTAACAGGACCAGGACAGAGGAACAACCTCTGTCCCGAGCCCTCCAGAGATCATCAACCAACACGACCAACGCCGTCTCCGTGCTATGCCCGGGCCTGAAGCCCGATTGGAGGGGGTCAAGATAACTCGCTTCATCCAGGAATCGGGGAAACTGACGGGCCACCACACTCTCTACAACCTTCGCAACAAAGCGAAGGTTGGAGACGGGACGGTAATTTAATAACAATGCTGGGTCCAGGGACGGTTTCTTGAGGAGGGGCCGCACCACTGCCTCCTTCAAGGCGGTAGGTAGACGCCCCTCTCTGAAGGAAGCCTGGAACCAGCCTCGTGTCACCTCCCGAGTGGCCAAGACCAACCAGGAGGGGCACGGGTCCAGCAGACAGGTGGTGGCATTCAGTCCCCCCAACACCCTGTCCACGTCTTCTACAGTAACAGGGTCGAACTCAACCCAACTGGCCTCACCGATATCCACCCCCGCCCCCCCGCCCGGAGATGCCCAGTTGGAGTCCAGCTCGTCCCGAATCTGAGCGATTTTATCCTGCAGAAAACTAGAAAACTCCTCAGCCCGTCCCTGTAAGGGATCCTCCCGCGCTTCCCTCTCTAGAAGGGAGCGGGTCACCCTAAACAGGGCGGCTGGGCGGTTTTCCACGGACGCAATAAGGGTGGAGAGGTAAGTCCTCCTCGCCACCTTCATCGCCACTAAATACGTCTTAATATAAGATCGTAGAAGTGTTCGGTCAGACTCAGAACGGCTAGCCCTCCAACTGCTCTCTAGGCGTCTTTTCCGGCGCTTCATCTCCCTTAGCTCCTCAGAAAACCAAGGAGCCATTTGGGATCGGCACCGGGTCAGAGGCCGCAAGGGCACGACCCGGTCAAGGGCCCCAGCAGCCACCCTATCCCAGGCGGCGACCAAGCCCTCAACCGAGTCGTGTGTGAGAGCTTCAGGAAATGGCCCAAGCTCCATCAGGAACCTATCAGGGTCCATCAAGCGCCTGGGCTTGGGCGGTACCATTTTAATGGCCCCGCGTCCCTGCGGTCAGGGGGTGCGGAACGGAAGTCGAGCTTCAGGAGCGAGTGATCCGACCATGACAGGGGTTCAACAACTATATCCCCTATACCCAGATCACTCTGCCACTGATCAGAGACGAAAACCAAATCCAAGGTGTGACCTCCCACCTGAGTAGGGTCCCGAATTAACTGGGTCAGGCCCATGGCCGTCATGGAAGCCATGAACTCTTGGGCAATCCCCGAGGTACCGCCAGCAGATGGCAGGTTGAAATCCCCCATGACCATAAGTCTGGGGGTCCCAACCGCCACGCCAGCTATAACCTCAAGGAGCTCAAGCAGGGCCGCTGCCGCATAGCAGGGAGCCAGGTATGCGACCAGCAAGCCCACCTGAACCTTGGAACCGAACTTCACGAAAAGGAGCTCACACCCGGTCGTCTGAGACACAGTGGCTTCCCTCGGACACAGATCCTCCTTAATAACCACCGCAACCCCCCCTCCCATCCCCTGGGCCCTCGGCCGATGAAAAACCCGAAACCCGGCTGGGCACATCTCCACCAGGGGGACTCCCCCCTCCTGGCCCAGCCCAGTTTATTGTCCTGAAAAGCCTTGCAGAGGCTTTTCCAAGCCTCTGAGAGGCCGAAAAAGGCCTCAAACCAGCAGAAAAATCAGCTGTGAGGAACATGCATGTGCAGTGCCATAGGTTCGCCGTCATGGACCTATTGGATAAAATCACTCAGATTCTTTCTTGAGATGGAACTCAGTTTAAATGAGCCCAACCACCTGATCTTTAGATTCATGATCTTCCTGGCTGGATAAAGCTCCCGAGAGCTTTGACATATGGTTGAGTTTTGGCATTGATGAATACCTTGAAACTGTCAGCCTTCAAGAATTCTTCTTCTGCTTGTTTTTCTGGCTGCCGTAGAAACGGGGGGAGGGAAAATTAATTGGGCTTTGTGAGGGGGAGGGAAGAGTGCTGGAGGCTTGGGATGGTGAATTGTAAAACTTTGGAAAACTTTCTTACTTGCTTGTTGCACAGCTGTAGCTCCTTATCTATTCAGGCCAAGGTTAACCATCCTGGTGAGCCAGATGTCTGAAATACCATCTGAAAATTCCCCACATGACATCATACACATCTCAGATTGGATGGCCAGTTTAAACTATTGTTAGTGGGAACGTTGCCATCACTTTGTATGTGTGATTTTCACGCCAGTGCCTCAGATCTTGAATTCTTTTGATGCTACCACTTTGATTTCCAGCAAAAGTCCTTTTCTCTATAACAGTGGAGTTTAAGGTTTTCTTTCTTGGATTTTGAATGGAGCCTCACCTGACAGAAACAAGGAATTATTCCTCTATATCTTAAAGAGGTGCTGCCATCATTTCCTCAAGAAGCCATGACTCGGGTGGACAACTTTTGTGTGGTTTTCGAAACTCCTTTTTAAAGAAATTGTCGGAAATATCATCTCATTGCAAACTTTCAAGAGCTCCCTTCTGAAGATTATAAACCCTGAGAGGACATGCCAAAAGGCAAGATTTGCCTCGTGACTCTTCCAAGTAATTTTTTTAAAACTACATTTGAAGAAATAGTGACAGATGACAGAAAGAGAAAGAAAGTAATGCTGTATAGCAAATACAGTTACAGTAAAAACGTTTTTGTTATAATAATTGTCTCATGAAATTTGAAATTTGAATAATTGTCTCATGAAATAATATTACACTACAATGGATTTACATTTTTGACATATGATTTATATGGCAGTTATGTGCTGTTTTTCTGGAAGGGAAACTCTAATCTTTGAAGTCCAGAAGCCTCTGAATGATTGATGAATTGTTCAATAAAAGAGAAGAAATTGCTCTGAGAAGCTGAAAGCCCACGAGATGCTTTGCCTTTTAATAAAATAAAATAAAATGAAGCAAAATAATGCAACAAGACAAAATAATAGAAGGCAATAAAATAAGTAAAAGTTTGTGCTGTGACTTTTAAATGTAAAAATGTAATTGGTTTTGCTTAAAATACCAATTTAAGCACAGATTGTCATGGAGAAAAAATGTATAAGAGCTGGCATGATGACACATGTTTCATCAACCTCACTTAATATTGATTCTATATCCAGTCAAATTCTTGTTTGTAGCAGTTCAGATAACCTGCTTCTATGCCTTATCACCATTCTGCTCCAATTTACATAAGAACATATGGAGGGACTCCATCTCACATTAGCCCCAATTTTTGCTATCAAATTAAAAAAATGTGCTTAAAGATAATTGTATCCTCATCTTTGGTTGGGAAATATTTTTTACACACTCACCAAAAGTATCCATACACACTGATGAATTTTTCTAAACACTCAATAGCAAAGAGAAAAGGAGAAATCACATTTATTAAAAGCTGGTAGAACATTTCCACCATCTGAAAAAATAATAAAATTGAAATAATGCAGAAATTGATAAAAAACAATATTCTTTAGCTTTTGTTTATTTTTTTAAAAAAACTCAATAAAGTGTCTAACTCTGGTAAAATATTAACTGTCATTAATTTTGGGAACCACCTACACAAATTGTACTTGATTATTTTATTTCGACATTAAATATTCTTTTGTATTCAGATCCGGTCTTAGGAAAATAATGTAGCATTTGGGGAAAAAGATGAAGGCCAACAATCCAGCACTGGAGGCCAAGATGGAGAAGACCTGCACAGCCACCATGTATTTCCCTTTGGTGCTCAGGTAGGTGGGCACAAAGGATATCCAGACACTGCAGAAGACCAGCATACTGAAGGTGATCAGCTTGGCTTCATTGAAGGCTCCAGGCAGATGCCTGGCGAGAAAAGCCACTGTGAAGCAAATGGCAGAGAGGAAGCCCATATAGCCGAGGGCACAGTAAAACATGGTGATGGATCCTTCATTGCATTGTTGGATGATCTCTCCAGGCTGAGAGTGCAGATCAGATTCAGGGAATGGGGGAGAAGTGCCAAGCCAGCTACTGCAAATGACAATTTGGACACCAGAGCAAGAAAGGATAATAGAGTTGGCCAAGCTCTTCCCCAACCATTTCTGAATTTTATTCCCTGGTTTTGTGGCCAAGAAAACCAGCACCACCGTGATTGTTTTGGCCAAGACAGAAGAAATGGCAACTGAGAAGATGATGCTGAAGGTTATCTGTCGGAGAAGGCAAGTGGCTCTGGTTGGCTGGCCAATGAACAAGAAGGAGGTAAAGAAGGAAAACAGGAGGGAGACCAGGAGGATGTAAGAGAGGTCCCGATTATTGGCTTTGATGATTGGAGTGTCTTGGAAGTTAATGAAGATTCCCAAGACAAAGCCTGTGAGGAAAGAGAGGAAAGAGGCAAATAAAGCCAGGATGATCCCCAGATTCTCTTGGTAGGATAGGAAGGTTTTAATCTTGGGAATACAGTGATCTCGAAGGAAGTTTGGATGTCGATCTTCTGGACAAGGGGTACATTTTTTTGCATCTGCAAGAAGGAAAAGTAAGATTTCTCATAAATCACATATTTTAATGTATTGGGAAATAGGAATAGCATGAATGATTGCATGTGAAGGAAATCAATCTGCAATAAGAAAGAAATGGGGACTGTCTTCCACTGTTCAGAGAGAGGATGAACTTACATCTGCTGAGTTTATTTAACCTGGTTTTCAGAAATAGCAATAGCACTTATACACCAATCTACAAAGTGCTTTTACAGCATTTTGAGCAGCTTACAATGTCAAAAAACTGGATCCTTATTTACTGATCTTGAAAAGATGTGTTGGAAGAAATCTCCTTGGTTCATTCCCCCGCTGGGAAGCAGTCACCAGAGCTGAGAAGAAATTGACATCAAAGCAAGCTGCCAGAAAGCGGAACTCATTAATTCAGGAAGGCAAGAGACAATAGTGCCAGTAGTCTCCCACCGACCGGTGCACTCCCACAGAGAGGGTCTCCTCCAGGTCCCGACGCCTTCTATGTGCTGCCTGGTGACCCCAAGGAATAGGGCCTTCTCTGTGGGGGCACCCGCCCTTTGGAACGGGATGCCCCCGGGACTACGAACGACCAATGACCTGAGGGCGTTCAGACGTGACCTGAAGACCTGGCTCTTCGAGCAGGCCGGCCTGAGCTGACTCAAATGGGATTTTAAATGGGGTTTTAGATTAGTTGGGATGGGGTACAAAGTTTTAATTTATTTTAATTGGGGGTTTTAGATTTTTATTGGGGCAGCCTAGGATTTAATTCTTTTTTAACAATATTTATATTTGTCTATATGTATTTTAGTTGGCTGTTCACCGCCCTGAGTCCTTTGGGAGAAGGGCGGTATATAAAACCTATTAATAAATAAATAAATAAATAGTGGCACAGCTCAAGTGTTCCTGGCTAGCCAGCAGATTGGGCAAGGCAAGCCCATGACTTTTTATACTTGATTTTCCTTTGAAGCTTCTATAGTTTGAGGGGTTTTGATGTGGTTCTAGCTGAAATGATTGATTGCCTTAGGTTTTTGTTTTCCTGCTTTACTGGGTTAATCCTGATCCAAAGTCTTTTGATTTTTTTTTTTTTCATATCCTAGGGGTTAATCCCAGGGTGGGATCTGACAGGGTTAACTACCAGTTTGGTCATTTATGAGGTTCGGTGATTTACGATGTGCTTCCCTGCACGCTGCCGGCCCGCATCTGTAAATCGTCATCAGCATGCTGCGTGCAGAGAAGCAGCCTTTCAAAAAGCCCTCTTTTCCTGCTTTTTTAACTGCAGCTGTGCCTCGCACGGCAGCTGAAGTTGAAAAAATCAGGAAATAAAGGTCAGGTAAGAGCCCAGGTGGGCAAGTGGGCAAAAACCTCAGCAGACATAAAACCGATTCTATGTCTGCTGCTCTTCAGAGCTACCGGTTCTACAGAGGTGGACAGAACCAGTAGAAACTCACCCCTGGTTAATCTTGTCAGGGAGGCAGGAAAGTGTGGCGTGCTTTATTGCGGTTATTTTTAGCTTGATTCTACTTATCTTGATGGCCCTATTCAAATGTTTTGAGTGTTTTGAGGCTGCTTTTTGTGGTCAAGTTTCATTATACTTCCATTACACTTTGAAACAGCCGTTAATGGCTTTTGGCCAGGGTTGGACTTCAAAAATTTCAGCAACTGCTTCTCTGCCCGATTGCTGGGCAGGCGTGGCCATGGTGGGTGTGGCCTAGTCAGCCTCCTGTGCCATAGGGGGCGTTTTTACCTTTCCGGGCTCCGAAGGCTTTCCTCGAGCCTCCAGGAGGATAAACATGACCTCCCGGGGCTGCAGAGCCTCTTCTGGAGCCTCCAGGAGGCCCCTTTTTTGCCCTCTCCAAGCATCTGTGTGGGCCCTGCACTTACCTCGAATCCAAAATGGGCCCCGTGGAGACTCTTGGGAGGGGCAGGGTGGGGTGGGAGGGGTGGGGTGGGTGGAGCCAGCCAGGAGTGGGATTTGCCAATTCGCCAAACTAGTGATAACCATTAGCTATGGGATCGCTCGATCTGGGTGAACCTGTAGCAGCCCACCCCTGCTTTTGGCAGCATGCCCAGAATTTCAATTAGCTTGAGTGGCTGCTCTTTCATCTGGGACTTTCTTAAAGAGGAAGGCCTGTTTTTCATTCTTGACACTGCTTTAATGATTCCTGGCAGTGTTCTGTTGGGGTGTACTACACTCAGATGGAAGGCTGAATCAACCTTGACCTGTTCAGGATTGAACTCCTGGATGTGGACAGAGTCAGCCTGCCATACTGCATTCTAACCACTGTGCCACCACCATGAGCAAGAAAGGAGAATTAGAATTAGACCCAAGCAACAACTCAAAAGATGTCTTTCCAGGGGAAACAACTCACTGACTCAACTTTATGTCATAAAGATAGGGAACAAATCCACTTTCCCAAGGAAACCAAAACTGTAAGTTCAATCATAAGACCATTATATAGATTGGATGATAAAGATAAAGGATAGGAAGGAAGCAAAATCATCATCTCAGTTACTAAACCTTTATAAGGCCAAATAATGCTGAGAAGATGTGAGAAGATCCCAGGAGAGGAACCCAAAATCTGAAACCAGAAGACAGTTTGATAAAGTCCATGAGATTAACACCTCAGAAAGAACATGTGTTCATCAACCTTGTTTATTACATCAGTACTAGGACCTTGCACAGAAAATGTCTAGAGTTTCTCTTCTTCCTGAAGTCTTACTCACCTTCCTGGGTGGAGATGGTTCCTTCTGCACAAGGAAGACAATCATAGCAACAGATGGGTTCTCCTTCCCGGGCTACTTTCACAAATCCAGGATGACAGCTTTCTACACATCTGGAAGGAGGTAGGGGCTGAGGAGAGAAACAAAGACTTTAAGAAAATAAATTTATTTCATGAAAGGAGACAAATGAGGAAGAAGGACTTAGCAATCTGAAATTCAAGACTGAATGTTATTTAGTCTGAAGGCTATAAAAACACTGGAGCTCATCCAACAGATTCTGGTGGATGTTTCTTCCATGTTATCCTAATTTTTCACTCACTGCAGGTTTTAGATTCAGGCTGTAGATTTTTATATACTTTATATATACTTTATATACATTTATATAGACTCAAGGAAAAATAGAATGGATAGTTTGCTTTGGCAAAATTAATACTGTTTTTATTTATTTATTTTATTTATTTATTTACAAGATTAATATACTGCCCCCTCTCCCTGCGGGACTCGGGGCGGTGTACAGCCATTAAAAATACAATAATAACACAATAATTAAAAGCAATTAAAAAGATTAAATATCATGGCTGAATAATAAAAATGAGACAAGTGTTTAAAAATAAGGACTAAAACCAATTAAAACCAAATTTAAAACCCCATAAAACTCTAGGCCAGACCACCTTGATGAAATAAATAAGTTTTCAATGCGTGCCGGAAGATCAAAAGGTCAGGGATGATCCTCATCTCTGGGGGTAATTCGTTCCAGAGGGAGGGTGCCCCCAAAGAGAAGGCCCGCACCCTCGGGTTGCCAGCCGTCCAGCTGCACCCTGAGGAGACCCACTCTATGGGAGCGCACTGGCTGACTGGAGATCGATGGTGGCAGTAGGCAGTCCCGTAAATACCCAGGTCCCAAGCCATGGAGCGCTTTAAAGATGTTGCCCATGAATCAAATTTAGCTGCATTTGGCAGGACTAATAAATAACAAATAAAACTAATAATAAATACTAATAAATAATTTTGCGGGACTAATTTAGTGGGACTAATAAAAAAACACAAAGAATGGTTACAGGAATTGGATACATCTAGTCTAATAAAAAGAAGGACTAGGGGAGACAGGATAGCACTGTTCCAATATCTCCTATAAAGATGAAGAGTCAAACTATTTTCCAAAGCACTCAAAGGCAAAATGAGAAACAATGGTTGGAAACTAACCAAGGAGAGAAGCAACCTGGATTTAAGGAGAAACTTCCTAACAGTGAGGACAGTAAACCAGTAGAATGGTTTGCCTCCAGAAATTTTGATGCTCCATCATGGAAAGCTTTCAAAAAGAGACTGGATAACTATTTGTCTGAAATGATATGGAGTTTCCCTCTCTAGCAGCAGGTTGCATTAGAAAACGTCTGAGATCCCTTTCAATATTATTCTATGTTCTAATTATAATAAATATGTAAGGGTATATTTCTTATGGAAAGCTAGACAATTAAACACAGAATTGTCTTGGACAAATTGATGACATTCAAAACCAATTCCTGCCCAAAGAATGCAACCTAGTTGGTAAGCGCTTCAGCGAGCATGAAATAAACATATTCCCACCTTCAATCCTTCCATCTCAGAGGACAAATTTGGATTGATCATAAATGTGAAATCCTTTGATCCTTGTCTTTCTAGACTTCCAAACTTCGTTTTGTTAATTGAGGTTTTGGAGAAAATCACCCAGTTCATAAGGTCCAGGTCTGATGCCAGGTCTCCGTTTTCATTCAAATAAACTCCTTCTATGGAATTATTGTAAAACTGAGTACTTTGAAGGAAGGAATGAAACTGGCATAGAAGAGAGAATGGTTATTTTAGAATGGATTCCCAACGTTCTATGGGGAGACCCTCCTCACTTGTGCTGGGGATGAGCAGAAGATCTCGCTGACTATTGTATATACTAAATGAAGATAATCAGATTAATTTTTTGAGTAAAATGAAGCCCAAAAAGGAACTTTATGTCCATACATTGCAGAAATATCTGAATAGCTCAGGGGGATTTTCAACCAATACGATATATATATACACACTTTAAGCCCAAAAATACACTAAGTCAGAAACTCTCAGAAAGAGTGCTAAGGACTAGATGTCTGCAAGGAACGTAAATCAGTCTAGTTCAGATATGTATATGTACAGGGCAAGAAAAATGCAATCTTGCAAGTTTACCAGACAGATGGCATAAGGAACACTACAGAACCTAGTAGTGCTGCTCAAAATACTTTGGAACATCCTCCTGAGGGGAGCAATAGAAACACACCATAAAGTGGGTATGTGGGGTCTCTAACGATGCACTCCAAATGCATAGCGCTTATAAGCAGCATCCTGAATAATGGAAAGCCAACTTCCTTAAATGTTCTCTGCTGTCCCCACCACTCTCTGTATGGACTTTCTATCTGAGGCACTGCTGCCACCAAACCAAACAGTGATGCCGTTTGTTAAAACATTCTCAGTCGTGCCTCTGTAAAAAGTGGCCAGGAGAGAAGGAGAAAGGTTTGCTCTCCTCATTCGACACAAGAAATGGAAATGCTGGTTTGCATGCATCACTAAGGAGACCAATTCAGATTGTTGGTTATCTGCACCCCCAGATATTTAATACTGTTGACCACCTCTACCTTTCTCAATAAATGAAGTCAAGAATTGTTCTTACTTAGAGGCAGGTCTGACACCTCATTTCAACCCTGAGCTACAAAAATTCTCCTTTATTGGAGAATCTATTGATAAAGAAAGGAAACAAGAGAAAGGGATTCAAACGAGAAATGAACTGGAAAGTTGGAATCCAATTTAATGTTCGTCTTTGAATTTTATTTTTTTTATTTTATTTTGAGGCTAGGAACCTAATGCTTCCATTTGTAAAATTGATTCTTATCTGCAGAAGAGTGATGTGCACCAGAAAAGAAATACCTGCCAAGCCTTCAGCCTTGGAGACTCTGAGTTCTTCTCCCCTTTGATCCTCGCCTTCTTAGATCTGGATAAATAGGCTGCATGTAAGGCCCAGGCTACAGCCCAGACAGTGTTGTAAATGAAATAATTATCCAGAGACAGGATCTGATCCATCTCCTGCAGGGACACAACTTCCAGCTCTTCTCTCTCTCTGCACCGTTTCCAAACTTTCACAGAAAAGGCATCCGTGATGTAGGAGCATATAAAAGATGTATGTGCAAGGTAAGGCATGGTGTGGTAAAGGTGCTTTAACTCACTGCATTTTGCCATGTGATTCTTCTTCATC
>JAGDQI010000285.1:0-31328 GCA_023653725.1 Bungarus multicinctus
TGCCAAAGCCGATCCGCTCCCGGTTCGGTTGATAATGCAGAGTTCCACATCTGCTTACGGTTCCACTGGAATGCCATGATTTATCAATCGCTCCGGGTTACCTTCACGCAGGAAAGTGTTAAAACCTCCCGGCAATTGGTACAACACGTAAGTTGGCGCACCAAGACGACCCAGCTCCATCCAGACGGCGGCTACAGTGACAAAACCCGCTTCCAGACCGCCGTGTTCTTCCGGGATCAACAGACTATCAATGCCCATATCCGCCAGCGCTTTTACAAAACGCTCAGGGTAGACGCTGTCACGATCGCACTCGGCAAAATAAGCTTCCCAGTTCTCACTGGCCATCAGTTCACGAATACCGGCGACAAACAGTTCCTGCTCGTCATTTAAGTTGAAATCCATCTTTCAGCCTCTTGATCAATTGGGTTAATTAGAATTACTTGTCTTTCCAGTGCACTTTGGCGTCTTTAATAAAGGACAGCGTCACCATGATGTTGACGAAGAACAGCGGGCTCCTCCGGCGATAATCGCGGTCTGAATCGGCTTCAGCCCACCCAGCGCCAGCAGAACGATACCGATGATGCCGACCAGAACGGACCAGCCGATACGCACTAACAGCGGCGGTTCTTCACCATCGCGGACTTCACGACAGGTGGACATCGCCAGGGTGTAAGAGCAGGCGTTAATCAGCGTCACAGTGGCAATAAAGCAGAGGATGAAGAAACCCCACATGGTGGCGGTGCTGAGCGGTAAAGCAGCCCAGGTTTCGATAATGGCGCGCGCCACGCCGTGTTGTTCATCAGCTGCGGGATGTTGAGAATGTTTTTTATCCATCAGCAGCAGTGTGTTGCTGCCAAGGACGGTCCACAGTATCCAGGTCGAAGCGGTCAGGCCCAACACCATCCCGAAGCACAGTTCACGGACGGTACGACCACGAGAAATACGGCCAGGAAGATACTCATCTGGATAGCGTAAATGACCCACCACGCCCAGTAGAAGACGGTCCAGCCCTGTGGGAAGCCGCCTTTACCGATGGCATCGGTATAGAACAGCATGCGCGGCAGATACATCAACAGCATACCGACGGAGTCGGTGAAGTAGTTCATGATGAAGCTGGCGCCGCTGACGATTAAACACCCATCACAGCATCAGGAAACTCAGGTAGCACGCACGTTCGCTGGCCAATCTGAACCCTTTGCAGGCGCACGGCCACGCAAATGGCGTTCAATATGACTTCAGCAGGTAATGATGATAGCGTCGAGTTGCGGTATGCGGAATATCGAACAGTACTGCATTACACCGGTTTACCAGCGGAGTGCCAGACGAGAATGGTCACCAGCGCCGCAGATCAGCGCCACCAGATAGAAGTTACGACGATGGTTGCGAACAGCCCTGTCCATGCTTCTCGCCCAAACGGTTGTTTTACCAGCGTGTGGAGGGGACGGTGTGACGTCCATCTTGCGACAAAGAAGAAGTAGGCGAATGCCACAGAAAGGAAAACTGTAGGTTTGCCCACGGAACGGTCACCAGTGGAACAGACTGTACGCCAGGCCAGGCTCTTTCCGCGGACGTGGAATTAGGCGCGAGAGCAAAACGGTGGGGTGGAGATGTAGTGTAGATCCGATGGAACCCAGAACAGCACCGCGGGGATTGTACAAGAAGAGAAACATCACAAAATCCAAATGGCGGTACTAAACTTGTTTTCGTCGCCTAAATTCTTTTGGCATACGGGCCAAAGAATAGCCAGAACAGCCGAAAAGCATGACGACCATTACATTCAAATGCCCAGCCCCAGACATGGTGACATAACTGAATACCGCATTAATAACGACGTTAGCGGCATCGAGATCTCTTACCGTTAGCCAACAAAGTATTCCAACTATTATTAATGCGGAAAAAAAACCTTCGGTTCAATTCCCGACTTTCTCTTTTCATTTTTCATAAGTGAATTCCAGTGTGAAAACAAAACTTATTTAGCGTGCCCGTGTATGATCATTTGTTTATTTATTATTAATGATTTGTTGATAACTTTTTAACCTCTGGGAGCGCCTCAGTGAGTAACCCATAATGAGTATTCATATCGGGTGGTTCTGTTACCTGTGTCACACTTTTTATGCTGATTAA
Source organism: Bungarus multicinctus (assembly GCA_023653725.1). Classification (NCBI taxonomy): domain Eukaryota; kingdom Metazoa; phylum Chordata; class Lepidosauria; order Squamata; family Elapidae; genus Bungarus; species Bungarus multicinctus. The sequence continues at coordinate 2,125 of JAGDQI010000285.1, forward strand.
TTCACTTAAAAATTTGATATTTTTTGTTTTTAATCAAAGCCTTGCGTGTGGTTTTTAACTTTTTAAGTGACTGGCGTTCAATATTGTTGAACCCACAGACATATTGAAAATTTTCATATTTGACGTAATTCTTTCAATATTGGTGAGGTACGTAACACTATTGAAAGTTACGAATTTCAATGTGTGACATTTCAATATTGGTGATTAAGGTTTTATTTCCGAATTAAAGAGCGTGATATCTGTATTAACACTGCCGATATAAATACGTTTCCTACATGATTTCTGGAGATGCAATGAAGATAATTACTTGCTACAATGCGTACCTGATGAACAGGATATTACGATAATAATGCTGATGGTTCACTCGATTTCAGCAAAGCGGATGGCAAAATAAGCCAGTACGATCTGAATGCGATCGAAGCGGCTTGTCAGTTGAAACAACAGTCAGAAGAGGCTCAGGTTGTGGCCATGAGCGTCGGCGGCAAAGCGCTCACCAATGCAAAAGGGCGAAAAGATGTGCTTTCCCGTGGTCCAGATGAACTGATTGTTGTTATTGACGACCAATTTGAGCAGGCGTTTGCCGCAACAAACAGCCAGCGCACTGGCTGCCGCCGCGCAAAAAGCAGGTTTCGATCTGCTTATTTGTGGTGACGGTTCTTCCGATCTTTATGCTCAGCAGGTTGGTCTGCTGGTGGGCGAAGCGCTGAACATTCCGGCGATTAACGGCGTGAGTAAAATCCTCTCTCTTACCGACAGCACCCTGACGGTAGAGCGAGAACTGGAAGATGAAGTTGAAACTTTGAGCATCCCGCTTCCGGCGGTGATCGCGGTTTCAACGGACATCAACACCCCACAAATCCCTTCCATGAAAGCCATTCTGGCGCGGCGAAAAAACCGGTTTCAGGTCTGGTCACCTGCAGACATTGGCCTGAACAGCGCGCAGGCGTATTCCGAACAACATGTTGCCGCACCGAAGCAGCGTGAGCGTCAGCGCGTTGTGATTGAAGGTGACGGTGAAGAACAGATTGCCGCGTTTGTCGAGAATCTTCGCAAAATCATTTAATTATCAGGGGATGTTATGAACAAATTTTCCAGTATCTGGGTATTCAGCGATACCCCTTCTCGTCTGCCGGAACTGATGAATGGTGCGCAGGCTTTAGGTGAAAAAGTTAACACGTTTGTGCTGAGTGAAGCGGACTGTGCGACGGCATGCCATTTAGGCGCGGATGATGTCTGGTTACTCAGCGGTAAACCAGAAGACCGTATGGTTGAAGACTACGCCAATGTGATGGCCGAAACTATTCGTCAGCACAGTGAGGGCGGGGCGGTGCTGCTGCCGAATACGCGTCGGGGCAAGCTGTTAGCGGCAAAGCTGGGGTTTCGCTTGTCGGCTGCGGTCTCAAATGACGCCAGTGCAGTCGCCGTGCAGGACGGAAAAGCGGCGGTAAAACATATGGTCTACGGCGGTCTGGCGATGGGGGGCAGAAACAATCGCTTCGCCATTCGCCGTGATAACGCTCAGCAGCGGAACATATGACGCGCAGCAACCGGATTCCGCCCGCAGCGGTGAGGTGCACACCGTGTCATGGCAGGCTCCGGCTGTAACCGTTACTCGTACAGCAACTCAGGCGCGTCAGAGCAACAGCGTCGACCTCGACAAAGCCCGTCTGGTGGTCAGCGTGGGACGCGGTATCGGCAGCAAAGAAATATCTCGCTGGCGGAAGCGCTGTGCCAGACGATTGGCGCTGAGTTGGCCTGCTCCCGTCCGGTGGCGGAAAACGAGAAGTGGATGGAGCACGAACGCTACGTCGGCATCTCCAACCTGATGCTTAAGCCTGAACTGTATCTGGCCGTGGGGATCTCCGGACAGATCCAACATATGGTCGGTGCCAACGGCGCGCAGACGATTTTCGCCATCAACAAAGATAAAAATGCGCCGATCTTCCAGTATGCGGATTTTGGCATCGTTGGCGATGCGCTGAAGATCCTGCCTGCGCTGACGGCTGCTTTAGCGCGTTAAACCATTTCGGGCAGGATGCGAAGGTGTCCTGCCGCTGACAGGAGTACATATGTCCGAAGATATCTTTGATGCCATCATCGTGGGTGCAGGTCTGGCGGGTTCGGTTGCGGCGCTGGTGCTGGCTCGGGAGGGCGCACAGGTGCTGGTTATCGAGCGCGGCAATTCTGCTGGCGCGAAGAATGTCACCGGTGGGCGCATGTATGCGCATAGCCTGGAGAACATCATTCCCGGTTTTGCTGAGCAGGCCCCCATTGAACGCATCATCACCCACGAAAAACTCGCCTTTATGACTGACAAAGGGGCGATGACCATCGACTATTGCAACGGCGAAGACGCCAAATCGTCGCAGGTTTCTTACTCTGTCTTACGCAGTAAATTTGACGCCTGGCTGATGGAACAGGCCGAAGAGGCGGGGGCTCAGCTCATCACCGGTATCCGTGTGGATAACGTTGTGCAGCGCGAGGGCAAGGTCGTGGGCGTGGAAGCCGATGGCGATATTCTGGAAGCCAAAGTGGTTATCCTTGCTGACGGAGTGAATTCTCTGTTGGCTGAAAAGTTGGCATGGCAAAGCGCGTCGAGGCATCACATGTTGCCGTCGGCGTAAAAGAGCTGATCGAGTTGCCGAAATCGGTAATTGAAGATCGTTTCCAGTTACAAGGGAACGAAGGGGCAGCCTGTCTGTTTGCCGGATCGCCCACCGATGGGTTGATGGGCGGTGGCTTTCTCTATACGAATGAAACGACCCTTTCTTTGGGGCTGGTCTGCGGCCTTCATCATCTGAAAGATGCGAAAAAATCGGTTCCGCAAATGCTGGAAGATTTCAAACAACATCCGGCGGTTGCCCCGCTGATCGCCGGTGGCAAGCTGGTGGAATATGCCGCGCACGTCGTACCGGAAGCCGGTATCAACATGCAGCCAGAACTGGTGGGGGACGGCGTACTGATTGCTGGTGACGCTGCCGGCATGTGTATGAACCTCGGCTTTACCATTCGTGGTATGGATCTCGCCATATCCGCAGGTGAAGCGGCGGCGAAAACGGTTGCTTTCAGCCATGAAGCGCGACGATTTTAGCAAGCAGTCGCTGGGCGAATACCGTCAGCATCTGGAAGAAGGCCCGATGCGCGATATGCGCATGTATCAAAAGCTACCCGCTTTTCTTGATAACCCACGCATGTTTACCGCTTATCCGGAAATGGCGGTCAGTATTGCGCGCGACCTGTTCACCGTGGATGGTTCGGCACCGGTGCCAATGCGTAAAAAAATCCTGCGCCATGCGAAGAAAGTGGGTTTCATCAACCTGATGAAAGATGGCCTGAAAGGAGTGACCGTATTATGACATCTCCCGTCAACGTGGACGTCAAACTGGCGTCAATAAGTTCAATGTGGATGAAGACAGTCCGCATATCATTCTCAAAACCGATCCTGACAAACAGGTGCTGGAGGTGCTGATTAAGGCCTGTCCGGCTGGCCTGTATAAAAAGCAGGACGACGGCAGCGTACGATTTGATTACGCCGGATGCCTGGAATGCGGAACGTGCCGCATTCTCGGGCTGGATACAGCGCTGGAAAAATGGGAATACCCACGTGGACATTTGGCGTGGAGTTTCGCTACGGCTAAACCTGGTGCCGGATGGCGGCTTCGCCTTGTCCGGCCTACAGGAACATGGCGTTGGCCTGATAAGCGTAGCGTCATCAGGCATTAAGTTAAAATAAAACAGGACACAACCATGCAGCAGCCCAGGAACTTTGATGACATCAAATTCACCTCTATTCACCGCCGGATAATGCTGTGGGGAAGCGGTGGGCCGTTTCTGGATGGTTATGTGCTGGTGATGATTGGCGTGGCATTGGAACAGCTCACGCCAGCATTGAAACTGGATGCGCAGTGGATTGGTCTGCTGGGCGCCGGTACGCTTGCGGGGCTGTTTGTGGGGACGTCGCTGTTTGGCTACATTTCCGACAAGGTCGGGCGGCGCAAAATGTTCATTATCGATATTATCGCCATTGGCGTGATATCGGCGGCAACCATGTTTGTCTCCTCGCCCGTTGAGCTGTTGGTAATGCGCGTGCTGATCGGCATTGTGATTGGTGCTGACTACCCAATCGCCACTTCGATGATCACGGAATTCTCCAATACCCGCCAGCGCGCTTTCTCCATCGGCTTTATTGCCGCTATGTGGTATGTCGGCGCCACCTGTGCCGATCTGGTCGGTTACTGGTTGTATGATGTTGAGGCGGATGGCGTTGGATGTTGGGCAGCGCGGTGATCCCCTGCATTTTGATCCTGATTGGGCGTTTCGATCTTCCTGAATCGCCGCGCTGGCTGCTGCGTAAAGGTCGGGTGAAAGAGTGTGAGGAGATGATGATCAAACTGTTCGGCGAACCGGTGGTGTTCGACGAAGAAGCGCCGCAGGAGACGCGCTTTCTTCAGCTGTTTAATCGCCGTCATTTCCCGTTTGTACTGTTTGTCGCCGCTATCTGGACCTGTCAGGTGATCCCGATGTTTGCCATTTATACCTTTGGCCCGCAGATTGTTGGGCTGCTGGGGCTTGGTGACGGGAAAAGCGCCGCGTTGGGAAATGTGGTAATCAGCCTATGCTTTATGTTGGGGTGTATCCCTCCCATGTTCTGGCTCAATAGCGCGGGCCGGCGACCGTTGTTAATTGGCTGCTTCATTATGATGACGCTGGCGTTGGCCGTGCTGGGGTTAATCCCTGATATGGGCGCGTGGCTGGTGGTGCTGGCGTTTGCCGTATACGCGTTTTTCTCGGGGGGGCCAGGAAACCTGCAATGGCTCTACCCTAACGAACTGTTTCCCACCGATATTCGGGCGTCTGCTGTCGGGGTGATTATGTCCTTAAGCCGTATCGGCACCATTGTTTCAACCTGGGCGCTGCCGGTATTTATCACCAAATACGGGATCAGTAATGTCATGCTGATGGGGCGGGAATTTCGCTGATTGGCCTGCTCGTGTCCATCGCTTTTGCCCCGGAAACGCGAGGTCTGACGTTGGCGCAAACCAGCCAAATGACGATTCGTAGCAAGCCCGTGACCAGGGCGGGTTATTAGGAGTGTTCTGTATTTTCCCTGCAACTCAGTCAGTTAGCCTACAGTTAACGGGTATATCACTGAAAACGACTGAAAAGCAGGGAGAACACCATGCAAAAACATATTCTGATCACCTCTATTTTTACCGCAGCAGCACTGTTTACCGTAGCTGGTTGCTCCTCAAACCAGGCGGTTAAAACCACCGAGGGCAAAACAATCGTTACCGACGGCAAACCGCAAGTTGATGATGATACAGGCCTGATGTCGTACAAAAATGCGCAAACGGGTAAGACTGAACAGATTAACCGCAATCAGGTTAAAGATATGAGCGAACTGGATAACTAGTTCAGTTTTCTCCATTCAACCCCTCAATAATATTGACTGTTAGCCTGCAGATTAACTGACTAAACTCACTGTTATTACAATAATTCAGTGAAACAGGCTAATCATGATCCTCATCATTTATGCGCATCCCTATCCGCAGCACTCGCACGCGAATAAGCGGATGCTTGAACAGGCAAGGACGCTGGAGGGCGTGGAGATCCGCTCGCTCTACCAGCTCTACCCCGACTTTAATATCGATATTGCCGCGGAACAGGATGCGCTGGCGCGCGCTGATTTGATTATCTGGCAGCATCCTATGCAATGGTATAGCACACCTCCCTTACTCAAACTGTGGATGGATAAAGTCCTTTCGCACGGCTGGGCGTATGGCCGCGGCGGGACTGCGCTCCATGGTAAACACCTGCTGTGGGCAGTGACGACCGGCGGCGGCGAAAACCACTTTGATATTGGCACCCATCCCGGATTTGATGTGCTTTCCCAGCCCTTACAGGCAACGGCGCTTTACTGTGGCCTCAAATGGCTGCCGCCGTTTGCGATGCACTGTACGTTTATCTGTGATGATGAAACCTTGCAGGCGCAAGCGCGTCATTACAAACAGCGTCTGTTGGAGTGGCAGGAGGTTCATCATGGATAACCATACGCTAATACAGGCGCTGATTTATCTCGGGTCGGCGGCGCTGATTGTCCCTATTGCCGTGCGACTGGGGCTAGGGTCAGTGCTGGGGTATCTCATCGCAGGGTGCATTATTGGCCATGGGGCCTGAGGATGGTGACCGACGCTGAATCAATCCTGCATTTTGCGGAGATCGGCGTGGTGCTGATGCTTTTTGTCATCGGTCTGGAGTTGGATCCGCAACGATTGTGGAAACTGCGGGCCTCGGTGTTCGGTGGCGGCGCGCTGCAGATGGTGGTTTGCGGCGGTCTGATTGGTTTGTTCTGTATGTTCCTCGGCCTGCGCTGGCAGGTAGCGGCACTGATCGGCATGACGCTGGCGCTTTCCTCCACGGCTATCGCTATGCAGGCAATGAACGAACGGAACCTGATGGTTTCGCAAATGGGACGCAGCGCGTTTGCCGTGCTGCTGTTCCAGGATATCGCCGCCATTCCTCTGGTGGCGATGATCCCATTGCTCGCAGCGAGCGGCGCATCGACAACGCTTGGGGCGTTTGCGCTCTCCGCCCTTAAGGTGGCGAGCGCCCTGGTGCTGGTGGTGTTGCTGGGGCGTTATGTGACACGTCCGGCCTTGCGTTTTGTCGCTCGCTCTGGTCTGCGGGAGGTATTCAGTGCCGTTGCGCTGTTCCTCGTTTTTGGCTTCGGTCTGCTGTTGGAAGAGGTTGGACTGTCGATGGCGATGGGGGCGTTCCTGGCCGGTGTGCTGTTGGCAAGCTCTGAGTATCGCCACGCGCTGGAGAGCGATATCGAACCATTTAAAGGGTTGTTGCTGGGACTGTTTTTCATCGGCGTGGGGATGTCTATCGACTTTGGTACGCTGATTGATAATCCCTTACGCATTATCATTCTGTTGGTCGGTTTCCTGATTATCAAAATTGTCATGCTGTGGCTGATAGCGAAACCCTTACAGGTGCCGAACAAGCAGCGCAGATGGTTTGCCGTATTATTAGGGCAGGGCAGTGAGTTTGCCTTCGTGGTGTTTGGCGCGGCGCAAATGGCAAACGTGCTTGATCCTGATTGGGCGAAATCTCTGACGCTGGCGGTGGCGCTGTCGATGGCGGCGACGCCGATTTTGCTGGTAATTCTGACGCGTCTGGAAAAATCAGCGACCGGTGAAGAGCGGGAAGCAGATGAAATCGACGAGGAACAACCTCGGGTGATCATCGCCGGGTTTGGGCGATTTGGCCAGATAACCGGTCGTCTGTTGTTGTCGAGCGGGGTCAAAATGGTGGTTCTTGATCATGACCCGGACCATATCGAAACGCTGCGTAAATTCGGCATGAAGGTTTTCTATGGCGATGCGACGCGAATGGATCTGCTGGAGTCTGCCGGGGCGGCTAAAGCTGAAGTTATTATTAACGCCATTGACGATCCGCAAACCAGCCTGCAACTGACCGAAATGGTGAAACAGCATTTCCCGCATCTGCAAATTATTGCCCGTGCGCGCGACGTGGATCATTACATCCGCCTGCGCCAGGCTGGCGTGGAGATGCCGGAACGTGAAACCTTTGAGGGCGCGCTGAAGACCGGACGTCTGGCTCTGGAAGGTCTTGGGCTTGGCCGCTATGAAGCGCGTGAGCGGGCCGATGTATTCCGCCGCTTCAACACGCTGATGGTTGAGGAGATGGTGAAAGGGGAAAATGACGCAACCTCCCGCGCGGCGGTATATAAACGTACTAGCGAAATGCTGAGTGAAATTATTGCGGAAGATCGTCAGCACTTATCTTTAATTCAACGCCATGGCTGGCAAGGCACGGATGAAGGTAAGCATACGGGCGACGTCGCCGATGAGCCGGAAGTGAAACCGTCAACATAGGGTAAAAAATGTGATGTTCTGCAAACTTTACTGCTAATTGGCTGTTTTTGAACTACTGTAATGCTGGCGCACCACCTTAAATAGGTCGGTTCGCCAGCAGAACGGAAAATTTTCATGCTCATCCTCTTTCCGCCAGTCGACGAAAGATTGCGCTTTCCGTATAGTGGCGACAATTTTTTTGTATCCGGGAAACATTCAATGATCAGTCTGATTGCGGCGTTAGCGGTAGATCGCGTCATCGGTATGGAAAATGCCATGCCATGGAACCTACCTGCCGATCTCGCCTGGTTTAAACGTAATACCTTAAACAAGCCGGTTGTCATGGGACGCCACACGTGGGAATCCATCGGGCGACCGTTGCCAGGGCGTAAAAATATCGTCATCAGCAGCAAGCCTGGCACCGACGATCGCGTGCAGTGGGTGAAGTCTGTTGAGGAAGCGATCGCGGCCTGTGGCGATGAACCTGAAATTATGGTTATTGGCGGTGGGCGTGTGTATGAGCAGTTCCTGCCGAAAGCGCAGAAACTGTATCTGACACACATTGATGCGGAAGTGGAAGGGGATACGCATTTCCCGGACTACGAACCGGATGACTGGGAATCGGTGTTCAGTGAATTCCACGATGCTGACGCGCAAAACTCCCACAGCTACTGCTTCGAGATTCTGGAACGTCGTTAATGTGGATGCCGGATGGCGTTGCGCTAATCCGGCCTAAAGATTGCACATTCGTAGGCCGGATAAGGTGCGAGCACCGCCATCCGGCAGACGACTATCAGGCGTTGACGGCTTCGCCGGGATCCAGATTCAGATGGCGATTTGAGGGTTGCACAAAATACTGTTTGTCTTCCCAGCGCAAACAGGTGAGATCGCCGCCCCAGCAACACCCCGTATCTAACGCGTAAATACCTTCTGGCGTGCCTTTGCCCTCCAGTGATGCCCAGTGCCCGAAGGCAATGCTATACGCTTCACTGACAGGTCCAGGAATGGCAAACCACGGCTTGAGCGGGGCTGGCGCATCTTCTGGCGACTCTTTGCTGTACATATCCAACTGACCGTTGGGGAAGCAGTAACGCATGCGGGTAAACGCGTTGGTAATAAAACGCAGGCGCGCCAGTCCCGTGAGTTCTGGTGTCCAGTTGTTTTGGCATGTCGCCGTACATGGCGTCGAGGAAGAAGGGATAAGAGTCGCTCGACAGCACGGCTTCAACATCGCGAGCACAGTCCTTCGCCGTCTGCAGGTCCCACTGTGGGGTAATCCCTGCATGCGCCATGACCAGTTTCTTCTCTTCATCAACCTGCAACAGCGGCTGGCGACGTAGCCAGTTAAGCAGCGTGTCAGCATCGGGTGCTTCAAGCAGCGGCGTGAGCCGGTCTTTCGGTTTATTACGGCTGATGCCGGCAAACACGGCCAGCAGGTGTAAATCGTGATTACCGAGGACTAACCGCACGCTGTCGCCCAGCGATTTAACGTAGCGCAAAACGTCTAACGACCCTGGCCCACGCGCGACCAGATCGCCGGTGAGCCATAGGGTGTCTTGTTCTGGATTAAAGTCTACCTGGTGCAGCAAGGCTACCAGTTCATCGTAACAACCGTGAACGTCGCCAATGAGGTATGTTGCCATAGCTATTGTTTTAATGAATGAGTGTAGGAACGGCGAGTCGAAACACGGGAATGTCGATGGTAAAGGCGATCCCTTGCTCATCGATCATTTCGTAATGACCCTGCATGGTGCCCAGCGGTGTTTCAATCACCGCACCGCTGGTGTACTGGTACTCTTCGCCAGGTTCTATGTGGGGCTGAACGCCAACCACCCCTTCGCCCTGAACTTCAGTTTCACGGCCATGACCATTGGTGATCAACCAATAACGCCCCAACAGCTGCACAGGCGCTCGCCCCAAATTGCGGATAGTCACGGTATAAGCAAAAACGTAACGTTCATCATCAGGTGAGGATTGCGCTTCAATGTAGACGCTTTGTACCTGAATGCACACTCGGGGCGAATTGATCATGTTTAACCTCTCCTTCGATGGCGCGTTTTCTGACAGATAGTTAGCCATCCGGCAGTATTGCGCGACAGAGATATTTTCCGCTCGCATCGCCGGATCAACGCCCAGCTCTGTCAGAACTTCAACGCTAAACAGGTTGCCAAGGCTATTACGCACCGTTTTACGACGCTGATTAAATGCTTCAGTGGTAATACGGCTCAGCACACGAACATCTTTAACGGGATACGGCATTGTCGCGTGAGGGACCAGACGTACCACGGCGGAATCGACTTTTGGCGCAGGCGTAAATGCGGATGGCGGCACTTCAAGTACCGGGATCACATTGCAGTAATACTGTGCCATGACGCTTAATCGACCATACGCTTTACTGTTTGGCCCTGCAACCAGACGGTTGACCACCTCTTTTTGCAACATGAAATGCATGTCGGCGATGGCATCAGTATAGGAAAAAAGATGGAACATGAGCGGCGTGGAGATGTTGTACGGCAGGTTGCCGAATACGCGCAGCGGCTGACCCATCGTTTGTGCGAGTTCGCCGAAGTTCATGGTCATGGCATCTTGCTGATAAATCGTCAGCTTCGGCCCTAAAAACGGGTGTGTTTGCAGGCGCGCGGCGAGATCGCGGTCCAGCTCAATGACCGTGAGCTTGTCCAGGCGTTCGCCTACTGGCTCGGTCAACGCTGCCAGGCCCGGGCCGATTTCGACCATAGCCTGACCTTTCTGCGGGTTGATAGCAGAGACAATACTTTCGATCACAAACTGATCGTTGAGGAAGTTCTGCCCGAAACGTTTACGGGCTAAGTGGCCCTGATGGACTCGATTATTCATTAGTATTAACAATCATTTTGATGGCGAGATTAAGCGCCGTAATAAAACTGCCGACATCTGCTTGCCCACGACCCGCAAGTTCAAGTGCGGTGCCGGATCGACGGATGTGCGAATAAAGGGCAGGCCCAGCGTGATATTCACACCGCGACCAAATCCCTGGTATTTTAGCACGGGGAGGCCCTGATCGTGGTACATCGCCAGCACCGCATCCGCGTGGTCGAGATATTTGGGTTTGAAACAGCGTATCTGCGGGCAGCGGGCCGTTTAATTTCATTCCTTGCGCACGCAGTTCATCGAGGACCGGAATGAGGGTGTCTATCTCTTCCGTTCCCATATGACACCTTCACCGGCATGCGGGTTAAGACCGCACACCAGAATATGCGGATCGGCAATGCCAAACTTGGTGCGCAAATCATGATGCAAAATACCGATCACTTCCTTAAGCAGAGCAGGCGTAATGGCGTCGGCAACGGCTCTGAGTGGCAAATGAGTGGTTGCCAGGGCAACGCGCAGCGCTTCAGTCGCCAGCATCATGACGACTTTCTTCGCCTGTGAGCGCTCTTCAAAAAACTCGGTATGTCCGGTAAACGGGACGCCTGCGTCATTGATTACGCCCTTGTGAACCGGACCGGTAATCAGCGCCGCAAACTCACCTTGCAGACAACCATCGCAGGCGCGAGCCAGCGTATCCACCACATATTGCCCGTTCTCAACCGCTAACTGACCCGCGACAACAGGCACCTGCAGCGCAATTGGCAACAGCGTTAGTGTGCCTGCTGATTGCGGTCTGGCTGGGGTATCTGGAGAGTATGGGAGGAGTGAAAGCGGTAAACCGAGCATTGCTGCCCGGTCACTGAGGAGTGCGGCGTCCGCACAGACAACGAGTTCTACAGGCCACTCACGCTGGGCGAGCTGAACCACCAGGTCCGGGCCAATCCCGGCGGGTTTCGCCGGAGTGATCACAAACGCGTTGAATACGAGTCATTAGTTGCTCAGAACTTTAACGTAGGCGCTGGCGCGCTGTTCCTGCATCCAGGTCGCAGCTTCTTCCGAGAATTTACGGTTCATCAGCATACGGTAAGCTCTGTCTTTCTGCGCCGCGTCAGTTTATCAACGTTACGCGTGTCCAGCAGCTCAATCAGGTGCCACCCGAAAGAGGAGTGCACCGGGGCACTCATCTGGCCTTTGTGAAGTTTGGTCAGCGCATCGCGGAAAGCGGGATCGAAAATATCCGCTGCAGCCCAGCCCAGATCACCGCCCTGGTTGGCAGAACCCGGATCCTGAGAAAACTCTTTAGCCGCTGCCGCGAAGGTTGTTTTACCGCTCTTAATATCTGCTGCGATTTGTTCCAGCTTCAGACGCGCCTGTTGATCGGTCATGATCGGCGATGGCTTGAGCAGAATATGACGGGCATGAACTTCAGTCACGGAGATGCTCTGGCTTTGACCACGCATATCGTTGACTTTCAGGATGTGGAAGCCGACACCGGAACGAATTGGGCCGATGATATCGCCTTTTTTTCGCGGTGCTTAGTGCCTGAGCAAAGATGCCCGGCAGCTCCTGGATACGTCCCCAACCCATCTGGCCGCCTTTCAGCGCCTGCTGGTCGGCGGAATAGGTGATAGCCAGTTTGCCGAAATCGCTACCGTTACGCGCTTCATCAACAACAGAGCGCGCCTGGCTTTCAGCCGCGTTAACCTGGTCAGAAGTTGGGTTTTCCGGTAATGGGATCAAAATGTGGCTCAGGTTCAGCTCGGTGCTGGCATCGTTTTGGTTGCCGACCTGCTGCGCCAGGGCATCCACTTCCTGAGGCAGGATAGTGACGCGACGGCGAACTTCGTTGTTACGCACTTCAGAGATGGTCATCTCTTTGCGGATCTGATTACGATAGGTCGAATAGCTTAAGCCATCCTGTGCCAAACGGCTGCGCATCTGATCCAGCGTCATGTTGTTTGCTTGGCGATGTTGGCAATCGCCTGATCCAGTTGCTCGTCAGAGATTTTAACAACCCATCTTCTGACCCATCTGCAGGAGGATTTGATCCATGATCAAACGTTCCAGGATCTGATGACGCAGCGTGGCGTCATCCGGTAATTGTTGACCAGCCTGACCCGCATTAAGTTTTACTGACTGCATTAAGCCATCGACGTCGCTTTCCAGAACGACGCCGTTATTGACGACGGCTGCGACTTTATCGACTACCTGTGGGGCAGCGAAACTGGTATTCGCGATCATGGCGATACCGAGAAGCAGCGTTTTCCAGTTCTTCATACTTTTTCCATTTCAATTAACCGCAAGCGGATTACGTTGTAAATCAATCAGATCATAAAGAGCTTTGATACGGCAAAATGTTAGAACGCAACATTTGATTGGTGCCGAGACCGTAGTTGGAACTCAGGCCGCGTAGTTCGATATTAAAGCCGATCGTGTTGTCATAAATCGCATGTTTCTGGGTATTATCCCAACCGTTCAGCTTACGTTCGTAGCCGAAGCGAATAGCGTAACAGCAGGAGTTGTACTGCAGCCCCAACATTGAATCTGCTTCTTTGTTCACGTTGGTATCGAAGTAGTAAGCACCGACAATCGACCAGCGGTCGGCGATTGGGAAGCTTGCCACCGCGCCCACCTGTGAAATCCCGTTTTTATACTGCTCCGCCGTAGAGTAATAAGACGGCAGCGTAGCCTGGATATATTCAGAGCTGGCGTAACGGTAGTTCAACTGCACCATACGGTTTTCGTCGCGACGGTATTCGATGCTGCTGCTGCTGGTTGCGACGCTGTCCAGACGGGTGTCGTACTGGATTCCACTGCGTAAACCCCAGCGATCGGAGATGCGCCAGTAGGTGTCGCCAGCCCATACCAGTGAGCCCGTTTTGTCGTCATTCTCCCATTTAATGTTGTCATCGCCGGTGCGAGACTCGGTGAAATAGTAGATTTGACCCACAGAAATATTAAAACGTTCAACGGCCGCGTCATCATAAACACGAGATGTGACCCCGGTCGTTACCTGGTTAGCGGAAGCAATACGTCCAGGCCGCCATAGGTACGGATCTCGGAACAGGCCGCTGTAGTCAGATTGCAGCAGGGACGAGTCATAGTTAAAAATATTACTTTGATCGCGATACGGTACATACAGGTACTGCGCGCGCGGCTCCAGCGTCTGGGTATATCCCGGGGCCAGCATTTCCATATCGCGTTCAAAGACCATGTTACCGTCAACTTTAAACTGCGGCATGACGCGGTTGACGGAATCTTCTAGGGAATTAGCCGCGTTAAGGGTATTTAAATTATCCGGATTAGGATTGTTACGATAATTATTTCTTGCGAATGATTGATACTCGCTGATGTTGTTTTGCTGATAGTGCGTTGCCATCAGCTTCAGCTCAGTGTTGATACTTCCCCAATTATTCGACAATGGCAGATTGATGGTCGGTTCAAGGTGTAAACGAGTTGCTTCCGGCCTGTTGTCGTTGGTGTTAACGAAATGGACCGCCTGACCATAAATCCGGGTGTCAAACGGACCCACATCATTCTGGTAGTAGTTGACGTCCAACTGCGGCTGCGCAGAATAACTGTTACTGTTTTGTGCGTCGAAGACCTGGAACTGCTTAGTCGAAATCGTCGCGTCAAAGTTTTGTACCGCGTAGCCGACGCTGAATTTTTGCGTGGCGTAGCCGTCGGTACTGGAACCGTATTTATTATCAAAATCGTTAAAGTAGCTGGTGTCGCTGACTTTGGTGTAGTCAACGTTGAAACGCCACACCTGATCCATCACGCCAGCGTGTTGCCAGTAGAACAGCCAGCGACGGGAATTGTCATCCTTCGGATGTTCATCCTCGTATACTTTATCGGAATTCAGATAGTCGAACTCCATCAGACCTGCGCCCGCCTGGGTGAGGTAGCGGAATTCGTTCTCCCACATGATACCGCCACGACGGTGCATATAATGCGGCGTGATGGTGGCGTCCATATTGGGCGCAATGTTCCAGTAGTACGGGAGATAGAACTCAAAATAGTTATTGGTAGAGTATTTTGCGTTCGGGATCAGGAAACCGGAACGGCGCTTATCGCCGACGGGCAACTGTAAATAAGGACTGTAAAAGACTGGAACCGGACCCAGCTTAAAACGGGCGTTCCAGATTTCTGCGACCTGTTCTTCACGGTCGTGAATGACTTCGCTGCGACGGACGCTCCAGGGTATTGGAACCTGGCAGACAGGAGGTGAAGCTACCGTTTTCCAGAATGGTATAGCGGTTTTCCCCGCGCTGTTTCATCAGATCGGCTTTTCCGCGCCCTGACGGCCTACCATCTGATAGTCACCTTCCCAGATGTTTGTATCTTTGGTATTCAGGTTAGACCAGCCCTTCGGCCCCTTCAGAATAACCTGATTGTCATCATAATGGACATTGCCCAGCGCATCGACGGTACGGACTGGCTCCGGCTGACCTTCTGCCTGCTTCTGATGAAGCTGCACTTCGTCGGCCTGCAGGCGACTGTTACCCTGTGCGATGTCTACGTTGCCGGTAACACCGCGTCATCCGGGTAATTCCCTTTCGCGTTGTCAGCATTGATGGTGACGGGTAATTGATTGGTGTCGCCCTGTACCAGAGGACGGTCATAGCTTGGCACGCCCAGCATACACTGTGAGGCGAGATCGGCTGCCAGGCCCTGATGGCTATAGAGGGCGCTGGCAATCATGGTGGCCAGAAGAGTGGGAATACGTTTTTTCATACGTTGTATTTATTGTTCCATCATCAGTAGCGTCGCGCGTGACAAACGGTCACAGCCTAACTTATCTCATCTTCACTTCGCTAGTATTAATCCTGCCCATTTTATACCCGCCACCTTTCAAGCGGCATCTTCGTTGTCTTCCTCGTTCACTCCAGTCACTTACATGAGTAAGCACCAGGAGATGTAGCGAGGGATATCCTTGTCCCTCTCCAGAGGCAGTCTGCGGCTGTTCAAATTCGTTACAGACGAATTTGTCACTGTGTTGCCGCCTTGTTGCAACTTGAAATCCAACGGGTAAAGCGTTTGTGGTGTTAGGCACGGCATAGAATGACAGGTATGATAATGCAAATTATAGGCGATGTCCCACAATTGACCGTAGCCGTAAATCGGTAAAAGCACCTTATATTGTGGGGCGTGGCCTGGCTGAGAGCAGAAAGATTTGGGGAGTCTATGCAGTATTGGGGAAAGATAATGGGTGTCGCCGTGGCCTTAATAAGGGCGGCGGCTTCTGGGGAGTAGTTCTGGGCCTGTTAGTTGGCCACATGTTCGACAAAGCCCGCATGCGCAAAATGGCGTGGTTTGCCAACCAGCGTGAACGGCAGGCGCTGTTTTTTGCCACCACTTTTGAGGTGATGGGGCATCTGACCAAATCCAAAGGTCGCGTCACGGAAGCTGATATCCATATCGCCAGTCAATTGATGGATCGGATGAATTTGCACGGCGACTCGCGTACCGCCGCGCAACACGCCTTCCGGGTGGGAAAATCGGATAATTATCCCTTACGTGAAAAAATGCGTCAGTTTCGCAGTGTCTGTTTTGGTCGTTTCGATCTGATCCGCATGTTTTTGGAGATTCAGATCCAGGCGGCTTTTGCCGATGGGTCGTTGCATCCGAACGAGCGTGAAGTGCTGTATGTGATTGCTGAAGAATTGGGGATCTCACGTACCCAATTTGATCAGTTCCTGCGTATGATGCAGGGCGGCGCCCAGTTTGGTGGCGGATATCAGCAGCAGTCCGGCGGCGGTGGCTGGCAGCAGGCGCAACGCGGCCCGACACTGGAAGACGCCTGCAATGTGCTGGGTGTGAAAGCAACCGATGATGCAACCACCATTAAGCGTGCATACCGTAAGCTGATGAGCGAGCACCATCCGGACAAACTGGTCGCGAAAGGTCTGCCGCCAGAAATGATGGAAATGGCGAAGCAAAAAGCGCAGGAAATTCAAAAAGCTTACGAATTAATTAAGGATCAAAAAGGATTCAAGTGATTGTATTGCCGGATGCGGCTAGCGCCTTATCCGGCCTACGTTAATGAATGTAGGCCGGGCAAACGAAGCGCCCCGGCCTAAATAGGCTTTGTGTTTAAAAATCCGCCGGAACTTTAAACGTCATACTGTTACCGTATTCGGGATGCGTGATAGTTAACATCTCTGCGTGCAGAAGCAGGCGTGGCGCTAACGCCAGGGCCTGTGGCGGGGCGTAGAAGCGGTCGCCCAGAATCGGATGCCCTAATGCCAGCATATGCACACGCAGTTGGTGGGAGCGTCCGGTAATGGGTTTGAGCACGACCCGGGCAGTGTTATCCGGTGCGAACTCCACCACCTCATACTCGGTCTGCGCCGATTTCCCGGTCTCATAACACACTTTCTGCTTTGGCCGGTTCGGCCAGTCGCAAATCAGCGGTAAATCAACCAGCCCCTCGGCCGGAGCCGGATGTCCCCAGACGCGTGCGACATACTGTTTCTTCGGCTCGCGTTCACGAAACTGGCGCTTTAGTTCGCGCTCTGCCGCTTTAGTTAGTGCCACTACAATCACGCCGCTGGTTGCCATATCCAGGCGATGTACGGATTCAGCCTGCGGATAATCGCGCTGAATACGCGTCATCACGCTGTCTTTGTGTTCATCCAGACGACCCGGTACGGACAACAAGCCGCTCGGCTTGTTGACCACCATAATGTGCTCATCCTGATACAGGATAACCAGCCAGGGTTCCTGCGGCGGATTGTAGTTTTCCATCCCCATGTATGGCTCCGTTACTGATGCGTCACGACGATCAGGCGCAGGGCATCCAGACGCCATCCCGCCTGATCCAGGCTTCCATCACCTGCTGACGATTGCTTTCAATGGCGCTGAGTTCGTCATCACGGATGTTCGGGTTAACGGCACGCAGCGCTTCCAGACGGGAGAGTTCAGCCGTCAGCTTCTCGTCCGCTTCTTTGCGTGCCGCGTCGATCAGCGCGCGGGCCGATTTTTCTACCTGCGCTTCACCCAGTTGCAGAATGGCATGCACATCCTGCTGTACGGCGTTGACCAGTTTACTGCCGGTGTGGCGGTTAACGGCGCTGAGCTGACGGTTAAAGGTTTCGAATTCGACCTGTGCAGCAAGGTTGTTGCCGTTTTTGTCCAGCAGCATGCGTACTGGCGTTGGCGGCAGGAAGCGGTTTAACTGTAGCTGTTTTGGCGCTTGCGCTTCAACGACGT
This sequence comes from Bungarus multicinctus, assembly GCA_023653725.1. NCBI lineage: Eukaryota > Metazoa > Chordata > Lepidosauria > Squamata > Elapidae > Bungarus > Bungarus multicinctus. Next base: position 20,070 of record JAGDQI010000285.1, read on the forward strand.
AGACCAGTTCAACCAGCAGAGTACCGACCGGTAATGCTTTGTTTTTCAGCAAAGAAATGGTGCTGCTTCCGGTGTCGCCAGAGAGGATGAGATCCAGACCATTACGGATCAGCGGATGCTCCCAGGTAATAAACTGCGCATCTTCACGCGACAGGGCAACATCACGTTCGAACGTAATGGTGCAGCCATCTTCCGGCAGTCCAGGGAAATCCGGCACCAGCATATGATCGGACGGGGTCAGCACGATCAAATGGTCGCCACGGTCATCCTGATTAATACCGACGATATCAAACAGGTTCATGGCGAAGGCGATCAGGCTGGTATCATCGTCCTGCTCTTCAATACTCTCAGCCAGCGCCAGTGCTTTTTCGCCGCCGTTAGAGTGGATCTCCAGCAGGCGATCGCGACCTTGCTCCAGCTGCGCTTCAGCGCGTCATGCTGTTCGCGACAGGTTTTGATCAGATCGTCAAAGCCATCGGTGTTTTCTGGCTCAGCCAGATAGCCAATCAAATTGTTATATACCGTGTCATAGATGGTACGTCCGGTCGGGCAGGTGTGTTCAAACGCGTCCAGACCTTCGTGATACCAGCGCACCAGCACAGATTGCGCGGTTTTTTCCAGGTATGGAACGTGGATCTGGATATCATGCACCTGACCAATACGGTCCAGACGGCCAATACGTTGTTCCAGCAGGTCTGGATTGAACGGCAGATCAAACATCACCAGATGGCTGGCGAACTGGAAGTTACGCCCTTCGGAGCCGATTTCAGAGCACAGCATCACCTGGGCACCGCTATCTTCTTCGCTAACCAGGCCGCAGCGCGGTCACGTTCAATGATCGACATCCCTTCATGGAACACGGCGGCGCGGATACCTTCGCGCTCGCGCAGAACCTGCTCCAGCTGAAGCGCGGTGGTGGCTTTCGCGCAGATAACCAGTACTTTTTGCGAGCGGTGGCTGGTCAGATAGCCCATCAGCCATTCCACGCGCGGGTCAAAGTTCCACCAGGTGCCGGTGTCGCCTTCGAATTCCTGATAAATCTGCTCCGGGTAGAGCATGTCGCGCGCGCGGTCTTCCGCGCTCTTACGCGCGCCCATAATGCCGGAGACTTTAATGGCCGTCTGGTATTGGGTTGGCAACGGCAATTTGATGGTATGCAGCTCGCGTTTCGGAAAGCCTTTCACACCGTTACGGGTATTTCGGAACAGCACGCGGCTGGTGCCGTGGCGGTCCATCAGCATCGAAACCAGCTCCTGACGCGCGCTCTGGGCGTCTTCGCTGTCGCTGTTTGCCGCCAGCAATAACGGCTCAATGTCCTGTTCGCCAATCATGTCACCTAACATGTTCAGCTCAGTGTTACTCAGCTTGTTGCCAGCCAGTAACATGGCGACGGCGTCGGCGACCGGACGGTAATTTTTCTGTTCTTCAACAAACTGGGCGAAATCGTGGAAGCGACTTGGATCCAGTAGGCGCAGGCGCGCAAAGTGGCTTTCCAGGCCCAGCTGTTCCGGCGTTGCGGTCAGCAGCAGGATGCCCGGGACGCGCTCTGCCAATTGTTCAACGGCCATATATTCACGGCTGGGCGCGTCTTCGCTCCACACCAGGTGATGGGCTTCATCGACAATCAGCAGATCCCATTCGGCATCACACAGGTGCTCCAGACGCTGTTTACTGCGACGGGCAAAGTCCAGCGAACAGATAACCAACTGTTCGGTTTCAAACGGGTTGTAGGCATCGTGCTGCGCTTCTGCATAACGCTCATCATCAAACAGCGCAAAGCGCAGGTTGAAACGACGCAGCATTTCGACCAGCCACTGGTGCTGTAACGTTTCCGGGACGATGATCAGCACGCGCTCTGCGGCACCTGACAGCAGCTGTTGATGCAGGATCATCCCGGCTTCAATGGTTTTACCTAAACCCACTTCGTCTGCCAGCAACACGCGAGGGGCATGACGACGGCCGACATCATGGGCAATGTTAAGCTGGTGGGGGATCAGGCTGGTACGTTGACCGCGCAAACCACTCACGGCATACGGTACTGTTCGCTCTGAAATTTACGCGCACGATAGCGCAGCGCAAAGCGGTCCATACGGTCAATCTGGCCGGCAAACAGGCGATCCTGTGGTTTACTGAAAACCAGTTTGCTGTCGAGCAGCACTTCACGCAGCGTTACACCGGTTTCTTCGGTATCAAGGCGGGTTCCGATATAGGCAAGCAGGCCGTTTTCTTCTTTTACTTCATCGACATGCAGTTGCCAGCCTTCATGGCTCGTTATCGTGTCGCCAGGATTGAACATCACGCGGGTCACGGGGGAATCACTGCGCGCATACAGACGGTTTTCACCGTCGATGAGAAAAGTAAAGTGACGGTCGCGCATCCATGGCGACAACAGTACCAAGTCCCAATTCGCTTTCTGTATCGCCTGATCCAGCGTTGACCAAGTGTAAAAGGCATATATGTTCGGCTCTATATCTTTAATTGCAGGCAATACTCGTCATTTTCCGGGCTAGTCCCCGTTATTGAGAGCATACGACCCCGCTACCAGGCTAATAAATCAGTGGTAGGGGTGTTAAATGGGTCCAGGAATGGAAAGGGCGCTATGGTACTGGATGGCGGCGGTTTCGTCACGCGTCAAAATAACCCCAGTTGTCCTGTGAGTAGTGTAGCAAAATTATCGTCAATAAAGGGAAGAATTCCCTCGGCAACCGGCTGGATCTGGCAGGTCAGATAATGTTCATAATCGAGAGCAGATAGCTGATAATCAACGGGTTCAGGTCCATTTATCGTCCAGACATATTTAATCGTGCCACGATTCTGATACTGCTGCGGACGCCCCAGTTTGACATTCTGCTCATCAGCGAGCCGCGCGGCGCGAACGTGCGGCGGAACATTTCGCTGGTATTCGCTCAACGGGCGGCGCAGACGTTTGCGGTACACCAGGTGTTCATCCAGTTCACCCGCCATCAGGCGGTCGATAGTCTCGCGAACAAACTCTTGATAAGGCTCGTTACGAAAAATTCGCAGGTACAGCTCCTGCTGAAACTGCTGGGCCAGTGGCGTCCAGTCGGTTCGTACCGTTTCCAGACCTTTAAATACCATGCGTTGCTCAGCGCCCGACTGAATCATTCCGGCGTAGCGTTTTTTGCTGCCGGTATCTGCACCGCGAATGGTCGGCATCAGAAAGCGACAAAAGTGGGTTTCAAATTCCAGCTCCAGCGCGCTGGTCAGGTTTTGCTGCTCCAGCGATTGCGCCCACCAGTTGTTGACATAGCTCACCAGCTCCCGACCAATCCGGGCCGCATCGTCTTCCGAGTGCGCCTTTTTAAGCCAGACAAAGGTGGAGTCGGTGTCGCCATAGATGACGTCGTAACCCTGAGCTTCAATCAACGCTTTGGTCTGACGCATGATTGCGTGACCGCGCATGGTGATAGACGAAGCCAGCCTCGGGTCGAAAAAGCGGCAGGCGGTGGTGCCAAGCACGCCGTAAAACGCATTCATGATGATTTTCAGCGCCTGTGAAAGCGGCTTGTTACCACGGCGTTTGGCTTCATCGCGCCCATGCCAGATCTGGGTAACAATTTCCGGCAGACAGTGCTTTTCGCGTGAGAACCAGGCGTCAAGGAACCCCTCGGTACTGTGTTCGCGATCGGTTGTGCCATCCTTCGATAAGCCCCACTGGATCGATCAAAAAAAGTACGTATAATTGACGGGTACAGGCTTTTGTAATCCAGTACCAGCACGGAGTCGTACAACCCCGGGCGCGAGTCCATCACGTAACCACCGGGGCTGGCGTGCGCAGGAACTTCCCCCCAGATTCGGGGCCACATACCCCGCCCGGTGCATTCGCGGCAGGTAGAGATGGCCGAAGGCGGCAACGGAACCGCCGTGCCGGTCGACCGGCAGGCCGTTTACCGTCGAATCGTTCCAGCAGAAATGGCATGATCTCGGTTTTATGAAAAATACGCGTGACCAGCTCACAGTCTTTGAGATTGTAGGTGGCAAGCGCGGGCTTATCCTGGGCAAACCGGCGATCTATTTCGTCCATCCTGTCCAGGGATTATCAATCGACTTTCCTTCGCCCAGCAGCTCCTGCGACACCGTTTCCAGCGAAAAGGATGAGAAATTCCAGAATGCGGATTTAAGCGCCTCAATGCCGTCGATAATCAGGCGACCTTTAGCCTGCGCGAAGAATACGCCATTTTTGAAGCCATGTTCGCGCCACTCCAGCTCGCTATTGTCACGGCCAAAACGCAGGGGAATGCGGTAACGTTCGGCATGCTTTTGCAGGACGCGTAAATCGAATTGCACGACGTTCCAGCCTATTACCACATCAGGATCGTGACGGGCAAGCCAGTCGTTGAGCTTTTCCAGCAACTGCGGACGGCTTGCGACGTACTCAAGTTCAAAATCCAGTGCTGAGGCATCGCCGTTTGCCGGGCCGAGCATGTAGACAATACGCTGCCCGCAGCCTTCAAGACCGATACAGTAGAGTTCGCCGTGGCGCGTGGTTTCGATATCCAGCGAGACCCATTTCAGCGGCGGTCGATAGTCAGGATTCGGCTTCAGTCGGGCATTAACCAGCGTACCGCTATCTCTGTCACCTTCAACCCAAACAGGTGAGGTGATAAAACGCTCCATCAGATACCGTTCCGGCGGACGCACGTCGGCCTCGTAGACGGTAATTTCGTTTTCACGCAGCAGCTTTTCCAGCCGCATGAGCTGGCGATGTGAGCGGCAATACAGACCGGAAACGGGCTGGCGGTGGAAGTCTTGCAATTGCAGCGGCGTCAGACGATAGCCGTTTTCATTGCGTAATAATGACGCTACGCGAGGAACCTGACTGACAGGAATAAACGCGACCGACTCCTGAGGCGCGAGCGTGACCTGTAGCGGCCCGTCGTCCGTAGCCAGCCAGAATGTGACCTCAGTTCCCTGCGGGGTGTCCCGCCAGTGCCGGGTTAGAATAAAGCCTGCCTGCGCCACGCTGCGTATCCATTAAAAAACCAGGCATTATTATAGCCTGGTTTACACGATTGTACTGTTATTTTGTACAGTTAAAAATGAGAGCCGTGGGAAGTTGTTGTGACAGTAACAGTCAAGTGCCCTCCACAGTAAACGTGTTACAGGATAGGATTTGGTATTTAATAAATGAATGCCTTAATTGAAAACTCTTCCTTGGATTATTTTATTGGCCTGTCATGGCCATTTGTATTATTATTGTTTTGTAATTATGTGTGTTTCATAAATTGGAAGTCCGTTTCAGGATTTTTATGCCATTTTCGGAATCGTGCTCGTATGGTTTTGTTACTCATCCCTCGGTTCAGGAAAAATGGTTCTTTTTTTTTATTTGTTTTATTCATGGTTAGTGTAACTATTTTAATCAAACACTCGGGTTACCAGACTGAATATAATATATTTTTATGGCTTGCTATGTCTGGATAAAAACGGATTTTTCGGTTCGATTTCGTCGGGAATATCTCTCTGTATAATTTGCTTTTTATCGCTGAATATAATTTATTCATCTGATAGCTCGGGTGTTTTATATCAATAGCTTGGGTGCATGGTGTTATGGAGGCCTATTATGGATGTTTATACTCAGGCGTTACAGGTAGGATATGATCACTATTTATTTGTTAATACTCAGTATCTAACCCTACAATTAAATCAGTAAGTCAATATATTGAGTATAGAACATGGTCAGGTCAAATATGGCGTACTGAGGTTATTGAACGCGGGAATGCTTTCTTTCACTGGCAAGGGCATGACAGAATAAATGGTCATCGTGATTACGGTGATTAATTATGTGTTGAATGGACAGCGCTGGCAGTCAACGATTACAGATTACATTTTCTTTCATTCACTGGATGGTGAAGAGGCATAGGGACATTATGACAACGTGATTAAATACGTTTGTGCTAATAACTGTGTGTATCGAAGTGCGTTTGCGGAATATATAAAGGAATAACCAGAGAACGCGCCCACTGAGATTCCGGGCGCGCTCAGATTGTTTTCACTGGCCGTAGTAGGCTTTTGCGCCGTGTTTGCGCAGATAGTGCTTATCTAACAGGGTTTGTTGCATATCCGGCATTTGCGGCGCGAGCTGGCGACAGAAGATACCCATGTAGGCGACTTCTTCCAGCACGATGGCGTTGTGTACCGCATCTTCGGCGTTTTTTCCCCAGGCAAACGGACCGTGAGAGTGCACCAGCACGCCAGGCATCTGCGAAGCGTCAATACCTTGTTTCTCAAAGGTTTCAACGATCACGTTACCGGTTTCCCACTCATACTCGCCGTTGATTTCTTCTTCGGTCATTTCCGTGTGCAGGGAATCGAGCCATAGAAATAATCCGCATGGGTGGTACCTGTGGCTGGAATCGATTGACCCGCCTGCGCCCAGATGGTTGCATGACGCGAATGGGTATGAACAATGCCGCCAATGGTCGGGAATGCCTGATACAGGCAGACGGTGCGTTGGGGTATCGGAGGAGGGTTTCTTCGTTCCTTCTACAACTTCACCGGTGGTGATACTGACTACGACCCATATCTTCTGCGGTCATAACGCTGTAATCGACTCCGGATGGTTTAATCACAAACACGCCGCGCTCGCGATTCGACTCCGCTAACGTTCCCCAGGTCAAGGTGACCAGGTGATGCTTAGGCAACGCCAGATTGGCTTCCAGCACCTGACGTTTGAGATCTTCTAACATGTTGATTCCTCTGTGCCGGATGGCGGGCAAGTGCAAAGCCATCCGGCAACAACATAATTAACGTTTAAAACCGTAATAGGACGTCGTTCCAGCGCAGCGCGTCCTTAAAGGCCGGCAGGCGCGTATCGTTGTCGATCACGGCGATCTCAATGTCGTGCATTTCAGCGAACTGGCGCATATCGTTCAGATCCAGCGCGTGGCTGAAGACGGTGTGGTGCGCGCCACCGGCCAGGATCCAGGCTTCAGATGCGGTTGGCAGATCAGGCTGGGCCTTCACAATGCGTTAGCCACCGGTAGTTTCGGCAGGGCGTGCGGTGTTTGAACCGTGTCGATGCAGTTAACCAGCAGGCGAAAGCGATCGCCGAGATCGATCAGGCTGGCAACCACTGCCGGGCCAGTTTTGGTGTTGAAGATCAGACGAGCGGGATCGTCTTTACCACCAATGCCGAGATGCTGAACGTCGAGGATCGGTTTATCTTCCACCGCGATAGACGGGCACACTTCCAGCATGTGCGAGCCGAGCACCAGATCGTTGCCTTTCTCGAAGTGGTAGGTGTAGTCCTCCATAAATGAGGTGCCGCCCTGCAGACCGGTTGACATCACCTTCATGATGCGAAGCAGAGCAGCGGTTTTCCAGTCACCTTCGCCCGCAAAGCCGTAGCCCTGCTGCATCAGACGCTGTACGGCAAGACCCGGTAGCTGTTTCAGGCCGTGTAAATCTTCAAATGTCGTGGTGAAGGCGTGGAATCCGCCCTGTTCCAGGAAGCGCTTCATCCCCAGTTCAATACGGGCCGCTTCCAGTACGTTTTGACGTTTCTCACCGTGGACTTGCGTTGCCGCCGTCATGGTGTAGGTGCTTTCATACTCATCGATTAGCGCGTTGATTTCGCCGTCGCTAATGGAGTTCACTACCTGCACCAGATCGCCTACGGCCCAGGTATTTACCGAGAAACCGAATTTGATCTGCGCAGCGACTTTATCGCCATCGGTGACCGCGACTTCACGCATGTTGTCGCCAAAACGGCAGACTTTCAGATGGCGGGTATTCTGTTTGGACACGGCCTGGCGCATCCAGGAGCCGATGCGTTCGTGCGCTTGTTTGTCCTGCCAGTGACCGGTGACCACGGCATGCTGTTGACGCATACGTGCGCCGATGAAACCGAACTCACGGCCGCCGTGCGCGGTCTGGTTCAGGTTCATAAAGTCCATATCAATGCTGTCCCACGGCAGAGCGGCGTTGAACTGGGTGTGGAATTGCATCAGCGGCTTGTTGAGAATAGTTAGCCCGTTAATCCACATTTTGGCCGGAGAGAAAGTGTGCAGCCAGACCACCATACCTGCGCAGCGATCGTCGTAGTTAGCGTCACGACAAATAGCGGTAATTTCGTCAGGTGAAGTACCCAGCGGTTTTTAAAACCAGTTTGCAAGGCAGTTTAGCTTCAGTGTTGAGCGTGTTAACGACGTGCTCGGCATGGTGGGTTACCTGACGCAGGGTTTCAGGGCCATACAGATGCTGGCTACCAATCACAAACCACACTTCATAGTTATCAAAAATCGTCATTGTCGTGTCCTTAATGTGTCAGGGTTGCCTGGTCTACCGGGGGGTGTTGCGCCGGAGCGGCAGTCGGAAGGTATTGTTGTTCAGCGCTTACCGCCCACTGCTGGTAGCGGTGGTAAAGCTGTTCAAAACGTTGAGCTTGCTCTGGTTGAGGGTGCAGCGTGTTTTCTACGGCACTTGCCATCTGTTGCTGAGCGGCTGGGATATTGGTGTGTACTTTCGCGGCAACGGCGGCAAAGATAGCCGCACCGAGTGCGCAGCACTGGTCTGAAGCGACAATCTGTAGCGGACGGTTGAGCACGTCACAGCAGGCCTGCATGATGACCGGGTTTTTACGGGCGATGCCGCCTAGTGCCATTACATTGTTAACTGCAATGCCTTGTTCGGTGAAGCATTCCATAATGGCGCGTGCACCAAAGGCGGTGGCGGCAATCAGACCACTGAACAGCGCTGGCGCGTCGGTTGCCAGGTTCAGATCGGTTATCACCCCTTTCAGACGCTGGTTGGCATTGGGCGTTCGGCGACCGTTGAACCAGTCGAGCACCACCGGCAGATGATCCAGCGACGGATTTCTCGCCCAGGCTTCGGTTAGCGCTGGTAGCAGCTGTTTTTGGCTGGCTTTAATCTGGGTCTTCAGCTCCGGGTGCTGCGCGGCAAGCTGCTCCAGAGGCCAGCTCAAGATACGGCTAAACCAGGCATAGATATCGCCGAACGCCGACTGGCCAGCCTCGAGGCCAATAAAATGCGGCACCACGCTGCCATCAACCTGGCCGCAAATGCCTTTCACCGCGCGCTCGCCAACGCTGTGTTTGTCGGCAATCAGAATGTCGCAGGTCGACGTGCCAATGACTTTCACCAGCGTATTGGGCTGTGCGCCCGCGCCGACCGCGCCCATATGGCAGTCAAAAGCGCCGCCTGCAATCACCACGCTTTCCGGTAGCCCCAGACGCTGCGCCCACTCGGCGCACAGAGTGCCAACCGGCAGGTCGGCCGTGAAGGTATCGGTAAACATCGGGTATTGCAGATGGCGGTTGAGGATGGGGTCGAGTTCGTCAAAGAAACTGGCTGGCGGTAGACCACCCCAGCTTTCATGCCACAGGGATTTATGCCCGGCGCTGCAGCGACCGCGACGAATATCCTGTGGACGTATGGTATTGGAGAGCAGGGCCGGAACCCAGTCGCATAGTTCAATCCACGAAACCGCGGCCTCGGCAACCGCGTGGTCCTGACGGGTCACATGCAGGATTTTGGCCCAGAACCATTCGCTGGAATAAATACCGCCGATAAAGCGGGAGTAATCGATCTTGCCTGGCATGTGGCACAGACGGGTAATTTCTTCAGCTTCTTCTACTGAGGTGTGATCTTTCCACAAGACAAACATTGCATTTGGGTTTTCAGCGAACTCCGGACGCAACGCCAGTACGTTACCGTCGGCATCGATGGGGGCTGGGGTTGAACCGGTACTGTCAACGCCAATCCCGACCACTTCCGCACGCTGTTTAACGCTCAGTTCGGCCAGCACGGTTTTCAGCGCCGCTTCCATCGATTCAATGTAGTCGCGCGGATGATGGCGAAACTGGTTGTTTGGGCCATCGCAATACTGCCCTTCCTGCCAACGTGGGTACCACTCTACGCTGGTGGCAATTTCTTCACCGGTGGCACATTCCACTGCCAAAGCGCGTACTGAATCACTGCCAAAATCGAGGCCAATTGCAATCGCCATCGTCTTACTCCATCCAAAATAAGGGTATGGATAAACAGTAGTGAGTAGGGGATAAAAACTGTCAGGCAGGATTCGCTAATCTTATGGACTAAAATGCTGTGGCATTACAAAGTGTGATGCCGTGCAAATAATCAATGTGGACATTTCTGCCGTAGTTATAGACACTTTTGTTAGCCGATTTTAACGTTGACGTAGTACATGCTTTTTACAAAGTGCTTTTCACAAGCGGGTTGATGGTCTATTGCCGCAAATACAGCGTCCCGCAGGAGCAACGGCGATGCTGTCGGGTGTAATATGGACAAATTGTTTCTTAGCAGAACATCGGGAGTAGTGAAATTATGGCTGAAACGCAAACGATCCCCTGCTGCCAGGTTATTCGTTTAATGCGCACCTGGTGGCCGGATTAACCCCCATTGAGGCGAACGGATACCTGGATTTTTTTATCGACAGGCCGCTGGGTATGAAGGGCTATATCCTCAATCTCACTATCCGTGGCGAAGGCGTTATCAATAATCAGGGTAAACAATTTGTCTGCCGGCCTGGCGATATTTTGCTGTTTCCGCCCGGAGAAATTCACCATTACGGACGCCACCCTGATGCGAGCGAGTGGTATCACCAGTGGGTTTACTTTCGCCCGCGCGCCTACTGGCAGGAGTGGCTGACCTGGCCGACCATTTTTGCCCAGACTGGATTCTTTCGTCCGGATGAAGCACATCAGCCGCATTTTAACGAACTGTTCGGGCAGATAATTAACGCCGGACAGGGAGAAGGTCGCTATTCTGAACTGCTGGCGATTAATTTACTGGAGCAGTTGTTGCTCCGACGCATGGAAGCCATTAATGAATCGCTGCATCCTCCCATGGACAACCGTGTGCGCGACGCCTGCCAGTACATCAGCGATCACCTGGCGGACAATAATTTTGATATTGCCAGCGTCGCACAGCACGTCTGCCTGTCGCCTTCCCGTTTGTCGCATCTGTTCCGTCAGCAGTTGGGTATCAGCGTATTGAGCTGGCGCGAGGATCAGCGTATCAGCCAGGCCAAGCTATTGCTGAGTACCACTCGTATGCCCATTGCTACGGTGGGACGCAATGTTGGCTTTGACGATCAGCTCTATTTTTCTCGCGTATTTCAAAAATGTACCGGTGCCAGTCCGAGCGAGTTTCGCGCCGGATGTGAATAAAAGTGAATGATGTGTCCTGAAAGTTGTCATAAAATCGCAATCTATGCGACAATTGTGCTAGCACGCAAAACGTGATGTACAGCAACAG